>VOCP01052844.1:0-15593 GCA_007922195.1 Podocnemis expansa
CTGAACGCCGCCGGTGCCTGCAGCTCCGCTCTGCAGGCGCTGGCCAAGGGACACCCCTCAGCACCCTGGCCAGGGTGCTGAGGGCACTGTTCCCTCTAAGGTGCGCGGCAGCGCCGCCGCGCACGTTAGACACCGCTCCCCGCGCAGGGGTTTCCAGTCCCCGCGCACGGGAGGGAGATGCCGGCAGAGCAGCTGAGGCTCAGCCAGGGGAGTGGGGGCGGGGCCGGCCTGGAGCGGATCAGCTGAGCAGCAGGGGAAGGAGGAGGAGGAGGAGGGGCTGGGCTGGGGCCAGGCAGCCCCAGGCTGTCGAAGTGGGGAGCGGGGCCAGGCCAGCTGGGGGGCCAGCAGAGCCCCTGAAGATCGGCTGGGGGCTGGTCAGGCTCAGGGTTACCAGAGAAAACCAGGAGTCTGTGTCACTTTAAGACTCCTCCTCTTTGTCCTGCCCTGCTCCCTGCTCCAGGCTTCCAGCTGCAAGGGCTGGAAGTGGTTTCGCTTTGTTCTGTTGCTTCGGCTCCTCACCCCGGGCTTCTTTCCAGCCTCCAGCTCAGGTCCTCTCCCCTTTCCCTGCACCTGATTTTGGGGGAGGTTTAATCTTATTTTTTGGAGGGGTTGGGGCTTTTCTTCACCTTGATGGGGTCTCTAAAGTGCTCAAAGAGAAACCTGTGACTGCTTCTTTGCTTTCTGCTTTGCTGTCCTGCTTGGCTTAAAGTTTCTGGGGACAGTTGTTTCCCTAATGGCTGGGCTAAGCCAGATCTTTATTCCTGCTAATGAATCTTGGCTTTTGACAACAAATCTTTTGTTTACAGGTCCAACAAAGTTCACTTTTGATTGTGAGGAGGTTTGAATCTGTACGATTTTCCTTTTCCCAGTGTGATTTTTTTCAGTTTGTTTCTCCCTTCCAAGAAGAGATTAGTCCACTATAGATGTGTCCTTAAATTTTAGTAAGATACACAGATGTGCAAGTATTAGCTATTCTAAAGTAGATGCTGGGCTGGGCCTGATCCTACAGTTTAAATGAAGTCAGTGGGAAATTTGATGGAGTAAGGATTGCAATATTTGTCCCTTTGTTAGTTTATCAAATCATAGAAAACAAGCAGCTTGCTTTTGCCTATATACTCTATGCTTATTTTTATTTTGGTATATTTAGGAAAAAACTGATCATTGCATTCAAGAATAGGTGCTGTCCTCTTGGGTGGAGCATTTGATAGTCACAAACATCTACTCTGCCCTCCCACCCCCCATTTGATGTGTATTTCACATAAAAGCAAACAAAATGTTAACTGTCATAAAATAGATATATGTACATCTGTGGTTTATGGCAGACATAGTAGGATATGATGTTTCCAGAAATTTGCATTTTAGGTAAAAGGTTATGTTTCAGGCAGATCTGCACATAAAAACCGGCAGCTCTTATTTTTTCTGATTTTTCCTTTCCTGTGTGTATATAATCTAAAGAGCATGTCTGTGATTTTTTTTTTAAATACTACACAGTGAGGCTCAAAACTGAGGCTAGACAGGGATTTCTGTACACTCCGCCTACACCCCCCCAGTTGTCGGCTAGTAACAGTGTTAGAGCAAATGACTGAGCACCTCCTATACCCTCCCAGACATCCCCCCCTGCACCACACCCCTAACTTCAAGTCATGGGGAGAATACTGCTGACAGAGATTACTTTTCCTTTAGAAGCCAACACCTCAAATTCTGTTAGACTTCATGTAGTCAAGGGCCCATCCCTCTGTGTGTCAAACAATGAGTGAATTCTGTGGAGGAACTTACTGTGTTAAAACTGATTTTAATCTTGTCCATAATTACTACATTAAATTTATTGGAGGTGTGCTTCTGTTTGCAACTCACAATGTAAAAACATCAGTCTGGATAGGAGTTCTGCAGTATGATTCTTGCACCTTGATATAAGCATTAAATACTTAGTTTTGTGACTCCTTAAAGTGGTTGGCTTTACGGTTACTTTAATGTGAAGAGGAAAAATACTTTGATATTCTTGAGCCTCTGTTCTTGCAATTAATCTCACGCTGTAACTAGGGGCTAGACAGATTTCCCTGGAGTCGGGTGATCAATGGGGCAAGCATTTGGGGGGGGCATTGGCTGGGTGGCTGAAGGGGGCACAGGCGGAGCCCCAGATGTGTATGTGTCCTCCAACATCCTTCTTTTTGTACTTCCCTGTCCTCCTTTCCATGTTTTGGTATCTGGTAACCCTAGTCTGGCAAAGTGGTTGAGGATTGGAAAGGGGGGGGGGACACAGGCCTTAACCATGGCCAAGGATCAACTGGTGGAGGGGGCAGGCTGGGAGAGCAGCTGAAGATGGGCAGGGGGCAGGCCTGAAGCCCCACTGAGGATTGGCTGGGGGTGGGGGGGGGAGTTGCTAGCTATCCAAGGGCTCCTTCTTACCTTCATGTCCTTCCTCCCTCAAGCATTCCAAAAATAGGTGATTGTCCAGATGTTAAGAGTTTGCTGCACAGATGCACACATGGAATAAAGAGCAGTTTGGGGGGGATGGGGGGAGATCAAGGGGCAGTGGAGTACACAGTTATCCTTTATGCCCAGAAGTTTTTATATATAGAATGCCTGTAGCTCAGTTGGTAAAACAACAGATTTGTGATCACAGGGTCAAGCCCTGGGTTGGGTTTTTTACCTTTTGGCCTGTTGCTCCTTAGGGAAGGGTTAAATTGGGGGGGGGGAATATCAAACACTAATAAAATTAAGGAAAATAAAGTATACTGTGATCAAGATTACTAATAGTGACCAAGTAAGTAAAACAAATAAAGGGTCACATTTGAACTGGCTAGGAACAATTTAGGACCATTTTTTAAAATTGTAAAATGGGCTGCTGTGCAAAATGAAAAATGAGAGGCAAGTTAATTGCTTTCACTTTAACTTTTTTATGTGCTTATTCATTTTGGAAAACTGACAAAGGCAGACAAACAGGACTGAAGAACTGATGAGACAAAATGTCACATAAGTATAGAATAAATTCAAATTATTAACAACAATTTAAATAACATTAATTTTTCATTGTTCTATATTTTTCAATAATTTCCATCATGTGGAGTTGCACAAAAATTTTATTCAGAAAGAGTTTTGCACATGGGTTCAAAATTTTGCACACAAGCCGTCAAACCTTAGAGGGAACATTGGCTGAGGGGTGTCCCCTGGCCAGGGTGCTGACGGGGACGCCGTGGACTGTTGTTTCGGAACAACTTGTTCCGAAACAACACGTTCCCACGGCGTTGTTTCGAAACAACCGTTGCGAAACAACGGTTGTTTCGCTCCCGCATGTGGTTTAAGTAGTTTCGCAACAACGGGGTTGTTTCGAAACAACGGGAATCGTTGTTTCGAAACAACCGTGCATCGTGTGAACAGCCAAAATCTCATTTCAAAACAACCTCTGTTGTTTCGAAATAAGAGGGCTGTGAGAACACACCCATGGTGATTTGAGTTTGAGAGCCCTGGTCTAGGAGGTAGTGATTGGGGAGGCACAGCAGCACAGCAGACCGGACTGCAAGAGATGAACATCACCCCCCCCCATTCCCCAGTGATGGAATTCACTATGGCAGATTACTCACCTGGCAATTCAAACAAAACCTGGAGAGAAAGGGGCACCTAATAATGGAATTCTCAGGGGAGCTGGAACACTGGCAAGGTGCAGACGTGCCAGCCCTGTGCAGAAGAAATAACGGGGAGACCCCCACACAGACAACAACCTCAAGCAGAAGAAGCTCCTAGGCCCTGTCAGTGGTGAGAGCACACAGGAACGGTGTTAGTGTTTCTGGCACCCCCTGCAAGCACAGCAGACTCTGATGCAGATGAGTGACGTCATAGCACGGTGCAACGGCACATTCCCTATTTTGGCGCCTCAAGCATCAGCACCCCCCTGCACCGTTTACCAAGTTTACTGCGTTGCACCAGCCCTGAGAGCACAGGACACACATAACCATCTACTGAAATACAGACCCAAGACACAGACAAGTCCCCACGTGGCTTTGGAGACCCTCTGTGTTTGCCTTGCATCTCTCTTTAGAGCACAGTAGGCAATATGGAGGTAATTGCACAAAATACTCCTGGAGAGGCAAGCACAGAAACTCACAGAAAGCGGCAGGATGGAGGGGCACAGACAAGGGGAAGGGGGAAGGCTGGTGATGGTAGTGGAGCCTCACCCTCCTCCCACATACACCCAGAGATATTCATTAAGGCAGCAGTGCCACCTGGTGCTCAATGTGGGTAATGCACAGGGTCTGTTTCCCATGAAAGTGCAAATAAGGTAAGGCACAAAGTGGAAGCATTTTATCATGTCTTTGTCAGCTGCTTTACAGTGTGTGTGCGTGTGTGTGTGCATGCATGTAAAATGGCCAGATACACCTTTGTCAAATGCACAGGAAGATAGGTTTGCAGAAGAATGGGAAATTGTATTTTCATTCCATTTCTTCTCCATGTTTGAGTTCCGTATCCTGAAGCTTTAGGAGATGAGCAAGAGCAAACAGGAAGACATTTTTTCCTTCTTGCCAGTATAGTCTAATCAATCACTCTTATACTACTGCACAGCACTACAGTATCTGAGCATGCTGCATAAATAATCACTAGCAGAGGTAACATTTCTTGGTGTACATAATAGCGTGTTTGGCATTTCTGTCTGTTCTGGGTGAAAACTCTGCTTTTATTGATTTTCTCTTTCATCAGAGTCTCATGCATGGCTCAAGGTAGTGAGTCCTGTAGCCTTAAGCCATGTGTCACAAAGGAAAACCCCCATGAGTTTTAGGTTGTTCAATGAAGGTTATGAAACACTGTAATACAAAACAGTGGGTTACTTACCAGTAACTGTCCTTCTTCCAGATGGGCTGCTCGCATACATTCTGTATTAGGTGTCTACATGCTGCAGCACATGATTGGTCTGAAGTATTTTGCCCTAGCCTGTCAGAGCAAGTTTGGCAGCTGACGCCCCCTCAGTCCACTCCTGTGGCTATATGTACAGCCCCACCCCTGACTCTCCCCAGTCCCCTTAGAGTTGCCAACTCCGAAAAGCAGGGATGGTGGAGGGACCCTGAATGTATGCAAGCAGCCCATCTTGAAGGAGAACAGTTACTGGTAAGTAACCCACCGTTCTTCGAGTGCTGCTCGGATACATTCAGTATTAGGTGACTTCTAGCCATAGTGTGGATGGTGGGCGGAGGTGGGGATTTTCCACCTTCAGCAAACCCCTAGGATGAAGCTCCAGCAGGAGTACACCAGAGACAAGCATATCACCTACCTAAGAGGGGAAGAATAACCACGTGAGGCCCCGCCATGAGAAGGCTCGCAGGGCCTTAGCGAGAACTGTAAGCCATCTTGAAAAGGTTTGGGTCTAAAGCCGGAGGGCAGGACCTGCAAAGCCTGAAACCTCATAAAGGCAGTAGGAGATAGGAACTTCTTGTTCCTAAGTGAAATAGACTCAGACTACTTGTACTCCAAGGCCACTAGCCAGGGTAAACTGGTGAAGGAGGCCACTTTCGGGGCAGAAGTGTATAAGAATTACTCTGGCAATACCCAACACAAGAGGATCCTGCTGGACCCCGTGCAACGAAGTGTGGCCTGGGCCTCCTGGGATAACCTTCTGAATGTGCCAAAATCAGGGCAAGCTGCAAAACCAGGCATCAAACCCCCAAACCACTGACGGGTGGTACTTAAACCAGTCTCCCAGTCAGTAACAAAACATGCTCCTGACTCCCCCACTCTGGCCATCACCAAGCATAACAAAATAGAAGCAGCCCCCTTACTGCACATCGGTTCCTAAGGTCCCCTCTAGTCATGGGGTCTCTTTACGAAATAGGTTCTTCTGACCCCAAAGGGCCAGCCACATCACCCAGAACAATATAGGCTTGGATCTTAACCAAAATACCACACTGCCAGCCAATCCTTTAGTGACTACAACTAAAGGTTTACTATAAATGGAAAACAAGCTACATAGGAGAGATGTTAAAGGGTCAAAGTGAATCACATACATACAAATGATTTAGAGTCCATAGAAAACAAATCCTTGAAGATCTTGTAGTTTGCAGATTAGTCCCACTCCTCTGGTGTGCACCCAGCAGCAGCAGCAGCAGCAGCTGGGTGGGTCTCAGTCCTTTGTTCAGTCCCAGAAAAATAGTTCCAGTGGCAGATGTTGGTTACAGATAGACTTGAGACTAGAGACTAAAGACAAAATGAAGAATGGGGTCCCCTGCCTTTTATCTCAGAGTCCTTGCCAGATCAAAATGGAGGTGGGCCACATGGTTAGTCTAGGTAACTGGTCAGATAGGTTTCCTCTTGGGCCCACTGTAGCTGGGAGCCTCCTGATGGGCCATCAATATGAGAATAGTTTGCAGAGGCCCAGTCTGGGATTGCTTTAGCTCAAAACAACTTGGAACACACATCAAAACAGATAGATTTCTAATCTCCAATACAGGCATGATACCTACATACAAATCATATAATAATTCCTAGCAAATTACAGCCTTTCTATTTATACTAAACATGACATATCACATATGGATCATTGTAAATATGAAATATCAATATGAAAAATAATCATAAACAATCCCCTAGACCCAGGCAGTGTCATACGAGGAGCTAACCCCAGACTTGGGGTTTAAATTAAGATCAAACTTGGCACCTAGAGTAAGATGCCAGATGTCTGTTACTAAAACGTATGAGGGGGAGGAGAAGGCCTCTGCTCCTCTGAGGGGATAGGGTGTACCTGGCCTTAGTCCCACAGGCATCTAAAACCCACAGTAACCGGTCGTAATGACCAGTTGGAGGTAGTAGGGAGAGCCAAATTTGGCAGTCCTCAAGCAACTGCAGCTCCTAATTCACGCTTCATACCCAGGGTGAGTAGAAAACTACCTCAAGGCCCCTGGGATTAATGAAGAAATCTCAACCATGGATCAGGAGGGTTGATTCTAAGGTAGCCCCCTGATCCTAACCAGTGAATGGAGTACCTCTGCTAGGGAAGACCGTGCAGTAAGAAATAAAAGTGGAGGACCTAACTATGATTATACTAGGGAAACTCCTGGGCCTGAGGGCAATAAGGAGAGGTCTGAGGGGTCTAGGGAGCATCATCCTGATACTCCCTACAGGACAGAAGTGAATTAGTCCAAACACCTATAAGGACATGATGAGGGAAAAAATCAGGTTGGAGGTACCAACTCAGAGGGAAAAACCTCCCTGCAGGATCATAGGAACAGGCTATAACAAGAGGGCACCTCAAGAGTACTCAGGTCCACAGTACTAAGATTCAAGGCGCCAGCTAAAAGGGAGAAAGGATAGACCCCAATAATGCAGGAGGGGCAAAGACAGGCAGGAGAAGGGATCCTGTCCTCTCAGTTGCCCTAAGCAAGGGCAGGTGTGTGTAACTCCGGGAACTTATGATTTAACTCCCATGGCTAGAGGCTTATGGGGGGAAGAACCATTATGATGAAGGGTTTTAGGGCAAACCCATCTCACAACCAATTTTCTGCCCATTAAAGGAAAGGGCCCCACACAAAGGGAGCAGTTTAGCACTCCAGGTCCCTGGCACAAGAGGAATCACAAACAATGAGATGAGCGCTTAGGTAATAAGGAAACAAAACTACAGGAAAACAGCCGTAGTACCCTACTCCGTGTAACTGGAAGTAAAGGTACCCTGAAAAACTTTCTTACGCTGGTAGTAATTTCACAGCTCCGCCCTTCCAAGAGAAGGGGGTGGCAGGACACAGTCAGGAAAGAGGAAGGGGCAAGTTCCTCACTGCTGACTATGGGACTATAGTTGTCCCTTGGGAAATAAGGCAGCACAGCATTGGAGGGTCATAAAAGGACCTACGGCTTGGAGTAGGCCATATGGGACGCAACCAGCTATGCTTAAAGACAAAGCCTACACTCTCCACACGTTTAGCCCGCCCAGCACCCCAAGGGGGTGAGGGAAGGAAAGGGAAAGGAAAACAAGAGATGCAGCAAAGCCCCCAGGGGTGGACCACAGCTGAACGTGAGAGAAGGGGCCTGGATAAGGGCTCTAACACTTGAGCCTCTGATTATGAGTGTGATGTACTGCCTACTGAGCTAACCAGGCAGATAGGCTGGGTGGGCGGAGGAAGACTAACATGTCCAGCCTGAGGAAACATGCATTAGGAGGCTCAGGAGGGATGAACAGAAAACTCCAAGATGTCCCACCTTAGGAAATGCCAAGAGGTAGGGGCATGTGACCACCAGCAGTTGAGGGCTATTTCCCTTGGTGTCATACGAAGGAGGCTCCATATAGGTTAAGGAGCTAATGGTGCTTCTCAGAAGCTCCGCGGCCTCAGGAATGAACATTTTCAGGCACTTGGACCATAGTGGGGTATTAGATGGGGTCTTATAGAGACAGATGGACCCAGGAGAAAACTCTCTCTGACCCCTAGAAAAAAGAACCAGTGGCTGGAAGTCAAACTAGAAACAAGGCACAAATGTTTTTCAGGAAAGGTGATTATCCTCTGGAGCAAACTCCCCAGAAATATGGTGGATGCTCCATCCCTAAATGCTGTCAGTCCCAGCCTGGTGCCTTTCAGAGAGATGCTTCAGGCAAACACTAGTTATTGGCAGGGCCAAATTACGGCAGGGGCTGTAGGGACTCCAGCCCTGGGCCCCAGCCTAAAGGGGAGCCCTGCAGCCCCCCAGAGGGACAGCACTGCTCAGGCTGTCACACCACTGGCTGGGTCCCTGCATCTCAGGCTGGCCTGGCAGGTCTCTTCTGCCAGGCCCCTGGGGCCATGATGTGGCAGCCTGTCAGTGCTCTGGGACCTGGAGAACAACCACTCGATGCTTCACCATGCACCAGCTGGTCCTGCCCTTGGATCACTGTTGCCATACAGCAACCCACTCCATCCCCAGGAGAACTGCTGGGGCAGACTAGTCAGCCTAGGGGTGGGGCAGAAGTGCCACAGACCATGCCCTCTAGCCCCAATGCTCTTGCCTTCCCAGTGCTGGCCAGGTCCCCTCCAGTGCCATGGCTGGTGGGTCTGCCAGGTGCCCCTGGCTGCCATGCCAGAGTGCTGCCCCAACCCCAGGCTGGCCACCATGGTGGGGGGGTGGGGCGGGCTGTGCCCAGGATGGAGACCCCACAAAAGTGCACAGCCTGTGGCTCCTTAATCCAGCCTTTGTTATTGGGCTTGGGACAGCAGGATGGGTGTGTTCACTGACTGTGTTGCACGGGAGGTCAGACTAGAAGATCTAATGGACCCTTTTGGTGTTGGAATTTAAGATTCTGTAAGTCTTGTTGGGTTTGAAGAGCATGGACTTAGGACTGGGGGAAATTTTAAGACAAACAGCTGATTCATTGAAAAATGCCATTTTGGTTGATCTGAGGATGTGACTTTTACAGAAATTTGCTGGTTGGTTTTGGCTGAGGAAATTAGACTGAAAATTTTCATTCTTTTCTCCCCATGGGTCCCTAGGCCCCAGAGACACAGGCACCATCTCTGCATCTCAGGCAGCGTGTACATGTAACAAGGATGGTTTGGAGGGACATGGGCCACAGCTACCTGTCTGGGGCAGACAGAGAGCACCTGCTGCCTAGAATTTCTGTTGGCCTTTGAGCTGCCTGCCCTTAGGGGAGCCCCTAGGTATGCAACTATCTGTGGCATTTAGGGAGGACACAAGGGGCTGAGCACTGACTGGGGATGCTGGTGTCTCCAATGGGTTAGGAAACTCTTCGGTGGCAGGGTACTCTGTGCAAAGATGAGCCTGGCTGGAGCTTGTCTAATCTGGGCCAACCTCTCTAGCTCCCCCCACAGTGAATAAGAGCAGCAGCAGGCAGTGTTATGGCTCAGCCTACCCCTCTTGGCTCAGGTGAGGCAAAGGATGTTCCTGTGAGATCCATAGCCCTGTAAGGAGGCAGAGGGCATTGGTCTCTGGACCCTGGGTCTCCCTTCGCTAGTCACCCTATGACAAACACTCCAGCATGGTTAGTGCTGTGTAAAGCATCTCTTCAGTGCTGGAGCTCTATCTGCCCCACGCATCTCCTCTTGTAACCCCATTACTGGTGGTCCCCAACCTTTCCCATCTCCTGCCCTGTCTGGCCCCAGTCTCAGTACTCTCTCATCCTCCTTCCCACCGTGGGCCTCCCAGCCCTCGTGATCCTGTCTCCCATTGAGCTATATATGAGGAGTGGGGCTCCTGCTGTGCTGTCTGAGGGGACATGAGCTGCAGAGTCACCTATGTGGGGCTGCTGCTTTGGACTCTCCCCCATCCTTCCTGGCCCAGTTGTACCTTTGAGTCAGTTCACTTCCAAGACCCCGGAAGCAGCTGCTGGCTCTTTATGAAAATGATACTTCGGGGCCTCCCCAAGCTATGGTCCTTCCTAGGGCACTCAGACATGGATGGTCCCCCAGCTTAGAAGCCCTCAGGATGCCCAGCTTCCCCTTGAACTCCTGAATAACCATAGCAGCACTGTGTGTGAACTGGCAAAGGGGAAGTTCCCATAGGTCCTCCAGAAGCCTCTTTGGTGCAGAAACAGAGACATGGGAATAGTGTGTGTCACAAGGGCTGAGAAACCACCCTGGCTAAGAAGCTGTGACTTGATACAAATAGAAAAGCTTTGCAGTGCTGGGAGTGGTAAGAAACCTGTGCAGGGCAAACGAGAGACTGAGGGAACTCCCAGCCTTGTCCCCAGAGCTCAGGCAGCTGAGCCTGCTGCTCAGCACTTAGGACTGCCTCTCGGAAGCTGGGAACAAGCCAGGCCAGATGCCAGCCTACAGCTGGGGTTGGCTTTCAAAGAGAACACAAGGACAGAGAATTCAGGAGAATAAGATGCAGAGGCACTAGCTCAGTTCTGCAGAAAGCTGCAATGACAATCAGCAAAGCCCATCATGCAGCAGTTGCAGGCCCACCGGGAAAGTGATCTGCCCCCTGAATTTTAGCATGATGGTGTGAGGCAATGCAGCAAAGGAGAGAAAAGAGAACAGAGTAGAACTCCCCAAAGCCACTCACTAGGCCCAGGGTGCCTTCAGCAGTGGAGTTTGTAAAACCTGAGAGAGGCGGCGGCAGGAGCCAGCTCTCAGCCCCAGGCCCTTTGTGGCAAGGGTCTTGGGGCTGGATCCACCTCTGTGCTGCTTGCTGGCACCAGCAAGAACCAGCTTTTAGCCACCTGCCACCAGGGGCAGTGGGCTCAGGGCTGGAACTGGTTCCCAGCAGCCTACTGGCAGCAGCTGGGGCTGAATCAGACCCCTAGGGCCAGGCCCCTGCTCCTAGGTCAACTTAAAACTTAAGTCGACCCTAGAAGTAGGTGTTAAGTCAATTTAAGTGTAAGGCAGGCTTAGAAGCTGTGCCTAACAGCTTGGGGGGGGGGAGGGCAACTAATCTGCATGGGTTTTTTGTTTCCCTGAGCACAAAGAACATACTAGCATAATCAAACTATGGGTGCAAGGCAATATAGGTAATGGTATTTGCATTTATTTGATCATAGATTTGTCAATATCTGTAATTCTACTGAATTCTACATGAACTACTGTCTTTTGTGATATGTTACTTTCTTGATTGTTCAAAATCTGTTAGATTAGTTAAAGGGTAAAAGCTACCCTTAGCACAAAATAAACTTGTAAGAGAGGCCACTGCTTGTTTCAGCCTTAAAAAGGGTAGACAGAAGTGGGGGTTGCATAGCTACTTCTGGAGGTATGTCCTGAGGCATTACCTCATCTCCTGGTTCCATTGTCAAATGATAGATTTGTCCAGCCTTCTTATGAGGCCTTTCTTTGTTATTTTAATGGAAGAAGCTGTTTGCAGCTACTTGAGGTTTAAGAGCTGAAGTCACTGAGAGAGGCATACCCTCTCTCCCTGAGCTGAATCACTGAAGAGGAGCAACAGATAGAGTTAGTGACCAGTGGGGGGAGCCAGTGGCCAGTGAAAGTGGCCAGTGGTGGGCTGGATGATGTGACTGACCAATGGGCAGAGCTGGTGGACAGAGGGCAGAGCCAGCAGATGGTGAGAGTACAACACAAGTGACCAGCAGGTGGAGCCAGTGGACAGTGGGTGGAGCCAGCAGATGGTGAGAACAGAGCATGAGTGACCAGTGTGCAAAGCTAATGGCTGGTGGGAGAGGACAGTGTGAGTGATCAGTGGGAGGAGCCAGCAGGCAGCTGGCGTGAAAGACAGTCCCTTACATACTCTGGGATTTGTTGGGGAACCCTGTTCTGCACTGACTCTCCCGATCAGTGCTGGTTTTGCTATGGTATTTATATGTTCTTTTATGCTGTGTGGGATTATGCTAGGAACTCTGTTCTGCACTGATTCTCCAGATCAGTGCTGATTTCTGCAGTTGGGTTTTTTCATGCTGTTTTACTATTAAAAGTTCTGTATACCACACTCAGACTCATGCTTGGAAGTGGAGAAACCTTACCCCTTTGGGGGGCCCAGGGAATGGTACATGATTTCCCAGAAGACTGGGTGGGGGCTCAAGCCAGCTGGTGCTGTAACATTAGTTGGAAACCCCTAGATATAGAACCTGGCCCTTATTCTGCCACCTCACCCTGGCAGAAGGGTTAGATAAGCAAGAGCTTAGACTGACTTAATAAAAATCCCAATTTGGCCATGGAGTTCCTTAGGTCAACTTAAGGGAATTTAAGTCAACCTAAGGCCCCAGTGTAGACATATGCTAGTAGTTTTCTTCCTCAATGTGATTTTTACCCAGGTAGACTATCTTGTTAATTTCATCACTTAGAATTTCTTTACAGTCTATCTCATCATTGATATACAATGCCACTATCTTTTCCTTTATATCAGTCTTTCCTAAAGAGCACATAGCCTTTAGTACATCTACACCAGTCATGACTATTATTTCACCCCTGTTATCCCTATTATATCTGGTTTCACTTCCTCATCCAGTAGCTCTAGTTCCTCCATTTTGTTACCCAGGCTTCTTGTGTTAGTATATAAACATTTTAGCTTTTGCTGCTTTGGTTCACTCACATTCCTTGCCTGATATGGCACTTTCCAAATGGGCAGCTGTGTTAGTCTAGTCTGGAGGGCGGGGGGGGGGGGGGAGAAACGGACAAAACCAAGGAGTCCTGGGGTAAAAAATAAATCTGTTAGTCTTTAAGTGCCATAGGACTCTTTTTTCCTGATATGACACTGTCATTCTACTGCCAGTATCACCAATTAGACTAGCATTTATGCTACCCCTCATTCTAACCTCCATTCAACTCCCCATCTGACTCCTTTCTTATTTTATTTTCCTTCCCCTCAATGCTAATGTCAGGCATAGAGATTATCCAGGAATCTCCCAACCATCTTGCCTGACTCCCTAGTTTAAAGTTATTTTAATCAGTTGTGCTAACCTCCATCCCAAAAGTCTGTTTCACTCCCTATTCAGGTGTTTGCTGTTTCTGAGCTCTGCATTACCTTCCCTAGCCTGTCTTTGCTTCTGCTGGTTTCTCACAGTCACAAGCTTCCACCAGCCACTTTCCTCTCCCAACATTTCCCCCTCAGAATCTGTCAGTCCTGCTTCCATCTGCCAGTCTTTTTCCTAAAGCCCCCACCACCATCCACCTGTTCTATCAACTGCTCAACCCCCCTTCTAAACTCAGCCAGAGTTTTCACCTGCATCTCATCCCTCAAATTTTCTTCCTCTATCAGCTCTATGAAGAGGCACTTCATACATACAGAAGTCTTTAGAGGTACCCCCTCCAAGATCAACTCCAGCCTGCACCTTTTACATCCTGTCATCTTCATTGTTTTCCCCTACTTGAGTGTCTACCACTGCTGATTCTTTATGTGCCATAGTGTTCCCCCTAATTACAGTCAGTGTAACAAAACAAACAAAAACACACCAAACCACCACCAAGTGTCCCAACAATATGAGAACCCCTCCCCCAACACTCACACTCACACTCACACTCACACTCACACTCCACCCCTCCCCTCCAAACTTCCCTATTCTCAGCCTTATTGACTGTCTCTGGTATCAGCTATGTGCCATTACAAGCTTGACTGCCTGCCTTTATAGCTCCCTGATTAGGGATGCCCCTCCCCCCCGCAATTGGGGTCAGCTGATCTCAATCCACCACTCAGCCCTTGAAAACTGGAAGCCTGGGAACAGAGAAGAGAAAAACAAACAGCAAACAAGCACAAGGACTCACAACTCCACAAAAAATCTACCACACAGCCCCTGAGGCCCACCCAAACTCCCTGTTTTCAGGCCTGTTGAGTGCTTCTGGTGCGGCTGAAGCTGTGTAGTAGACTTGGTCTTGGCAAAACTGCTGATCCTGTGAGGGCTGGTGAAATCTCGTTGGGTAGTCCCAGAGTTCAGGAAATCCGTGCTATGGATGTATGCAAGCAAGTGGGGCCAGAACTGGGATAAACTTCTGCTCTTCCAACTATTTGCATACAGTGAGGTACCTCAGGAGTCCACAGGATTTTCCACTTTTAATCCACTTTTTTGTAGCGGGGAGCCCAAAACTGAACACAGTATTCCAGATGCGACCCCACCAGAGCTGAGTAGAGGGGAATGATCACATATCTTGATCTCCTGGCAACACTTCTTCTGATGCATCCCAGTATGCCATTGGCCTTTTTGGCAGCAAGAGTACACTGCTGACTCAAGTCCAGCTTCCCATCCACCAGGACCCCCAGCTCCTTTTCTATGGTGCTGCTACTTAGCTGATGGCTCCCCAGCCTGTAGCAGTGCATGGGGTTTTTCCATCTTAACTGCAGAACTTTCCACTTGTCTTTGTTGAACCTCATGAGATTTCTATTGGCACACTGCTCCAATTTGTCAAGGTCTTCCTGAATCTTGTCCCTGCCCTCCAGCTTGTCTACCATTTCCCCCAGCTTTGTGTCATCCACAAACATACTGAGTATGTAATAAATCCCATCATCCAGATCATTAATGAAAATGATAAACAGAACTGACCCCAGGACCAGCCCCTGGGGCACACCACTCATTACTGGTTGCCAACTAGACATGGAGCCATTGATTCCTACAAGCTGAAACCTTTGAACTAGCCAGTTCTCTATCCACCTTACAGTCTACACATCCAACCCATACTTCCTTAACTTGCTGATGAGAATGCTGTGGGAAACTGTATCAAAATCCTTGCCAAAGTTGAGGTATATGACATCAACGGCTCATCCAACATCAACAAATCCTATCATCTCATCATAGAAGGCAATGAGGTTGATCAGGCACAATTTAGCCTTGGTGAATCCATGCTGACTGTTCCTGATCACTTTATTTTCCTCCAAGGCTGTGTTCTCACACAGCGAGTTATTTCAATACGGTTGTTTTGAAACAACCTTATATCGAAATAACACTCATTTCAAAACAACTTATTTCGAATTAACGAAATGTTAATTCAAAATAAGGGAAAAATGGGAATCGAAACAGCAGGTTCACACTGTGAACTTGCTATTTCAATACCTGGTTCAGGGGGCTGCAGCCCCCTGGGGGTGAGCTGCTGCGGCAGCTCACCCCGCAAGCCCAGAAAGGGGGCTGCAGCCCAGGAAAGGGGGGTGCAGCCCCCGGTGTGGGGGGGGCGAGTGGCTGCGGGGAGCTGGAGCCCGCCGCAGGAGCTGCCTCCAAACCCCGCCATGGGGTCGGGGGCACCGGGCTCAGCCGGCAGCCC
>ML682980.1:0-28155 GCA_007922195.1 Podocnemis expansa
AATGACTTATTTCGAAATAAAACCTTGCGTGTAAACATAGCCTTTGGGTCTCATATTAACAGGAACACAAAAGAACACAATTAGGTATTAGCATTCTGTTGAAAGGCATAGTGGGTATTGGTATTTGGGGTTAATCTGATCACAAATCTGCCAATATCTGTAATTCTACTGAAGAGAAATATGAAATATTGTCTGTTGTGATTATGCTATTCTCTGCTTGTTCCAAATCTGTCTGGATTAGTTGAAGAGTACAAGCAACCCTTAGTTAAAAAAAGGCTTGTAAGAAAGGCCACTGGCTATTTCAGCCTTGAAAAAGCATAAAAAAAAAGTGTTAGTTCTCTTTAGAGCAAAATACTAGAGATATTTTTGTCTTACTCTAGCTTTTCTGCCAAATGATAGCTCTGACTGAGCTTCTTTAAGATCCCTCCTTTGTTATGTTAAGAACAGTAGATGTTTGTTTAAGAGCTGACATCACTAGAGAGACAACCTCTCTGAGTTAGAATTACTAGAAAGAGGGAACTCCCATCTTTGAGCTGAAATTACTGAAAAAGAGCAGCAGATGGAGTGACTGATGAGCAGAACCAGAGGATGGTGAGAACAGTCAGTAGTGACCTGGGTGACATGAGTGACTGGTGGGTGGAGCTGGCAGACAACAAATGGAGCCAAGGGATGGTGCTGTTGGATGGAGGGAATGACTAGTAGATAGAATCAGTGGACAGCTGGCATGAAAGACACTCCCGACATACCCTAGGGTTGGTTGGGAGACTAGTTAGTACTGATTCACCAGATCAATGCTACTTTGCCATTAAGTCTGTATGTTCTGTTATGAGGTATGGGTTGTTGAGAATTTCACACTATACTGATTTTTCTAAATTAGTGCTACTCTCTGTTACTTGGCCTTTTGCATTCTGTTTGACTACTGTTAAAAGTTCTGTTTACCACACTCAGACTTGTGCTTGCAAGTGGGGAAGCCTTACCCCTTTGGGGTGCCTAGGAAACAGTGCAGGATTCCCCAGAAATCTGGGCAGGGGCTTGAGCCAGCTGGTGGTGTTGCACTATTGGGAAAGCCCTAGATATAGAACATGCCCCTTGTTCTTCCAGCCTGCCCTGGCAGAAGGGTTACAGATACAATGCTTCACAGTGGTAAGTTGTACCAAAAATCGAAAGTAATTTGCATTCAATTTTAATCTATTTATTTTCTTTATATTTTTGTTTCTTATTATTCAGCATCATGTTTAGAAGGACTTGTAAATCATGATTTTATTTTAACAAAAAGTTAACTTCTTTAGGGCCTACAAGAAAATCTAAACATGTGGGCTTCTCCCTGCTGTCCCCAACCATGCCACTGCTTACCCTCCATCTCTGACCAGAGGCATTACTGGCACTGGGCACTCTGGGGCCCATACCTCGAATCTGCCCCCACAGTGCCCTGAATCTTTTTTCTGGGCCCCAGGTGCCGGTGCGGGGAGACCGGATCAGCCCTGGCAGTGCAGGGTGAGAGGCTGCTGAGCCTCTGCATTGCTGCTGCCCCTCCCCCACCCATGTGCTGCAGCCGCCTCTCTGGCTCAGAGAGGGGAGGGGGCGAGGGAGATTCAAAGCTTGGTCTCTGCCTCCCAGCAGCTCCAGCAGCTCCAGCACTGGCCCACTCCCAGGACAGAGCAGGTAGGTGCTGGGGGGGTGGGCAATCTGTGGGCAGGGGGGAGACTGGAGACCACGGTCAGGTGGGGGCGAGAGGAAGGACTGACTGGGGTCAAGGGGGACTTCCCTGCATAGGCTCCCAGGCCCTGGAGAGGAAGCAAAGAATTAGTCTCTGCGTCTCTGGGCCCCAGGTCAGGCGGGGGGATTCCCCCTAGGTCTTTGGCACCTGGGTGGGGCTGTGGTGGGGGGGTGTCAGTAAGCCTCCAGGTCTCATGTGGGATGGGCAGGGGTGCCCCCCAACCTCAGGGGTCCATGCAAAACTGGTGGGGGTGTTCCTAGGCCTCTGGGGCCATGGGAACTCAGGGGGCTACCCCACTGCCCACACTCCCACACACCTACAGCCCCTCTCCTGCCTCTGTCCCCTTACCCCAACCCCTAAGCACCTCTTCACCCCATTGCCTTTCGACACCCCCCCCCCCCCACTTGCCTTCACTCCTCTTCAGGCCCCAGCTTCCCTGTTACTTATCTTCTCTGCCACGGGCACACTAATTTGCATTGTACCCCCTTTTTTCTATAGTGTATCAAAGTACCTTTTAGGTTTTAGTGAGTAGGGCTATAGTGTTAGTAGGTTAGTTGAAGAACCCCATTGTTCCCAAACCTGCCCCCACTCCCGAAAGTTAGGTACCCCCCAACACTTTACAGAAACCACTGTGACAAACATGACATACACCGACCACCGCTCACAGTACCCTATACTTATTTTAATAAAGTGTACCCCAAATCCACCCCATACCCCATGGGTGCAGTGGTTGCCCCCCAAGATCCTCAAATCTCCAAACCTGCTGGCAGGGTCATGAGTGAGTGCCATTGTCACATGGCCACTCTTCAGACTGGAAATACTATATATTCTGCTCTTCAATTTTGCCCTCCTATGAATTGTGGACAGCATAAGTACACCTACCAGGCAGCATGCCACAAAGTTAACCATCCTTCTTCTGAAAAGTTCCAGGGGGGTAGCCATGTTAGTCTAATTCAGTAAAAATAGAAAAGAGCCCTGTGGTATTTTTAAAGAGTAACGTATTTATTTATCACATGAGCCAAATCCCATTTTGGAAACCATTTTCACATGTCTGACAAAGTGGGATTTCACCCACTAAAGCTCTAACAATAAATAAATTTGTTACTCTGAAAGCGCCACTAGCTGCCTTCTTTGTTTTACATTATCTTCTTGCTGTGCTTTATTGTGAATTCCTGTAATGTTGGCTGTCTTGCTTTGGATAGCGTGGTCCCAGTAATGCTGTATTTTTGGTTTGGGGTCTGCCTTTCCTATAAGAGTAGGCTTACTCAGTTTTTGCTGCTAAGTCCTCTCTGCTTTGGCAGGAACTAAGGGCAGGGTGGGAGGAATACTGCAGGAGCCTTGTCTGCCTTGTTTTCAGTTCACTTTGTTGTCCGCTTTTTGGGTTTTTGCGGGGGAGGCAGTAGGCAGGCCTGGCTGGGTCTGCCATTTTGGTGTGACCCTCTTCACAGCACCACACTGGCAGCCCCAGACAGCCTGCCTGCTTGCCTCATGAGTTCCCCAACTTCCCCTACCTGGGTAGCATACATCTGGAAGCTGAGAGAGGATCAGAGCCTTTTTAAATTTCCTGCCCTGTGGCATAAGCAGCCCAGCATGGCAAACTGCAGCTGCTGTGCTGCCATCCCTCCAGTCCCCTTCTCCACAATCGCATGCTGCCACTCAAAGTGGAGGGCAAGCATTACAGCAAAATTCAGGGGAGGTGTGAGCTCTATTTAAAAAGATTGAGAACTGCAGCAGTAGGTGTCTTCAGCGTGAATCAGCAGGGTGTCATCTCTCATCTGGGCACCCAGATGCCATCCACTTCTCCAGTACCTGGAGGACCTAAACAAGTTGACTGGAAGTCCCAGGGATGGTCTGATCCACCACCCTCCTTATTTTCTGATCTCCCTGACTCCTGATGTTTAGCAACAGAAACCTGTAGGAGATAGGGAATGGTATGACTTGTCAGAGGAGAATTTTTATATGTCCACCTAACATGGTCTGTGAACTTTTAAGAAGAAATTGCCAGCACCTTGATTCATTTGTAGGGAACACTGGAAGTGAATGATTGCTCATTTTACAGTTTTAATGCAGATGTGCATGAAGGAGTTGTTGTATCACAACATGGCATGAGGCCTGTGGAACCCTCTTATATCGGTGGGCCCCATTCACACAGGTTTGAGTCCTCCTTATGCCAGGCTGGGCCCTCTTCACCCATCCCAGATATTGACCCCCAAATGCCTGCCCCTCACCCCAGCTACTGCCCCCCCACCTACTCCCCACCCCAGATTCTATATTTGAATGGCTGCTCAGAGAGATCAGTGATTATTACAGGATACCTGGCGGCAGTTATGTATGAAAAGGGATTAAAGCATGGAGACTGGCATAAATCACACCCGAACACACAAATCCTGATTGTCTGAGATGTTAAGCTCTCATTTGAAACTCCAGGAGGTCTTAGTATATTCAGGGCAGTTACACATGCACCCCATTCCTTTTTTGACCGAAATGAAAAATTTATCCAGTTCTGGTCTTAGATTGTGTTGTGTGGCAAGAAACAGAATTTGTGCCCGCCAGTGTAAAAGCCGAGGGCTCTATATTCTACAACAGACATTGGATTTAAGTCTTCATGGGCTAGGGAGTGCCAACTCACTGCGTGAATTTGGGCGTTCTGTGGTTCTGTCCACACATGGCTTGAGTTCCCCATGGACTCTGTAGGAAGCACAGCTAATCAAGCAGAAGGAACTTTGTGTTAGCAGCTGCTGCTCTCTGAGTCTCACACAGACGCACTGGTTGATCAGTTTTGGTACTGCCTTCAGTAAGTTTCCCCTCACTGTGTCTCTTGCACAGTAATACATGGAGGTGTCTCCAGATTGCAGGCTGGTCAGTTGCAGGTACACTTGGCTTTTGGAGGTGTCTCTGGTGATGGTGAGGCGATTTTTCAAAGCATTATTATAGTCAGTGCTTCCACCACTCCAGATGGCTCCGACCCACTCCAGCCCTTTCCCTGCTGGCTGACGGATCCAGTGCACATGGTAGCTAGTGAGAGAGAATCCGGACACTGTGCAAGTCAGTTTGAGGGTCTCTCCGGGCTTCTTGATTCCCCCTCCGGACTCCACCAGCGTAATCTGTGAAGAGACTCCTGTAGAAGGGAGAAGAAGAAAAGATATTTTACTTATTATGAAGGGAGTTGTTATTATTAGGGAATATGTGGTACTGGGCTTTCATCTGGAGCTGAGATCCCACTGTTACCTGCTGGGAGAAACATGAGGAAGGTGAGGATAAGGCTGGGTGCCATGTCTGCAGCTGGCAGGCTGGTTTCCCAGGTGGACGGTTTGCTAAGCTGAAGCCCAGTGCAGGCTCTGAGCAGTGTGAGTGTCTGGAGTCTTAGTTATGAACAGGGTGCCCAGGAACTCATTTGCATAGGACAAGGGTTGGGGACAATATAAAGGGACACTTAGCAGGACTCTGACAATGTATCAAAGTGTAACAGCAACGGGAGGTCTGAGGGTTTAATTTTAATACTTAAACTTTTCATTAAATATATCATCCTAATTATACCTGGAAGTTATAAACTACCAGATTCTGTCTCTCTTTCCCTCTCTCTCATGTCTCTCTGCCCCTCTGAAATGTACTTTTAATGTTTATTTCAACATTAAGAACCAAGATCTTCTTACCTTAGTGCAGCATCCCTTGTTCGTGAAATTCTGGGAAATTATTTTATGGGAAAAAGTTGTGCAAAGATGCTTCGGGAAAGTTTCTTCATTGTGCTCCTATGGTTTTTGGAGTTAAGTTGCTTAGCCTGGTGCAAAGGCATTGTTCTGCAGTATAGGAGAAACTTCACATCTGGTGCTCAGGAGTTGAACAGGCCCACGTAATGGTCCTTTCAGAAGAGTGAACTTCATCTGTAGCAAATAGCCAGTGGGCTGGCAGGGAAGTTCACTGGGAGGTTATTGGCCCAGTCCTTCCATTCATTCTTATTGCTTATGGCTCAGGATCTCCTTTGACTTCTAGCATGAAAAAGGAGGGAGCCTTAGATAGGAGAATGTGTGTCTGATCAGAAATCCCCAGTAAGTCACTGGAGTTTGCAACAGAGTGAGGGAGGATGCACCTGCTCCTTCTTCCCAGTCCCTTCAAATAGCCCTGGTCATCTACTCCATGCTCTCCCCCAGCGGAAATGGAGGCACGGAGCTTCTGTATCCTCTTAACAGATGTTTGTGGTGTGAATGAGGGGAGATATTTTTGTATACATTCTGTTGGCTGTGGAAGGAGAGCACCACCATCAGGAAGAAACTTCTTCAGTCTCTGCAAGGCAGAAACCGACTCCCTTTCATGTGTGTATCTGCACAGTAATATATGGAGATGGAAGAAGTCCCCGGGTTTCAGGATGCTCATTTGTGAGGAGAAATGAGAGTGGTCCTTGGATCCTCTGTATCAACATTTGAGATGTCAATGTGTATATAATAATAGGCCCCAACTTCCTGAGTGAACTTGTGGGGGGAAATATCGTTCAGTCTTAATGAAAGAAAAAGGAAATAGATGTGAAGTCTCATTTACCTGTTGTTTGAAGGAGAAGATCTCAGGGACAGTTGTCTGGAGATTATCTTTCTGGGTGCCTCCTAGGCAAGAGATAAAAAGAGAGCGATTTAAGGAGAAAAAATGTCAGCCCCTTTTGCATATCCCTTTTTTTTTAATAAGAGAAACATATTTCTAACCTGATTTCTAGATTTCAGTGAAATTTGATGAAAAGATATC
Organism: Podocnemis expansa; assembly: GCA_007922195.1. Classification (NCBI taxonomy): domain Eukaryota; kingdom Metazoa; phylum Chordata; order Testudines; family Podocnemididae; genus Podocnemis; species Podocnemis expansa. The sequence goes on from ML682980.1 coordinate 6,449, forward strand.
TTTTGAAGGGAGTCTCCCACTTTAATTCTCAATCCCATTCCAAATTTTTATACTGAGGGTTCATTTTAAGAATGCCACTTTATGTTGTTAATTTGCTATCGATAATCAATACCTTTTGGGTACAGAATAAATTTGTACATGTATAGATAGAATAACTTCCTAACTATGGCTTAAATCAGGGGTCTCTATCTCAAATCACCAGAAGGGCCGCATGAGGATTTGTAGAGGGCTACATGAGGACTAGTGCATTAGCCCGAGGGCTGCAACACTGAAACCTTTTCATACAACAATATTGCAAATATCAGGAACAATAGTGTTATTGTGGGCCACAGGAAATAGATTTAGGGGCCTCATGTTTGAGACCCCTGGCTTAAATTTTCATTTGGCTTGGCTTCTAGTTCTTAATTTCATTATATATAACAAAATCACTTCCTTTCAAGATTTAAAAGTTTTTGAATAAATGGACCAGGACACCAGCTTTAGCCAATTGTGGTAGCAGTCTTGAAATCCATGGACCTTCAGTATTTCATCTAAGTGAGGGTCTGACCCTATAATGACTGTCTTTCCTCTGGACATAAACAAATTTCAGTAAAGCCAGAGAATTTTTTGAACATGGATTGCAGTGGTCATTGGATCAGCCCCCAAATACACTTCTCTAGTCAAACTGGTAGACACCATCTTGGGACACTAAACCAGTGTTGGTCATCCAGAAAGTGATGGATGTTGGGGGGTTAAGTAGGTAGCTAGGTTTTTTGCAATGTTAGTTATGAAAACACAAATGTATAATGGATATATCATTATCTTCTCATGTTTCTGAGAGACATATCCTGAATCTAGTCCTTTGTTTGGGTATGGAGGCTGACTACCCATAGCAGAGTTAGGAACACAAGACAGACTTTCTGAATGGTGGAGATGAAAGACTTAGCCACTGGCCCAAGAGCATATTATTTGAAAGCATGCTGCAGCAGATAACTGTTTGTATGCCTATGCGATGCTGAGGGGCTCAATCTCTCCTGTCTAAGCCCACTGATAATTCTCTATAGGTTTAATTCCTTTCAGTCCCCAGGATGCCACACAAGGGCCCAGGGCCTCACCAAGCCCCACCTACATCTAGTGGTTTTATTTGTTTGTTTGTTTTGTTTTTTTCCTCATTTTCAAAGGGCTTGTGGAGGCAGCTTGACTGGTTTTATAGACTTCCATTTATGTGTTATCTTCCTGGCTGTGTGCTCCATATGCAGACCCAGAGAATCAGTTCATAGAAAAATAAACTTCCTAGAGATCCACTTTTAGAAGTACATTTGACTTGTCCCATGCTGAAGGGAGCTGGGAGGGGGCAGGTGACAGCACAGTGCACAGAAGGCTGTAGTGCAGGCCCAGGCTGCCCTGCTCAAGGCAGGACAGTGCGGGGCCCAGGGCACTGCAGGACGAGGGACAATTGCCCCTCTCACCACCCTCCCGCCAGGAACAGCACAGTGCATGGCCAGCAGCTGTGTTCCTACCCGGAAGGGAAAGCAATTCTCCACCTGGCAGAGACCTTCCCACAGACAAGGACCTTTTGAAATTCCTGCTCTGCTTATGGCATTGTCACTCCACTCTGGCGGCCAGGTAAGCAGGTCCCAGGGGACAGCCTGGTCTGGACCTGGAGGAGGAGTAGGATCTGGGCCTTTAGCAGCCATTGGGGTCAGAGCCAGGAGTGTGGGACCAAGGCCGCTCTGGTTCCACAGGCCCCAGGGCAGCAAAGTGGGCTGGGACCAGGCTGGATCCGAAAGTGCAGGACCAAGGCTGCTGTGCCTCTGCAGTCAGCAGGTCACCAAGGTGGGCCTAGGCCAAGGCTAGCGCTATCACGGGAAGCAGTGGGGCAGACTGTCTCCCACCGGGCCAGCGCCGATCTGGGTCCTGGAGCTCCCAGTCGCCACCAAGGGGCGCTGGCTTGGTAAAAGACAGTGTCCACTTCACATATAGCCCCAGCCCCTTTGCCCCAGGTCTTCAACTTCCCTGCTGCAACTCATCTCTGCCCAACCTCCTGCAACCATCCACCCCTGCTCTGCCCCCATCTCCTGCCCATGCCCACCTTCACCACCCTCACACCTTCTGCCTCTCACCCTCCCCTTCACTGCCCTCATCCTGCTGCCCCTGCTCTCAGCCACCAGTTGAACACCCCCACCTCCTGCCCCTGCTCAATTCCTCCACATCCTGTGCCCTCACCCTACCTGGGCCAGCATGTGAGTGAAGGGGGCCCAAACAATATCGGAAGTGGTCCCTGAAATAGGGAGGGTTCCAGGGCCCATCAGATTATTCTTTACCCACTGGTGACCTCCCTGTAATGGAGCACTCCCTAGTTTCCTCTGCTCACAGCCAATTAGGACTCTGCTATTGTGGAGTTTTCTCCTGCCCAGCCCAGGTCTCCACATACTGTGTAGCCAGCTCCCAAATCCAGCCTCAGAGGGACCAACCCCTGGTTCACCTACACTCCTGGGTGGCCTCCCTTCAGGAGGATATCAGGAAGTCCCAATTGAAAGAGACACTCAGACAGTGTGGCAGTCAGAGGGCTTGTTAGCAATCCAGCTCACGCAGCATCTAGGACAGTTGGCTATCAGACTAACCAGGTTTTCTTAGGCTGTTCCCCAACCACAATGGCAGCTCCATCTCTTGTCCACAATGGAGGTCCACACTTATCAAAGGGATATTGATCATCAAAGGTGGGGATGTTTTAACATATGGGAAGATTTAGTTGGAATTGGTCCTGTTTGAGCAGGGTGTTAAACTAGATAATTTTTGAGGGTTGTATGTGGTGACCAGTGGTGTTCTATTGTTTTCCTTTTTGGGTCTTTCCTGCAGTAGTTGACTGTGGGGTACCTATGATTCCCACCTGGAGAGTAAAGAAACAGATTGACAGAGCCAGATGGGTACCCTGCAGTCAACTACTACAGGAAAGGTCCAAAAAAGAAAACAATAGAATGCCACTGGTCACCACATACAACCCTCAAGTCAGAATTCTGCAACAGATCATTAAGGACCTCCAACCTATTTAAAAAAATGACCCCTCTCTCTCTCTAGCCTTGGGAGACAGCCCTCTCCTTGCCTACAGACAATGCCTGAACCTTAAACAGATACTCACCAGCAACTACAGACCTAACAACAGAAACATTAAAGCAGGCACATATCCCTGCAAGAAACCATGCTGCCAAGTCTGCCCACATATCTGCACAAAAGACACCATCATAGGACCTAATTTATCCAGCTAATCCATCAAAGAGTCATTCACCTGTTCATCCACTAATGTGATTTATGCCATCATGTGCCAGAAATACCCCTACACCCTATACATTGGACAAACAGGACAGCCCCTATGCAGAAGAATAAATGAGCACAAAACTGACATCAGAAATTACAACATAAAAAAGACAGTTGCTGAGCACTTCCATCTTCCTAATCACTCCATTGATGATTTGTTAATGATGGTCCTCAAGAAAATCAATGGGATGTCAAGACTTGAAAGAGAAACAGCTGAAATTGAACTAATATGCAAATTAGATTGTGTGAAAGCAGGACTTAATCGTCACTGGAGTCTCTGCTCATGGCTGAGAGAATGGTGGGGTTACAGGGGGATGGGTGGGAGTGAGGGTGGGTTTCTGCCAAGCACAGAAGGGATGGAGGTTGTGATATCGATTAGGAATGACATTGAGAATATTATTTTGGTATCAATATTACAGAATTACAATAAATATCATGTAGGACTTGTGGTAAGGTACCAATGTGATTGACAATCATACTTATATGTATCAGTTTCGTCTTATAGGCTTTAAATACGTATGGAGCATTTGTAGTTCAAACTTGCCGTGTTCCTGGGTGACAACCCCAGACAGGACAGCAGCAGCATTAAGCCTGAACAATGACCCATCAAGGTCGTCAAATGTAAAATGGATCCATGTATGTACGATCTGTCTGTGTCCAAAAACTTATGCTGTGCTACTAAGTTACACTCTCTGGCAGATTGGAGTCAGCATTGTTGACCTATCAAGGAAACTCAAATGTGCAATGAATCCAGTGAGAAAACCCAAGGGCTAAACCTTATTAGTCACCAGGACACATCAGAATATGCCAGTAGACCAAGGAGACTAAGCCTTTTCTGGGCCATGTGCCGTGAGGCCATGTTTGGGACAAAGGAAGCGCAAACCTCACAGCCAGAACTGTAAAATGCAGCTTCACCATCTCCATATTACCGGCCACAGTGGGGAATCACTTCCCTCTGCCATGGCCGGAACCAGCAGGGGCGATTGTGTCTCCCCACCACAGCCAGACCCAGCAGGGGGGATTGCTTCCCTGCCATGGCTGGAGCTGGCAATAGGTGTCCCTATGCTGCTGCGATGAAAAGAAGGGACCCCCCCACCCTAGCTGCCAGCTCTGGCTGTGGCAGGGAAGCCATCCCCACTGCTGGCTCCACCAGGGTGGGGAATTGCTTCAATCTGCTGCCATAAGAACCAGCTGAGGCAATCACATCCCCCCACCACAGCCAGAGCCATCATGGGCAATGGCTTCCCTAGGGCACCTTTTAAATTGGCTCCTGGGACAAAGCCCCTTTCCCCTTACCACCCTGGCAGCCGCAGGGGGAAGCAGCACACTGTAAGCATTGCAAGCAAGTGCCCTCAATTACCGCATTGCTCCTGCCCTGGTGAAAGGAAAATGAGAGAGAGAGAGAGAGAGAGGTGGATGGACAAAAGGATGCATCTTTCCTGGGGATGCAGGGAAAAATAAGCATTTTTAAATGTAGATTTTTCAAATATTACTCCTCAGGTGATCACTGCTCTGACTGCTAATCAGTCTGCCACTGAAGCCTTCCTACCCTGTGATCCTGAGAAATAACGAATCTTTCTGAATTCCACACTGACTAGTAATACCTCTGATTGTGGAGGTGGGATGCGTGGTCCATTGGAGCATGAAGGGATTCCTCAGGACCCCACAGGATGGTATCCCACAGGTTTAGTTCCTGACAGAGCTGGAGTGTTAAACCCTTCGGGGTCAGATGAAGAAGACAACTCAGCTGGTATGGGGAGAGCCAGAGGTAGCTTTTGGGGTAGGCAAGGCAGGTGGGGGCCTAGGTCCCTGAGCTATGTGGGGCCCCACAGCCCTCTCCGTGAATGCAAGAGAGCTGTGCTGCTCAGCTCCCTGCTTTAAGCTAAGAAAAGCAGGCTATGCTGCCTGCATGCAGGCTTGCCCTGCCCCCAGGGAGGAACAGCCAGCCCAGGGGCATGGCTTCCTCCCACCTCCCAGGGCAGGCTGTTCCACTCGAGAGATGGAGGGGGAGCTGGCCAATAGATGGGGCCAAAAAGCAGAGCTCACCCTCTGGGATGACTTGCTCCATCCCCTCCCCATCCCCCTCGTCAAACAGCACTTTCCCTGAGCTGGCTCAGCTGCTGTCATCCCTCCCCCTCTATGCTGCTCCAGTCTCTGTGAGAGGCTGAAGAGAGAAGGAGCCAGATTCGAAGGGTTTCTCTCTGCAGTCACAACAGCAGCTTCCACCCCAGAACAGGCAGAGCAGGTAGGTGCTGTGGGGGGCAGTGGGTGGGGGATTGGAGGTGTGCTGGACAGGCTGGGGGAAGTGGTGTGGTTGGGTGAAGTGAGGGCCTTCCCCAAATGGTCTCCAGGTCCTGAGTGGACCTAGAATTCCTCCCTGTGCTCCTGGTTGGGCAGGGGCGACCCCTGGGCCCTTAGTGGGAGTGGGGATGGTTGCCCGAGGGCCTCTGGGTCCCAGGGGTGGGTGGGCTGGGAATGGAGCCCCTCACCTGAGCTCTGGGCTGGGCCAAGGGTTGTTCTTCAGTCTCTGTCTTGGCCAGGGTTGGGCCAACAGGGGGCTGGTGAGCCAGGGATCTTTTCTCAGACTCTGGGGGTCAGGTTCATGGCAAAGCTGCTGTGAGGCAGCCCTGGCCAGGGAGCCCCCCCACAGCCTAGGGGGTGAGGCTGGGGAGTCAACCCAGGGTCTCCCTCCATCACCCCACAGCCAGACTGCAGTGCCACCCTGTCTGCCTCAGGGTTTCCTGGCCTCACTCCATGCCCAAATGTCAGGGCTGGCCTGGCCTGGGGTCTCCTGTCCTCACCACACACCCTGGTGGTGGAGCTGCCTGGTCTGACCCCGGGGGGGGGGGCCTCCTGTGGTGGTGAGGTCAGCCTGGCACAAGCATGGGGGTCTCCTTCCCTTGCTTAATTGCCTCAGTTGGTTGGGGCAGCAGGTGGACTGGGGGTGTAACCTCATTAGCAGTTATATTATTTTTAAAGTTGAACTCTGCTGAACACTCCATATGCTGCACCCAATATTTATTCTGTGCTTGAAATTGTTCTCTTGTGTGTTAAATTGTTTTACATTAAGCAGAGTGCATGGAGAAAATGGAGTTTGTTCAGTTTAGGTTACAATAGAACTGAAATTAACCTCAGAAAGGGCATTCTGGATTTAAACTGCTGCCTCTTGAGCATCCTCTCCAATATCAAACTTGCTCAGATAACAAATAACTTTTTTTTCCCCCCTTTGTAACCGCACTGCCATTCCTCCTCAGTTCTGAAAGTAGCTGGGTTCTGTTCTTCTCTCTGTCCTCACACAGCACAGGCCAAATTCTGCCTTGAGTCATACCTAGCTTGAGTAGGCCCATGGCCTTCAAATTCAGTGTCTGATAGTGCTACCCTGTAACATTCAAACCATGCTTTGGGACTCAGTGCTGGGCCACAGACCATCTGCTCTTGGTTATTTCCATGAAAAACAACCCATCAAAGGCAGTGGTTTTCAAACCTTTTTCTCCTTCAAACCCAGTTTGAAAAAATCATTTATCCCTGCAATCCAACACCTACCTGTAACATTCAGTGGCTGGGTAAGTGCAGTTGCACCTATGCTTTAAATTAGCAAATAAATCTAAAGATTTAAAAAAAACAAAAAACAAACAAACAAACAAAAAATTCCTGACGATTACAAAAAGTGGAGGATCCAACTTAGATTCAGGTGAGATGGGGTGAGTTGCACCCATAGGGAGCCCAGTGAGCAAGAAGGGGGAATAGCCCAGGGGCAGAGGTTTGTATTGGGAGCCAACTGAAGTGTATGTACACTGCAGAGAGGCTGTCAAGTTGGGAAAGAGAAATAACAAGGTCAGGAACTGTTTGGGAGCTCAGGGGAGGGTAAATAGGGGGCTTTAATAAGTAAACAGTCCCATTGCATTCAGCTCTGCTACCTCCCCTGCATCTTTGGGCAACTCTAGTCACTCCATGCCTCAGTTCCCCAGCCATCTGTTACTGTACCCTGGGAATAGAAGCACTGCCCTGCCTCAGAGGGCTGGGTGAGAATAAATGCTTTAAGGAATGTGAGGTGCTCAAAATACTACAGTTATGGGGTCCACAGAAATAGCTGATAGACAGACCTAGATCCACCATGTCACAGATGCCAGGGGTGGATGGAGGGGGGAAGCTAGCCAGGGCTGCAGGGAAGGAGATTGTAGCTGGCAGCAGCGCCAAGTGGGTAGAGGGCAGCCATACTGAGAAAGAATGCTATTACTAAAAAAGTGGGTGTGGTGATGTGCTGAATGCTAGAAACATTAGGTGTTAAGTAATGGAAACATGCATAATTCTTCCACTGACGACCAGCTATTAAAGGGGCTCAGAACACAGTGGGCTACCAAGAGTCTTTGGTGCCTGGGACCAACTTTACATCCCCCCACCCCCGCACAAGACAGGAGGAGTCCTGGTACCATCTCCAAACTGCCCTGAAGAGGGGATCTGTATTGGTGGGGCAGGGAAGGATCGGTGGATATTCAGGCTTTACTCACTCTCCCCCACCCCTTCCTCTTAGCACTGAGCACCATGCACAGGATCAGGCAGCCTGAAGGAGTTAGGTATTTTTGCAGGGGAGGCAGGGTTAACATAGATGGTTCCTACTTAAAGAAGTACTAGTCCTGCTTTTGATTTATTTATTTATTTTAATGTGAAGTCATGTTTGAGGATTCAGCATGTATTTCCCCTCTCCTTCCCTAGGCAGACACTTCAGACATTGAGGGAGAGGAGGATGGTCTTAGTCCCCAGCTCTCCCCTCCTCCCTAGCTTCTTCAGGGCTGGAAGCAGTTCCAGTCCTGAAGCGGACATGAGGGAACTACCACGTGAACATGTTCTCTCTAGCAGCTGATAGCTCACACACCCCCAGCCTCAGTTCTAGGAGTCCCCATGGCTCCCACTGTCCCTTTCTTATGATATCCCACAACCTGTTAGGTCAGGGAATTTAGAAGTCCTGATTGTGCCTAAGCTGGGGTGACTGAGCTGCAGGGCCGGGGGAGAGGAGAGCTTGCAAACAGAGGACTGCAAACAGGGGAGTTTAAGAGGGAGTTTGAGGAGGAGTTGGTGAGGCCAAGATGGTGAGGAGGAGCCGCACTGCTTGTGTCAGCGCCCCTGCTGTTTCCTTTGCCTCTGTCTGTAGCCAGACAGACTGTCTGTCCATGGATAAATCCACCCAGACCCTGGTGTGGATTTGCAAGGACTGTGGCCTTCATTTTCCTGCCACTGATGATCAGGCTAGGGAGATGAGCCTATGTGATAGGTGCCTTCAGGTGGCATCTCTCCAGAAACAGGTAGGAGAGTTACAGGAGGAGGTGTCACAACTCCGGGGTATCCATACCCTGGAAAAGTTCCTTGACAGTGTCTACGATGAGACCTGCAAGGAGGAGGTCCATATCCCGGTACCAAAAGCTACTGCCACAGCTCTGGTAAAGGATGGGATGCCTATGGCAGAGGGAGGAAAATGTTAGCTGGTCAACTCTGGCCATAGACAGTGCTCCACGCCTGCCCACATCCCACCATCCGCTGTGGTGAGGAACTGTTATGCGGTGCTGGACACGATGAAGGAGGTAGAGGAGAGGCCATCCACCCCAAAGGCTGGGCAGATCACAGCCACCTCACATAAGAGGAAACGTAGGGTTGTGGTGATTGGGGACTCCCTCCTGAGAGGAATGGAGGCACCCATCTGTCGCCCTGACAAGGCCTCTAGGGAGGTATGCTGCCTGCCAGGTGCCCATATCCGAGATGTTACAGAGGGACTGTCAAAAATCATCCGACCCTCAGACTACTACCCCATGCTTCTTATCCATGTGGGTACCAATGATACTGCGAGAGGTGATCCTCAGCAGATCAAAGGTGACTTCAGGGCTCTGGGAGTGAAGGTGAAGGAGTTTGGAGCACAGGTGGTGTTCTCCTCAATCCTTCCAGTCAAGGCTAGAGGCTTGAGGAGAGACAGATGCATCCTAGAGGTCAGTGCCTGGCTGTGAAGATGGTGTGGTCAGGAGGGATTTGGCTTCCTTGACCATGGAGTACTGTTTCAGGACAGAGGATTGATAGGCAGAGATGGCCTTCACCTGTCCAGGAAGGGGAAGAGCGTATTTGGGCACTGACTGGCTGACCTAGTGAGGAGGGCTTTAAACTAGGTTCGAGGGGGGAGGGGGACCAAAGCACACAGGTAAGTGAGAATGTGGGAGATCTGGGGAAAGGGATGGAACTTGGGAGGTGCTGGGACTCTAGTACAAGAAATAAAGGAGAAGGTAGTTGGAATATGAGGGGGGAATCAAATAATTGTCTTAAATGTTCCACTGAAGCCCCAACACATGAGGAGAGTGGGGGAGGAGAACTCCAAGAAAAAATGCAAGGAGGTTCATGTAATAGAATTGAAAACCAAACTGACAAAGTAGGGCAATTGAGAGGGTACCTTAGGTGCCTATACACTAATGCGAGGAGCCTGGGAAATAAACAGGAAGAATTGGAAGTACTAGCGCAGACAAGGAACTGTGATATCATAGGAATAACGGAGACGTGGTGGGATAGTCTGCATGACTGGAGCTCTGCCGTGGATGGATATAAACTGTTCAGGAAAGACAGGCAGGGAAGAAGAGGGGGAGGAGTAGCACTATATGTAAAAAGAGCTCTATGACTGCTCAGAGCTCCATTATGGAAGTGGAAGCGTGCCAGTAGAAAGTCTGTGGGTTACACTGAGAGGGGAAAGCAACAAGGGGGATGTTGTGGTGGGGGTCTGCTGTAGACCACCAGACCAGAAGCAGGAGGTAGATGAGGTGTTCTATGGACAACTAGCAGAAGCTTCTAGATCACAGGCCCTGGTGCTCATGGGGGACTTCAATTACCCTGACATCTGCTGGGAGGCCAATACAGCAGTGCATGGGCAATCCAGGAGATTTTTAGAGAGTGTTGGGGACAACTTTCTAGTACAAATGCTTGAGGAACCAACTAGGGGCCTTGCACTGCTCGACCTGCTGCTCACAAACAGGGAAGAATTGATCAGGGAGGTAGAGGTAAATGGCAAGCTAGGAAGTAGTGACCATGACATGGTTGAGTTCGGGATGCTGATTAAAGGAAGGAAGGAAAGAAGCAAAACAAAAACCCTGGACTTCAAAAAAGCAGATTTTGGCTCCCTCAGGGAACTGATGGGCAGGATCCCTTGAGAAGCTAATCTGAAGGGAAAAGGAGTCCAAGAAAGCTGGTTATATTTTAAAGAAACCCTGCTAAGGGCACAGGAAGTTGACATTCCAGTTAGAAGAAAGAATAATTATGTGAGGCAGCCAGAATGGCTTAGCAGAGAACTCTGCTCTGAGCTTAAACATAAAAAGGAAGCTTACAGGAAGTGGAAGCTTGGTCAGATGACCAAGGAGGCATATAAAGATATTGCTAGGGACTGCAGGGATAAAATCAGAAAGGCCAAAGGACAAATGGAGCTGCGGCTAGCGAGGGATGTAAAGGATAACAAGAAGGGGTTCTACAAGTATGTTAATAACAAGAAGAGGATCCGGGATGGTGTAGGCCCCTTGCTGAATGGGGCAGGCATCTTCGTGACAGAGGATGAAGAAAAAGCTGAAGAGCTCAGTGCTTTTTTGCTTCAGTTTTCACAGGCAGGCTCAGCTCCCAGCCCACTACCATGGGTATGGCAGATGGGAGAGAAGAAGACAGGCCCTTGGTGACAGAAGGTCAGGTTAGGGACTGCTTAAAGAAGCTGGATGTGCACAAGTCCATGGGGCCGGATGAACTGCATTCAAGGGTGCTGAGGGAATTGGCCAATGAGATAGCAGCACCTCTGGCTGTTATCTTTCAAAACTCATGGAGAACGGGGGAGGTGCCGGAGGATTGGAAAAAAGCAAATGTAGTGCCTATTTTCAAGAAAGGGAAAAAGGAGGATCCAGGAAATTACAGACCAGTCAGCCTCACCTCAATCCCTGGAAAAATTATGGAGCAGATTCTGAAAGAATCCATCCTCAAACACTTAGTGGAAAATAAAGTGATCAGGAACAGTCAGCATGCATTTACCAAGGGTAAGTCATGCCTGACCAATCTCATTTCCTTCTATGACCAGATGACTGGTTTTCTAGATGCAGGAAGAACCGTTGATGTGATATACCTTGGTTTTTAGCAAGGCATTTGATACAGTTTCCCACAGCATTCTCATTGGCAAATTAAGGAAGTATGGGTTGGATAGGTGGACTGTAAGGTGGATAGAAAACTGGCTAGATCAATGGTTTCAGCGTGTAGGAATCAATGGTTCCATGTCTAGCTGGCAACCAGTCACTAGTGGTATGCCCCAGGGGTCACTCCTGGGGCCAGTTTTGTTCACCATTTTCATCAGTGATCTGGATGATGGAATAGATTGTACTCTCAGTAAGTTTGCGGATGACACCAAGCTAGGGGGAACAGTAGACACGTTGGAGGGCAAGGACAGGATTCAGGGAGACCTAGATAAATTAGAACAGTGGGCCAATAAAAATCTTATGATGTTCAATAAGGACAAGTGTAAAGTCCTGCATGTGGGACGGAAAAACCCCATGCACTGCTACAGGCTGGGAAACATTCAGCCGAGTAGCAGCAGTGTAGAAAAGGACCTGGGGGTCATGGTGGATGGGAAGCTAGATATGAGTCAGCAGTGTGCTCTTGCTGCCAAAAAGGCCAATGGCATACTGGGCTGCATCAAAAGAAGTATTACCAGCAGATCAAGGGATGTGATCCTTCCCCTCTATTCTGCACTGGTGAGGCCACATCTGGAATACTGTGTTCAGTTTTGGGCTCCCCAGTACAAAAAGGACAGGGACATGCTAGAGAGAGTTCAGAGAAGGGCAACCAAAATGATTAAAGGGCTGGAGCACAAGCCCTAAGAGGACAGACTGAAAGCATTAGGCTTATTTAGTCTGCAGAAGAGAAGATGGAGGGGGGATTTGATAGCAACCTTCAACTACTTGAAGGGGTGCTCCAAGGAAGATGGAGCTCGACTGTTCTCGGTAGTAAAGCAGGACAGGATGAGGAGCAATGGTCTCAAGTTGCAGTTAGGGAGGTCAAGGCTGGATATTAGAAAAAAACTTTTTTACTAGGTCAGTGGAACTTCAGACCACTGCTCTTAGTTCTGTCATCTGTTACCAGTTAGAAAAGCCTGGGATCCATCTGCCTTGAAACCTCCTTCAGTTAGCTGGAGGCTACTGTCAAATCACCCCTCACTACTCTCTTTTGCAGACTAAACAAGCCCAGGTCCCTCAATCTCTCCCTCATAGACAGCTCCAGGAGATGAGTGACTTAGAGTGGGAGGAAAGTGGGGCTCAGGAAGGAAATGAGGAGTCTCTGTCTAGCAGGGCCTCTGGAGGAAGGGAGAACACTGCAAGAGAAACAAATTATTAAATCCGGAGGTGTGTCCTTCACACTGTAAATGCAGAGGATGTTCTCGGGTTTCAGGCAGGTCATTTGCAGATACTGCTCACTCTTCTAGTTATCTCTGGAGGTAGTGAAAAGGCTATTCACTGAATCAGGATAACTTATATCACCCCCATTGTTGCTTTTGTAGGCAAGTCATTCTAGCCCCTTCCCAGGAGCCTTTTGAACCCAGTACATATAGTAGCCACTTAAGGTGAAGCTGGAGGCTTTGCAGGAGAGGAAGAGAATGTCTCCAGGCTTCTTCACATCCCCTCCAGACTCCACCAGCTGGACCTATGAGAGGACACCTGCAGACAAAGACAGGCTGTAAATATCATTATAAAAACAGATAACACATGTCACAGAGACCAGAAACCACACTCTTGGATCCCCCTGTTCACAGCCAATCAGGATTCTGCTACAGTGGAGTCTTCTCTTGTCTGGCACCTGAGTCTCCACCCTACCTGTAGCCAGCTCCCTAATCCAGGCTCAGAGGTCCGCCTTTTGGTCTATCTTGTCCCCCTTGGGGGGGGGGGTCCTCCCTCCACGAGGGTCCCAACAGTCCCAGTCAGCAGTGTGTCTCAGCCAGTGTAGAAGTCCAAGGGTTTATTAGCAATCCAGTTTGCATAGCAGCTAGATCAATTGGCTTTTAGATCAACCATGAGGTCTAGCAATAAACCCCCAGGACGAGCCCCAGAGAACCTACCTCTCTGACCTCCATCTTCCTTCTCCCCCTCCTCCCTCTGTTCTCCTCTTCATCCAGCCACCCTGCCCCTGGTCTAAACTGGCTACAACCTGTCACCCATGGCCGGGGGGGGGGGGGTCCAGGTACGGTCAGACTAAAGCCTATTCCCTCCTAATGGTACCTATAGTTATCACACCCCCATGTACCATCAACAGAATACCATCACCAAAGTACAGGAACAGAAAAGAACTTTTGGGCATCGCCCCTGGTATCCCACAGTAGCCCAAGGGGTTTTCTTACTACATCACAACACAATACAGTTCTAACTCTGCCAGTTATTCATTGAAGAAATATACCTTCCAGAGCTGCAACAGCAAAAATCACCATTAGTAAAATTTTCATTTTCCTGGTGTTCATGGAAAAAGTCAGCAATGAGGCTGACAGCTGTACAGACACAGGAGCTGCACAATGTGTCTCCAAGTGCAGCCTGGGCAGAGGGAGACTCACATTTAAATGGGAAACTCTCTTCCTCATTTGCATATTCCCCTATTCATAAGGAATGCAAACTCCTCCTGTCACTTCTCCCATTTACCTGATGGAGGAGGACTATCCCATACTGCATTTGTACAAAGCTGAGCAGTACATTTGTACCCCCTCTGGGAAGAGTAAACAGCTTTTGGTATTCAGGGTATTTCCTCCCTGAGACACTAGCTGAGGGCCGGATTATTGTACGGTGATGGGGTGGGAGGAGGGACACTCAGCCATGAGTCACACTCCATGCAGAAAGGTGTCAGCGAAGGTCCGGTCAGTGGGCCACCATCTGGGAAGGGTCATGCCCCAGCTTCGGCTCCCGGGGATCCACTGGGCTGAATGAGTGGCCTGAAAGGAAATTTCCCAACACGCTAGGAGGGATTTGTGACCGAAGCCTGAATCCCAGTAGTAACTGGTTACATTGAAAAGATCTTTGAGACTAGAGAGGTGATATTAGCAAGTACGACTCTTGCTGTAGATCAGGCATAGGGATCAGCTGTAGGTGCAGACAATGGGAGATGATGTGTGGAAATGTAAGAAAACTGTTAAGCTTTTGTATTACCATCGCTTGAAGACGAGTGTCCGGAGTGGTGTGAATCTGAAGCTTTTGGTGGATGGGAGCTGAGGGAGAATTCAGGCAGCACAGGGAGGTAATTATTCATCACTGATATTCAAATTCCTGTTACATTTCTAGTGCCATTTTGAGTCAAACTGAGCATCCCTTTCATACTGTTGTCTCTTTTGAAAGCCTCAGCTTTCCCCACATTCCCAGCTCTACCTGAGTGGGTTTTATTGAGTCACTGAATGCTCTCTGTATCACCAGCCCTTTTGGAATCAGAAATTCCCATTTGAAAATCCCAGCCTTCATCTCCCTTCTCCTCAATCCCTCCCCTTTTAAACAAGGGTGGTGTTAAAACCACCATGAAGAAGGGGACCTGTGGTGATAAAGGCAATAACCACTGGAAAAAGAGGAATGTGCTGAATGTGCTCCTGAGTTCCCAACCCTCTTCTGCTAGAATTCTATAGTGAAGGGCCTCAGTTAAGGTAAAGTGTTCTGCTTAACTTCAGGAATGGTTGGTTACTCACCGTAACTATCCTTCTCCAAGATGGGCTGCTCACATACATTCAGTTACAGGTGTCTATGTGCCACAGCGCACGGTAGCTCGGAAAGTCTTTAGTGTTAGCCTGTCAGGTCAGGGAGCATGGCCAACGCCCTCTCCATGCCACATCTGCGGCTATATAGGTGACCATGACCCTGACCCTCCCAGTCCCATATATATTTGCCAACTCCGTTAGCGGGGATGGTGGGAGGGACCTGAATGTATGTGAGCAGCCCATCTCGAAGGACAGTTACGGTGAGTAACCAACCATTCTCTTTCAAGTGCTGCTCACATCATTCAGTTACAGGTGACTGCTTGCTGTACCCAAGGGTGGTGGGAGAAGTTCCAGTCTACCCACACTGAGTACAGCTCTGCCCACAGCGGCATCATCTCTCACATGTTGGGCAACGATGTAGTGCATCATGAAGGTATGCACTGATGACCACGTAGCGGCCCTGCAGATCTCTTGTATTGGGACCTTAGTGAGGAAGGCCGTGGAAGACACCTGAGCTCTGGTAGAGTGGGCTTTCACAGTCTCTGGGAAAGGTGTGTTTGACCTTCCATAGCAGTCTTTAATGCAGTTCACAATTCATTTGAAGATGCATTGGGAGGATACCAGAGAGCCTCTCGTGTGTTCCATGACCACCACGAACAGTTGGGAGGCCTTGCAGAAGGAACAGGTGTGCTCAATATAGATTAGGAGCGCTCTCCTCACATCCAGGGTGTGCCCCCATCTCTGGTTTTCTGTCACCTGCAGGTCTGGACAGAAGACCAGCAGGCAGATTTCTTGATTCATGTGGCAACCTTGAACAGGAATAAGGGGTGGTGACGCAGGACCACCTTGTCGGGGAAGAAAACCATATATGGGGGATCGGAGGATAGGGCTCGTAGCTGAAACCCTTCTGGCCAATGTAATGGCCACCAGTAAAGCCACCTTCCAGGACAGCACGAGTAGGGTGGCTGAGTCCAAGTGCTCATATGGCGGTTCTGTTAGAGCCCATAGCACCACATTCAGGTCCCACTGCAGAGTGGGGTTATGAACTTGGCGAAAAAGCTTTTCCAGTCCTTTCAGGAATCTTTGGCAGATGGGGTGTGAGAAAAGTAGGGCCCCATCTGTCATTTGGTGAAAGGCCAAGATTGCTGCCAAATACACTTTCAAGGAGGACAGAGAGAGGCCTTTCTCCCTTAGGTCAAGAAGGTAATCTAGGGCTGTTTTTATCACGGCACCAAGATGAGAAGTGATTGCATTTTGCCTTGTAGGTGGACCTGGTGGAGGGTTTTCTGCTACCAACCAGGACCATTTTAACCCTATCTGAGCAGTGTCTCTCTTGCTCACTGAGCCAGACAGAATCCAGGCTGTCAGGTGCCAGAGGCCTGGGTTGGGGCGCCAGAGGCACCCCAAGTCCTGTGTCAGAAGGTCTGCCCACTGTGGGAGGCAGAGTGGGGTCCTCACTGACATGTCCTGAAGAAGAGGGAACCAGTGTTTTCAGGGCTATCAGGATGATGAGTGCCTCATCCGTGAGGACCTTCAGAAGCATCCCATGAATCAGGGGAATTGGTGGGAAGGCATACATTAGTAATCCCAAACAGTTGAGGAGAAAGGGTCTCTCAGTGATGCCTTTCTCCTGACCTTGGAGGGAGCAGAACCAAGGGCATTTGTGTTTCTGTGCCATGGCAAAGAGGTAGATCTGAGGGGTTCCCCACCTGGTTGTCAACAGGGAGAAGACCTCGTTGTGGAAGGATCATTCATGGTTCTCCAGAGTTTTCCTGCTGAGTGAGTCCACTATGCCATTGTCCACCCCGGGAAGATGGGCGGCGGTTGGTGTGAAGTGATGGTCTATCGCCAGTTGCCAAAGCCTGGTCGCTTCTTCGCATAGGGCCAAGGAGCGGACTCCCCCATTTCAGTTCATGTAGAACACAGCTGCTGTTTTGTCTGAGAGGATTTGGACCACCCTGCCCTGGATCTGGTCTAGGAAGGTCATACAGGCCAGTGTGATGGCCCTGAGCTCCTTCACATTTATGTGGAGGAGACTGTCCTTGGGGCTCCAGGCACCTTGCGTGGAGAGGCCCCCAGACAGGTGGGCACCCCATCCTAGGTTGGAGGCATCCATTATCAGGGTTACTGCAGGTTTGGACTCGCTGAACAGGATTCCTCTCATTGTGAAGTTGGGGTCCCTCCAGATTTGGAGGGACTCCAGCGCATGTCGGGGTACCAAGATTACCTTGTTGAGATAGTCCCTCTCTGGTCGAAAGCTTGGGGCGCCCCAGACCTGGAATGGTTGCATCCGCAGGCGGGCTGTTCGGATTACCTATGTGGCTGCTGCCATGTGACTCAGAAGCTGCATACATCTGCGTGCTGTGCTCAGCCCGGGCGCCTGAAGCTCCATGATGATGGTGCTGATGGACCAAAATCTTGACAGGGACAAGGATGCGATGCCTTGCCAGGCATCTAAGCGTACCCCAATGAACTCTATGTCCTGAGTGGGGCAAAGCTTGGACTTTTCCAAGTTTATGCGGAAGCCCAGGAACTCGCACAGGTTCATTACAACGTTGACATGGTCTTGTACTTGTCAACTTGACTTGCCCACTATGAGCCAGTCGTCCAGGAAGGGGTAGATTCTTACACCCTTCCTGCATAGGAAAGCTGTGACTGGTGCAAAACACTTTGTGAACACCCTGGGGGCTAGCGATAACCTGAAGGGGAGGGCAGTGAACTGGTAATGGTGTTGTGCCACCACAAACCTGAGGAACTGCCTGTGGTGGGGCCGAATGGCTACGTGAAAGTAAGCATCCTTTAGGTCAAGGGCCACGAATCACACTCCTGGGGACAGGGAGGGGATGATCTGCGATAGAGAGATCATGTGGAAATTTATTTTCTTTGTTTTTGCTGAGAGCTCTGAGATCTAGGGTGGGCCGTAGGTCCCCATTGGGTTTGGGAACCAGGAGGTAGCAGGAATAGAACCCTTTGCCGCATTCCCTCTTGGGAATCTTTTTGATGGCTTCGATGGAGAGTAACTTTTGGCATTCAGCCTCAAGCTTGCCCAACCAATCGGGGTTCTCTGGGATTATGGGAGGGGATGGTTTCCTGTCCTGGGGGACTGAGACGAACTGGATGTGGTATCCTCTTGCCACTGTGTCAAGGACCCATCACTCTGAAGTGAGCTGGGTACACTGTGGAGCAAAGTTGTGGAGGCAGTGGGGAGAGAACAGAGGTTGTGAAGTGCTGCCCTCGGAGAGACAGTCAAAAATGCTGCTTGTGGCCTGATGAACAGTCCAACCCCTGTCCACGCCACCCTGACTGGGAGGTGCTCAGCTTACCCCTTTTATCTGACCGGCCTTTATCCTTGGCCAGGTACCAAAGGTGGCGCTGGGGAAACCGGAGAGATGTTGGAAACTGGGTCTGCAGCTGCAGCTGTTGTTTTAGTTGCTATAGCTGCTGTTCAATGTTCCCTCTAAGCTGCACCGGTGCGCTGTGGCGCAGCCCGCCACAGCCGCCAGTGCAGTGGAAGCTGTCGGCAGCGCACTGCCGGCAGCCTCCACAAAACTCCTCTGGGGCTGGGAGTTTTCAAAACTCCCGCCCAGAGGAGCTCCAATGTAGGATGAAATTCCATTTCTTATCTTTGCAGGTGATTTCAAAAGGGGTGCCTTCATTGATGTTGTTCCAGCTGTGGGGGTGTAGTAACCCTTGGGGAAGAAGGGGTTAACATTCTGGTGAGTGAGTCCCAGGACAGCCAATAGCAACAAAGCACAGGTTTTTGAATTGAAGCAACAGCCTTTCCTGTTCCTGTTTTAGATGCAGCAGAGCTTGTGGAAGGATCAGGAGGAGGCCAGGTAGAAAGGACTGAAGAAGGATCCAGCGACATCCTTACCAGAAATAAGCTAAGTTTGTTACTGACCAGGCGTGAGTAGAACAGGGAATGTTTACTTAGATATGGTCAGGGTATTTTCTTTGTTTTTGGTTTGTTTTTGGATTTCACTGTGCTGAACACATGTACCCCCCTCACTACCCTGTAACTACTTAAGTTAATTCCTAGAGAAGCAACTCTCTGTGTTTCTTATCTGTTCTTTTTAATTAAAGATTTTACCTTTTAAGTAAGCTCTGGTTCTGTGTCCTGAAGGCAAGAGGTTTGTGTAGATGTGCCTCAGACTGCACAGCCAGCTACTAAGGGGGATTCTGTTCCAGTTCCAGCTGATATCTCAGCTTGGGTTCAGTCACTCTTCTGAGAGTGGAATGAAATTGATTTAGCATACCTCACAGGAAGGAATTCCTAAGTGCACAATCCTGGGTTTCAAGAGGCTTTTTGCATTTGGGTGGTTGCTGCGATACCACTCCAAGGCCAGGAAGTGGAGGTTTTGGAGAGTTTTAAGACCAGGCTTTAAGGCCAGTGGTTTTTAAGGCCTGTTGCAGGTCCCCACCTTCTGCACTCAGGCTCTCAGAGTGGTGAAACAGCCTTGACAGAGGGTATTGTATTTCTACCAACCTCACCTCCCAGGCACCCTGGAGATCCCAGGGTTTAATTAGTTGTATGGTAAAGTTTGAGCTGGTGTTTTAGGTAAAAACCTGAGAGTTGGCATTGCTGGGCAAAGTGATGTAAAAACCATCATTGCTCATTTTTTCACACTCTTTATCTTTGCAGGAGTAATCAGATTTTTTTTTCCTTTTTTTTTCTTTTGTTTCTAAATTTCAGAGCTCAGATGCTTTCACCCAGCTGTTAAACTTATCCAGCCATCCCAACCATTTGACCAAGAGGTGCTTTTTCTTCTCTCTTCCTTCTACCACTAGAACTTTCTCAATCCTGTAAACCCTGTCAAGCTTGGGATTTACTTTTTGTAATTCTTCGGGGTAAAAATATCCAGCAACCATCTTACCCTCATAATCTTTTAAGCAGTGCACAGATCTCTGACCCTTTAACTTTTTGTCCATTATGAATACTTCATTGGTAAATGTTTGTTCATAAGCTTTCTCAAAAGCTCCTTTGCTTTTAGCTAGTTTCACAGGGTCACCTTTTCTAAAAGGGGCAGCAACCAGTTTTTCTTTTAAACTGTATCTGTATATCATTTTCCACACCTGCAGAGAATTCAAGGAGTTAACTTCAACAGATCTGGCCCATATGGTTCTGTGAAAGATCTGGTTGTAACTCTTCATAAAGTTGGGTAATGTGTTGATGTAGCAAAAGGTGTTGTAGGAGGTAAAATATCTCCACATCCTAGATTTTCAAGTTCTGTTAAACTGCTCCACGACCACGGCTTTGACCCCATTATTAGTCACAAAGTGGTGGATGCTGTGGTGTTTTGGAGTACCTAGGGTCATTGGGGTTGTCATAGTGATAAATAGGAGGGTCATTTAGGTGCTAGGAAAACCTGTCTGTCGGGTCCTCTCTCTCTCGGTTCTCTTTCAATAAAGACTCCTTACATAGCTCTGAATATGCTGCCTCTCATTATTGGATTATAATTTCCCCTAAAACTCTATATCTGGCAACAGAGGATGGGGTATGTGATAGAGTTGGCTATCCTCAACATTCCTGGCAATTTTGGAAAACCAGAATGCAATGTAAGAAGTAAAACTTTATTTTACTGCTTGCATGGGGCTTGGGTTGTAGCTGTGAAACCTGATCTGTTTGTCTAAGGGCTAGCTGGCTATTCTGAAAGCTGATCTCTCTGCTATTAAGTGAAGACACAAACAATAACCACAAGAGGGCATCATGGCTTTACTTATTACAACCTTTGAATCATTTGATCATCTGGCAGTTTTGTGGCAGACATATACAGCCCAATTTCAAAAATTTATAATAGCAAACAACATAATTAATGAGAAGAAGATACCAGTTTTTCTTAACAGTCACTGGAGTTAAGACTTATAAGTTGCTATGTGATTTGCTTTATTTGGAGAAGCCAGAGCAGAAACCTTACAGGGACCTAGTGGAAGTTCTGGGAGCACATTTTTCCCTGAAGCCACTAGTAATTGTAGAGAGGTATAGGTTCTACCAAAGGAACGAAGATGAAAGTGAATCAATTGTACAGTTTGTAGAAGCTCTGCAGCAGCTGGCAGCACACTGTGACTTCAAGAACATGTTAGAGAAAATGCTGCGTGACAGGCTGGTGTGTGGCCTCCACAGTGAATCAACATGAAAACGCCTATTGACTGAAGGTAAACTCACCTTGCAGAAGGCTGTGGAAATTGCAGTCTCCATAGAACGCGTCACCCAAGACATGCAACAGAGCAGGGTCAGCATAACTAAAGTACCCCTACAACCTGCCTGCAGGGCACCGGGGAGACAGGAATGTTACAGATGTGGGAAGCAGGGTCACCTCATGTCAGAGTGCTGGTTTAAGGAACTACTGTATCCACAATGTGATAAGAGAGGGCACATTGAATGTGCATGCAAACAAAGGAATGATGAGCCAAACAGAAGAGGCACACCTGAGAAAAATGAGCCATTGGTTTGGTGGACTAAGAGGGAAATTCTGGATGCAGTAGAGAAGAATACAGGTGATCATAGAGACACCCAGTCAGAAGATGAAGATTCCCTCCATGCTTTGTCTATAACAGCTGGCCCACGTAAATTCTGGGTGACACCTGTGTTGGAAGGCAGACTTATATGCATGGAACTGGACACTGGTGCAGCAGTTTCACTAGTTTCTAACATGGGGTATGAGAAGGAGAAAGCACAGCAAATGTGGAAGGCGCCCACTGTGGCTTA
>ML682980.1:33155-46551 GCA_007922195.1 Podocnemis expansa
GACTCCTTGTTTTGTTTTGTTTTCCTGGAATGGACTAACATGGCTACTGCTTTGGAAATTGGCAGCATTTAAGATGTCTTGATGCTCCCAGAGGGGTAAATTCTATTGAAATTTTAAAAATCAAAAAAAAGATTCCAGGCATCCTTTTCAGGAAAATGCTGCCACAACAAGGATGCTAAACACAGCTGAAATCAAAACAATGGGCTTCTAGCTGCTTTAAGATAAGGCTACAGTATTTCTTAAAAGCCTATTTTCAGTCCCTTGTATCTTTACCTGCCCCATCATTTTGGGGCTACATTTCAACTTAAGAGAAAATCTCTGCCAAAATACCACATCACTTTAATGCATTATGGTTTCTTCTGATGGACAGATTAGGGTGCATAGTGAAGAGAATAATCTCATGGCTCCTTTGATTCCCAGTCTTTTGGCTGTTACTATATTTAAAACAAGTACTTATCTGATATCTCCGTTACATCTCTAAAATTTCTGTGAATTGTTCTTCAAAGCATCTGATGAAATGGGGTTTTCTCCCATGAAAGCTCATGCAATCAATATATTTGTTAGTCTTTAAGTACCACAAGACTCCTTGTTTGTTTTGTAATGAATTGTTGTGAGTTACAGGATTTTGGAGAAAACATCTTCCAGGTTCTTTGAAAGCAGGGAGTTAACATGCTCAAACACTCTCACTGTTCAGTCACTCCACTTAAGTAACATCCACACTAGCTTTCAGGAAATATACAACTGATTTTTAGAGATTTTTCACCTCCACAGCTTTATCTAGTTACAGAAGGGACATTTTGGCACCATGCACTCCCTGTTTCCCACTTGAGGAGTTTCAAACTTCAGGATATGAATGGCACTTACTCTTTGCCATGCCTCTTGTTTAAAAAGCTGAAGAATTGCCCCAATTCCGACTCCCTAAGCTCCCTGCCCCCATTCCAGCCCTCCTAAACCCCACCCCAGCTCCACATCTTCATGCCTCCTCTTTCAGCCCCCCCCCCAAGCCCCCCCCAGCCCTCTTCACTGGCCAAAGAGCTGGGCAGGGGGCAGGAGGCCACGGTGCTGGCCGGCAACCACGAGCCTGGGCTGGAGGCTGGGGCTGGCCATGCGAAAGGCCAGACCCCGGCTGGAAGAGGCGGAGCCTCCACAATCTCCGAGTAAGGGAGGGGAGGGAGGAGTGGTAGGGCTGACCCAAGCCCGCAGACCCTCTCTTCCTCTGGCCGAGGGGCTGGGCTGAGGCTCGTGCTCGGACACAGCACTCCGGCTCGTCTCCCCTCGGCCACGCTGCCCCTGAACTGCCCCATGCGCGGGGGCAGGAAAATCCTGCGCGGCAGGATTTTTTTAAGCGCACGGCCGCGCTGCCGCGCGCCTTAGAGGGAACAGTGGTGGTGAAGCATTGGAATAAGCTGCCTAGGGAGGTGGTGGAATCTCCATCTCTGGAGGTGTTCAAGTCCCAGCTGGACAAAACCCTGACTGGGATGATCTAATGGGAGTGGTCCTGCTTTTTTGGCAGGGGGTTGGACTAGATGACCTAGTGGGGTCCCTTCCAACCCTATGATTCTATGATTCTAAGGATTTTAGACATTTGCCACTTAAGCTGACAGTTGTTTTGAAGACATGTACTGGGGAGACTGTTCCCCTTTTGGGTACTATTGATGTGAAAATAGAACTCAATGCACAGACCATAAAGCTACCACTGTTTGTGGTGAAGGGGAATTACCCAGCCCTAATGGGAAAATCTTGGATCAGGAAATCCAACTTAATAGGTCGCAACTGCATCAATTGACTAAAGAAGAAATGAATCTAGCTGCAGTACTAACAAAACACATTGCTGTTTTTGGTGAAGACTTGGGCAGCATGATGGGAATCACTGTGAACTTAAATATAAAGCCTGATTGCCAACCAAAATGTTTGTAGGCCAGGATGGTGCCATTTGCCATCAGACCCAAGGTGGAAGAAAATTTGGAGCAGTTAGTTAAGGAAGGAGTCTTAGTGCCAGTTACTCTCAGCCAGTGGGCGACACCCATTGTCCCAATAGTGAAGAAGGATGGCCCCATTTGGATTTGTGGAGATTTCAAGGTCACTGTCAACCCAGTGTTATGTGCAGAACAATATCCTCTTCTCCGCATTGAGGACACCTTTGCAGGTTTGGCTGGAGGACAAAAATTTAGCAAGATTGATTTTGAGTCAAGCGTACTTACAGATACGTGTTGAAGAATCTTAAGAGTTGTTGACAATTGTAACACATAAGGGGTTGTACAGATACTGTTTACCTTTCGGCATTACTTCATCCCCAGCTTTGTTCCAAAGGGCAATGGATCAGATTTTGAGTGTTTTATCAGTACAGTGCTATGTGGATGACATCCTGGTCACTGGCAAAAATGAACCTTACAAACTTGGAAGCTACTCTGCAAAGACTGGAAGAGTATGGTTTACATGTTCACAGAGACAAATGTAAGTTTTTCCAGCCCTCAGTTGAATATTTAGGGCATATAATTGATGCTGATGGTCCACATAAGTCTCCGGTCAAGGTTAAGGCTATTGTGGATGCTCCACTACCTCAGAATGTAAGCCAACTTCTTTCTCTTTTAGGGTTATTGAACTATTATGGCAAGTTTATTCCATAATTAGTGACGCTCCTGAAACCCCTACATGAGCTTCTTGGGACATAAAAGACCTGGAACTGGACTGAAGCCTGTGATATTGCATTTAACGAAGATAATGCTCACTGGTAAACTCTAGGGTTCTGACACATTTTGATCCATCTTTTCCCCTACAGTTAGCTTGCAATGCCTCCCCTTATGAATTTGTGTTTGTATTGTCACATATTACACCTTCTGGGTGAAAAGAGGCCTATTGCATTTGCTTCACGCTCTCTAACCAAGGCCGAAACTAACTATGCCCAAATTGAACACGAAGTACTGGGCATTGTTTTTAGTGTTGGGAAATTTCACCACTACCTGTGGGGAAAGAAGTTCACACTTCTCACTGACCATCGACCCCTGACATCAAGTTTGGGGCCACACACAGGCATCCCACATTTGGCTGCTAGTCAGATGCAATGAGGGGCATTGATACTTTCTGGATACACATATGAAATCAAGTATAGGCAATCCTCTTTGCATTACAATGCTGATGGTCTGTCAAGGCTATCCTTACAAGTACACTATCAAGATCAGGGTCAGGAAGGAATCTTTTACTTTGAACAGGTGGAAAACACACCTGTCACGGCTATTCAAGTGAAGAAAGCAACACGGGTTGACCCAGTACTCTCACAAGTTATGGATTTTGTCATGCATGGAGCATTCTTACCTGACTCTCAGGTCTCTCCTGACCTCCGCCCCTACATGTCTAGGAGGACAGAGTTATCGACCCAGTGAGGGTGTTTGTTGTGGGGTATGCGTGTCATTATCCTACCTTCATTAACACCACGTTTGTTGGAACAGCTCCCTTCAAGTCACTGTGGCATAGTGCACATGAAAGAAATTGCACGGAGCTATTTAGAATAGAATAGAACAGATCCACTGGGTTGGAAGGGACCTCACGAGGTCATCAAGTCCAACCCCCTGGGGCTTGAACCCAGGACCTTCTGCATATTAAGCAGAGGTGCTAGAGCACATCCAACACTTCCGCAAGACCCCCCAACTGTTCGTGGCAGTTGCAGAACACATGAGAGGTTCTCCGGTATCGTCCTAGTCATCTCCAAATGAATTGTGAACTGCATTAAAGACTGCTACGGAAGGTCAAACATGCCTCTGCCAGAGACTGAGAGCCCACTCTACCAGAGCTCAGGCATCCTCCATGGCTTTCCTCGCCAAGGTCCCAATCCAAGAGAATTGCAGGGCCACTACATGGTCATCGGTACATACCTTCATGACGCACTACGTCATTTCCCAACAGGTGAGAAATGATGCCGCCATGGGCAGAGATGTATTCACTGTGGGTAGATTGTAACTTCTCCCACCATCCTTGGGTATGGCTAGCAGTCACCTGTAACTGAATGATGTGAGCAGCGCTCTAAGGAGAATGGTTGGTTACTCACTGTAACTGTCCTTCTTTGAGATGGGCTGCTTACATACATTCAGGTCCCTCCCACCATCCCCGCTGCTGGAGTTGGCAAAGGTATATGGGACTGGGAGGGTCAGGGTCACGGTCACCTAGATAGCCGCAGATGTGGCGTGGAGGAGGCATTGGCCTGTGCCCTGACCTGACAGACTAATGCTAAAGACTTTCTGATCTACCGTGTGCTGCAGCATTAGACACCTGTAACTGAATGTATGTGAGCAGCCCATCTCGAAGAAGGAAGGTTACAGTGAGTAACCAACTGTTAATTCTGCTGTTGTTTTGCATATCCACCAAATCTGCTTGCCATTGCGCATCCAGGTCTGAAACGACCATTTTGTTTCTTTTAAAATGTAAGTGTCCTGTTCCGAAAGCCAGGCTGCTACTTCACCCCTGATCAAAAGTTCACTATGCTTTTTGCAGCCTGGAAAAGAGAGTTCACCCCTCCAAAGCTCCCAACTTCCCTGGCGTTGTAATATTTTTTTATAAAAAAGACATCTGCTCCAGCATGGCTGCCTCCCCAATGTCTTTTACCCAAACAAGTATGAAGCAGACGCTTTCACACTAACAGATTTAAATTAAATCACTCGGTTTAAAACCCCTCATTTACAACATCCTGCAAAAATGGCTGCCACCCTATGAAGGAGCCTGAGCTGCTTCATTCTTCCTCTCAGATCTGTGTTTCAGACATGGACAGGAACAACTGCTGCACAGTACATTTGGTTTCATGGGGCTACTGATGTGCAGGTTCTCAAAGGCCCGTATAAAATCATCAGCATGCTGTTGAGAGATTTTTCAGAAAGGAAAAAAAAGAGCTGTAAGTTCACCACTTTTTTTTTTTTTGCTTGTATTTTTTTTTTTTTTTGTTTGTTTGTTTTGTTTAGAGCTGTGCCAACCAGATCAATTATTCTCCCCATTCCTTTACCTATGCCACATCTCCTTTGGTCTTGTCTGCCTGTGACTCCTATGAGCCTTGCTCACTTTTCCTCCTTAGGCCTGTCAGGTTTCTTCCCAATCTCTTGGGTTTCAGGGCCTGGGGTATCTGTTGACATATCAGTCTCCTCCCCCACCAAACTGTTGCTGTTGCAGCATTTTCTCCAAGGGCCATTAAAGGTTGGAGCCAAAACCAGTTCCAAAGGCCTCGCAGGGATGGTGAAGGCGTCCCTGTTGTGCAGGAGCTGTGAACCATGTGGTCTTGCGCACAAGCCAGGTGTTGTGCGGCTTTAAAAGCCCAGACTTTCTGGAGTGGTACAGCCTGCTACCAACCAGTGAGGCCCAGAGATCAGGCACGGGGTTCCTCCCATTCTGATTGGTTGGTTCACCTCACCCTGTTGGGGTGATCTAAACCCTTCGCCATTTGGTGGAGGGTCACACGGCCCTCGTCTGGGGTGGGCTGCCCTGTAACATGCCCTTCTAGGACCAATCCCACTCTCAGGGGCAAAATACGCTCGTATTGGCGCAGCGGCATTCTGGGAAGGGGGTCATGCCACCCACTTCTGGTCAGGTTGCCATCTGAAGCTGGAAGTTGCACACAGAGAGCTGGAAAGGATGTCAGGTGAGTGGCTGGGGATAGGACTTCCGGGATAGGTGGGCAGGGGGCGGGACTGGATGTCGGAAGGCTGTTTGGTGGTCAGGATTTCTGGTGGAAAGGGGGCATGGTAATGGTTTGATTGAAGGTAGGGCCTTTTGCTACTCAGAGTCACTCCCTGGTCAGGCCGCTCCTGCCCTGAGCCACGCATCTAAGTGTGCTACCTCCCAGGCATCCTGCATGCAGGGTTCCATCTCCCGGCAAGCTGGATTCTGCACCATAGGCAATAGTTTGAATAAACTAATGTTAGAATGACTGTTTATCCCATGCTCAAGTGGAAAACACTGAAACAAACAGTTCCCAAACACACAAGGGGTTCAAGGATTGTCACTGGGCAGTCGGCAAGACAAGATGATCTGCCCCCCACAGAAGTGGCAGGGTAAATAATACAGAAGGAGTAGATCTTTTGAACAATGCATAGGCTATTTATTTCAACAGGATTTCCATTCAGTCACTCTAAGCCCCACTTACAACATAAATTTCTGTACTCAGTGTGATCAAAATAGTGGGTTACTTAGCAGTAACTGTCCTCCTTTGAGATAGGCTACTTGGATTCATTCAGAAATAGATGTGTCCGTGCCGGAGCACCTGATTGGTAGGAACTTTTTGCCCTAGCCTGTCAGGAGAGGGCAGTCAGCCACCACCCCCTGTACCACCCCGTGGCTATATATGTGGCCGCTGCCCAACCCCTCCCCAGTTCCTAAGAGTCAACAACTCCAAATGCGGGGACGGGGGGAGGGATCTGAATGAATCCGAGCAGCCCATCTCAAAGAAGGATGGTTACTGCTAAGTAACCCACTGTTCTTCTTCAAGTGCTGCTCGGGTACATTCAGAAATAGGTGACTGGTAGCCATGCTGATGGATGGTGGGTGGAGTTGGCTCTTCCGCCTTCAGCACGGCATAACTCTGACATGGGTATTTGTCCAATGAGTGGGGTCCTGCAGAGATCTAGGGAATTGACCTAAGGACCATCGTCCCAGCAAGGGTAGCTGGGGATTGTAGGACCTAACCTAATAGAGAAAGTGGGCCCAGTTTGTCTGAGCACCAATTGACACGCTTGTGCAAGAGGGCCTGAGGTCACCTTATGCATAAATGAGATACCAATGCATCGTGGCTAAAGCTGAGGAATGCGACTCTAACTGCCCTGCCCAAAAGCATATTAGCAGAGGCATGAGAAAATCAGGAGTGTTCTGGCAGCAATGCGTGTTAATGTACCTACTATAAGGGAATTAAGGAGGCTGTAGGCTTGTCTGGCTGGCATTGGTGGATACTGATGCTGACATAACAGGAGGGAAGAGGAAAGACCGTGTTTCCCACTGTGTGGCCATGAGAAACACTAGCATGCCACGTGGCCTGCAGGTATGGGAGTCTGACGTACTTGGCATCTCATAGAGGGAAAAGGGAAGGGCTACCAGCAGATAAGGTCTAGGAGAGCTACCTCGTCCTAGGTTGAAAGAGGGGTGCAAGCAGCCATAGGCAGCAGCTGACGACCTCAGAGGGCATGCTTGTGAGTGCAGCATCCGGATCGACCGGGCGAAAGGCAGGTGCCTGACCCACTCAGTGACCCTATACAAGGCAAACCAGGGGGAGAACTTCCTGTGTACTTGATGGGTGTATCCTAGGCCTATGAAAGCCTGCTGAGGGCACTGTGGTGGTCTCTGTTAAATGGGACTGTCGGTGATGATAACCTTGCCGACGCAAGGAAGTGGTATTATCGTTATTTCCTCTCCTTCTTTCTCTCTCTCTCTCCCTTTTTTTTTTGTTTGGCAATCGGCCAGAGGGATATGGGAGGTGCGGAGCTAACTGCAATAAGATGACACCCAAGGGTGGGCACATAAGTGTGGTAGACCCAGGTGCCAGATCCCATGGCCTATGGGCCTAGGCTTACATAGGCTTACGAGACCATGTACCACCAGGAAGAGTCCAACCCAGAGTGGCCCTGACCTTGAGTCTGGCAACGCACAGAGGCGAGAATCAGGAATGGGGCTCCCAATAGGGAGATCCCCTGGGGCAAGTGGGACGAACAGGAAGAGGAAGCAGTGTCTATGAGGGAGCAGAGCAAAGGTTCACCCCCCCCTGCAAAGGTGCACACCTCGCTGTCTCCCTTAAGACATTTCCAGTCTGTCTGAAGCACCATCCAGGAGCACACTATCATCATCATTAGATCGTACCCAGAGAGTGAGTTTTATCAGGTGACGGCTGGCTCCAGAATTCCCCGTTGGTGGTCGGGATGGGCGTAACATGAGATCTATAGAGCGAGGAAGATGCTTAGTGGTCGCTTAGATCAAAGCATAATACCAAATCACGACTGCACTGGCTAGAAACCCCTTGGGCATGATGAGGAGAAGGGGCTTGCACCCGCAGGATATCCCAGCGGGTTGTCCTAGGGCTCAACCAGGTGACCCCGGCACTATGGCCATCCCTGGAGGAGAGCTATGAGAAGGGCCCCTTTGGGTAGACTCTAGCGGTGATGACTGGGATCAGCCTAGCATCCCACCTGTGGGAGTGGTCTGCAGATCATACCCATGGAGGCCCGCTTGGGGTACACGTTGCAGGTCTTTGACCCTGTAATGTGAGGCTAGAGACATCTTGACTATCCAGTAAACTGTCCAAGCAGCTTCAGCTCTGAGATTGATGAGTAAAGGCAGAGGAACGGGCATCTTCACCTCTGACTGAGTGGGAAAGAAACATCGGTATTATTATGTCATCGCTTTTGACGTCAGCGACCTGAGAGTCCCCCAGTCTGGGTGGGAGGGAATGGGCATGATCAAGAGGGGACATGAGACCAGTCCACTTCATCAAAGAAAAAAGGTCCTTGCGATCAACAGATCCAGAGGGAGAATAATCCATTGAATGTAGAGTAATCCCTCTTGTGGGAGGGTAGGTGAGATGGGATGGGGATCTAATTGGTGGGGCCCCTCACCAAATCATTTGACGGGCTGGGAACCCTCTGATGGTAGCAAGCATTAGAATTTTATCTCTGGCATGAAGACTACAAGTGAGTTGTCAAAGACCTGCGTCTCTGGCCACACTCTGACCTGCATGTTCAATACTCGACAGGTGTGAGCAATATGCCTTCTCTATGGGATTATGAAGAGTTGGTTAGGGCAAGACATAAGAGAGGAGGGAAGGTTCCCTCCAACTGGGGGCAGGGAGGGGGGTACCCTCTATGAGAGTGGAGCAAAGTCCACAGAAGGTTCTTCGACCATCTGGTTGAAGGATAGGGTGGTAGGCCCTTATCCACGGGGAGGCATGCAGGAGTGATGCTCCCGGGTGTGGAAGGCGGTCACTGTTAGGGGAGGGCCCTGTTTTAGTTCGGGGTCAATGAAGCAAAACACTCTTCGATGACTGGAGTGTGGTCTGTGAAGCTTTAAGTGTCCCAAAGGGTGAAAGACTGCTGCTCAAGGGAGCAGGGGGCGTTGTGCATGGGCATGATAGCATCCTGGGAGCAAAACCACTTTCCGAGGGATGCCCACAGGAATTTGAGAAGGTATCTATGGTGACTGTTATGGTGTTCAAGGAGGCTTGGATAATGAGGCTCATGCCTCTTCAGGTGTTGGATGCATTGAGGTCAACAGCGACGATATAGGTGCAGGTGAAAACTTAATCCTACCCGAAGAAGGGAAGAATAATTAGCCTCTGAGCCATCCACCCTTGCTTAGAGGGAGGGGTCTGTGACAGCTCAGAGGGATGGTCCTGAGACAGTGGGCATTTCATGCAGGAGTTGGATGATTGACAGTGAATCTGAGGTTATAATCAATACTGCTCAATAACCAGTCGGGATCCCTCCTCAGACATGAGTGGGGACTGTCCTATTTGTCCAATGTATAAGGTGTGGGGGCATTTCTGGCTCATGATGGCATAAATCACATTAATGGATGAGCAGATGCAGAACTCTTTGATGGAATAGCTGGCTTGATTAGGTGCCATGATGGTGTCTTTAGTGCAGATATGTGGACAAAGTTTGCAGTGTGGTTTGTTGCAGGGATATGTGCCTGCTTTAAAATTCCTGTTATTAGGTCTGTAGTTGCTGGTGAGGATCTATTTAAGGTCGGGGGGTTGTCTGTAGGCTAGAGGGGTCATCTTTTAAAATAGGATGTAGGTCCTTAATGATCTGTTGCAGATGTCTGACTTGAGGGTTGTATGTGGTAAAGTGAGTGCAGTCTAAGTACTACCTCTCTTCACTATGACAGCACATACTGACCTGCTAGAATTTACCCCCTTTTCCTCCCACCCACTGTGATCTTTCTCCTCTCCCAGGCTGAGTTAATAAAGTTATGTTCAATACTAGGTTTTGAAGGGATCTTATGAGGTCATTTTGTCAAATGCCCTGCTTAAGCAGGAGCAACCCCAACTAAATCATTACAGCCAGAGCTTTCGCAGGCCACACCTTAAATCCCTCTAATCAATCAATCAATCAAATCATAGGGCTGGAAGGGACCTCATGAGATCATCGAGTCCAACCCCCTGGGATTTGAACCAAGGAGGATAGAGATTCTACCATCTCCCTAGGTAACCCATTCCAATGTTCACAACTCTGTTAGGGAAAATGTTGCTTCTAATATTCAGCTAACACTTTCCCTACTGCAACTCCCGGCCATTTCTCCAGTTCTGTCATCTGCTAACACTGAGAACGGTTTCACTCCATCATCCCTAGGAACACCTTTAAGGTAGTTAGGATTTTTACCACTAAATGCTGTTATCAAATCCCCCTCACTCTTATCTTATGCAGACAAAATAATATGATCACATTTTGAAAATTGATTTAGACACTTAAGATTCTTAATCCCCTAAATTATCATCTCTGAGCTCAGCTTAAGTTACTGGGAGGGAATTACCCATGGTCTAGTCACATAGGTAAGCCTTCACCAGGGTACTGAGGTCCCCAGCATTAGCAGGAAACCTGGATTCTCTCAGGGTTCTCTCAGGTGGGTTTTTTGAATTGCTGTAGAAAGGGTTTGCCGTAGTATGTGTACTTAGCACAGTAGTACATGGCTGTGTCATCGGTTCCCAGGCTGATCAGCTGTAGATATGCCACGCTCATGGAGTTGTCCCTGGTGATGGTGAATTGCCCCTGGAAA
Source organism: Podocnemis expansa (assembly GCA_007922195.1). Taxonomy (NCBI): domain Eukaryota; kingdom Metazoa; phylum Chordata; order Testudines; family Podocnemididae; genus Podocnemis; species Podocnemis expansa. The sequence continues at coordinate 43,887 of ML682980.1, forward strand.
ACTTGGACATAGCCAGTGCTGCCACTACTGGGAGTGATATATCCCTATCCACTCCGGTCTTTTCCCAGGAGGCTGCCAAATCCAGTTAATGTTATTGCTGGTAAAAGTGCAACCAGATGTTTTACATGTCAGCTTCACAGTCTCCAAGTTTCCTTATTTCTGCACTAGACTGGGCCAGCTGGGTTTGGGAGGTGAAACGTGTATAAAAATACCAAGGAATTTTTAAAAATAGTTATTTTCTCTCTCCCTATCTATCCCCATTTTTCTTACTTTTCAGGTCTTTCCACTGCACCGTTCTTTGGTAATCACAGAATTATCTTAACTCCCTGTCTATGACGGAATGTATTCACACAATATGCCACTGAGGAAAGGATCTGCTTTTCTCCATTTTGCAGGCAGGAAGCTGAGTCACACAGTGATTCAGTCATAGATTTTTCAAGATACCTAAAGGATTTTGACACCTACTAAGAGTTTAGTATCCAGATATCTTAGGTAACTTATCGTGTTAAATTACTGGTTTCAAGTCACTTATGAAAGAAAGAGGATGCAAAGACAGAATTAATGAGTCATAGTCTTCTCTTAACTTTAAAGCCAGCCTTTCTAGCATACTCTACTAGCTGTCCCAGCTAGGTCCTTGAAGCTTTACTCTACTTGCCTGAGAGATCTGGCAAAAAGACAACACTAGACCTGTCATGTTAATTCATCATAACAATCTTCTGTGGTCAACAGTGTGGTTGCCAATGGATTTTCAGTCAAGATGGAGTCCTCTCCTTTAACAGGAAGTTTTCTCCTCCATTTTCAGTTTTTGCATAAACCTCAGCTTCATAGACCTTTACAAACAGATGGTGAGATGTTGCTATTCTCTACAAATACATCAGAGGGATAGATACCATGGACAGAGTAAAATTATATAAATTATATCACCAATGGGGTCACAAGGAAAAAAAATGGATACAAACTCTCCATCAGGAAATTTAGCCTTGAAATTAGAAGCAGTTTTCTAACCAACAGAGGAGTAAAGTTGTAGAAGAGCCTTCCAATGAGAACTATGAGGGCAAAAGACGTAGCTGCCTTCAAAGCTAAGCATGATACATTTATAAAGGCAATGGTATGAGGGGATGCCTAGTTTGGCAACTGACCAAATCTAGAATACTGGTGGTGGTGTGCCAATGGCCTGAGGTGGAGCATCAGAGGGGTGGGTTCTCAGTTCTTCCCAAGAATTCTTTCTTGGGTGTCTGACGGGTGAGTCTTACTTATATGTTCAGGGTTTAAATAATCATCATATTTAGGGTTGTGAAGGAATTTTCCCCCAATCCAGAGACTCATTGGCAAAGTGTCTGGATTGGGGTGTCACTTTCCTCTGTAGAATGGGGTATGGTTCACTTGCTCATGGGTTTTCTGTACTTTAAACTCTTTAAATTATAATTTGAGAACTTTAAGAACTCCGTCATAGAGTAGAGGTTTATTACAGGAGTTGGTGGGTGAATTCTTGTGAATCCTGCATTATGCAGGATGTCAGGCGAGATGATTATATTGGTTCCTTCTGACCTTAGAGTCTATAGAACCCAGAGTGACAGAGTAATGGGGAGACACCAGGACAATGTCAGATAATTTACTCACTAATTTTAGCAAAGATTAACTATATTGCTGTCAGTGGGAGTTCATGGGTGAATTTAGATTTAAACAGGAAGCTTAAATGTTATGCTTCACAATATTGGGTTACCAGAATGTAATACCTGCTGAGTAAGAGGCCGGGGACAGGGATGGGGGCGAGGAGAAATGAAGTAAACAAGTTAAGAAGCTATGAACATAAGCCCTTTCTTCTGAGAAATGTGTATGTAACTGCAGTTTTCCAAAGCCTTCTAAAAGTGCTGAATATTCAACTGCTCAATTTATTTGTGTGTGTGTGAAACCCCAGTCTTATGAATCTGAGGAAAATAAAAATCCTCTTAGTTTTTTCCAGGTTCACTTTTTATGAAACATTTTCATGCATTCATTCCTTACATATGATATTTTGCTTCTATCATGTGGTTAGTTACCTGGCTTCAGCTTTGTTGAATCCTGAAGACTTACTTTTGCCAGTTTCAAAATATGTATCAAGGTGAAAGGCTGATTTTGATTTCAGAAGTGACTTGGGGTTTTAATAATTCATGTAGAAATCTCCCTTCCCCCATCACTAAAAACAAACACATTTTCTTTTTAATATGCCTCTTACCTCAGTAATCTTGTCTTTTTTAATTCACCTACCACTCTTGCCACAGTTTCAGAGAAAGCAGGTTTTAGATGAGCCTGAAGAAGAGGCAGCATAAAGGTGACCAGATTGTCATTTCTAAGGTTTTCCTTACCCATCCACTCCCTGCTTCTGACACCGAGATATTTAGTATGAATCATAGAATCATAGAATCATAGGGTTGGAAGGGACCCCACGAGGTCATCTAGTCCAACCTCCTGCCAAAAAAAGCAGGACCACTCCCATTAGATCATCCCAGTCAGTGTTTTGTCCAGCTGGGACTTGAACACCTCCAGAGATAGAGATTCCACCACCTCCCTAGGCAACTTATTCCAATGCTTCACCACTCGCCTAGTAAGGAAGTTTTTCCTAATATCCAGCCTGGACTGCCCCAGCTGTAACTTGAAGCCATTGCTTCTCGTTCTGCCCTCTGTT
>ML682983.1:0-42187 GCA_007922195.1 Podocnemis expansa
GGGGGCGAGCGGGAGGGGGGCTGTCAGGAGCAGCGGGGGGGGCGAGCAGGAGCGGGAGCGGGTGGGCTGCCAGGAGGGGGGGCTGCCAGGAGCGGGGGGGAGGGGCTGCGCAGCAGGCCCCGTGGGGGGATCGCAGCGAGCAACCGGAGTTGCTCAGCTGCCCTCTCCCCTTAGAGGGAACATTGCACCTAACGTATACGTATTAGCTAATAAGTCTTATGGTTTTGTGCACAAGTCTCAGTGTATGGCTTCTATCTTTTTTACATCTGAAACCCACTACGTTTAATAATAGCAATAAATAATAATTTAACTCTTCAATAAGTGCCCATCTACTGCTTGGGCATCCTTGACAATCTTTTAAAAATACTTGTGTGAAGAAATAGCCCTGTACAGTTTCCTATGAACAAATAAAATAACTTAGTAGCAACATAATAAGAGCAAAAATTGAATGACTTAAGTGCTGATTTGTTTTGCGGATAGTTCTATTAACTGGAGTCAAGTACATTGATAACACTCTTCAGGGAACTAACTAAGTCCCCTAAGAAACAGCAGACATGGTGTGGATTCCTACCTGAGTCCATTTTGTGAACATACAAAGTAAGCAAGAAAATAATAAAGCCAGGGAGAAGGGAGCTGGGTCTGGAGCTGTGACGGAATGAGAGAACCTTCATCATTGTTACTGTGACTTCATCTAGAGAAGAGGAAGATGGAGGAAAAATTACACTGAGCATAACCCTCATTAACATTAAATCATGAAAGACAAACATTAAAGAGGACACATTAATTAAAAAAGGAATAAATATATTGTTAGGTGAACTCTTTGATATGGATTTAGAAAAACCATTCAAATACAGTTGAAAATGTGATCACCTTATGAGACTGATTTTGTCTCATCCCTAAGAAAAGCACATTAAAATAAAGTCAGATCAGTGTAAAAGTTGGTAATAATCCCATCGCTGGAGAAAAAAGTTTTAAGGAATGGAAGAAAGTGTGTACATGTGTGTGAAAGAGAGGAAAAGAAAGAACCTTGGGTTTTCTTTTTACCCATTTTGTTTCTTTAACCATATCAGTGGTTAAATCATTCAGTCCCATAAGCAGAGCTTTAAATAACTAGGAAGAGAGAGAAAGCTCTCAAGGAATAAATATCTATTAGGCGTTTATAAAAGAACAATGGGAGATGGTATTCAGGTGACAGAAGCTCACCTACCTGATGAATCCTAGCACTAGGTTTTGGAACAGTTCTGAGATCTCAGGTTTTCTAAAATCCTCATCCATTCTTCCCTCATCAGTTTACATTTTCAGTGACCATTTCATTTAAAAAACTACAAAATGAATCCTTAAAAAAATCACAGAGACCATTAACTGAATCCCAGTTTTTGATTCCATATTTCTTTTGAAATGGTCTTTATTCTTCGTTACAAAGAGAAAGGAAATGCTTAGTCCTTGATCCCTTCACCAAGATAGAAAGCAAAAGTAGAAAAGAAAGAGGAAGGAGGGTTTGTTTGTTTTTTTTTAAGTTCCTGTCACATCCTCATCACACTTTGGAGGTAAAACGCCCCCACAGGGTTCTAGGGTTGATGGCAGCAGACACAGCTTTCCAAGTGTCCCAATCTGGCTGAAAGTGAGAACTGCTAGTGTTATTACGTTCATTAAATTTTCAGCTCATGCTCTGAATGGAAACTCCCTTTTTAATTGCTTAAGTAATAAGCAACCTTTGTCCAGCTAAAGTGGAGTTCATGGTGCAGCCTGTGTCTTTAATGCTGTAAGATCTGAAGGCGAAAGCCTAGCATATCTCTGTTCTTAGATCAGAGTCCAGCCAGGGTCAAAGGGCGATAACTAATTCCCAGTTCTGGCTGGTTAGCAGTCATGAAGCTCTCCTGGTTTATAATCATCACCACCGGTTCCTGAATCAAACCCTCCGTGTTCTTGTTATTCCTTTACCTGAGGGCAGCTCATTGATGGGGAGAAATAAAGACAATCCCAGCACAATGGTTTTAAAGGTGCACGTAACTGCCATCACCTGGACAAGACTTGAAAGAGCAGGGAAGCCTGGACTGCATGAATATAGTTAATAGACAGACAGCATGGGGGACATCATCTCTTTTATTGGACAAATGATGTCAGGGAGAGAGAAACTTTGGAGCCTCTAAGACCTCTTCATCAAGAATATTCAAGGCCCATCAACTCCCTGACAATCATAGGACAAAATGAGGGGTTAGTGAGTTACAGTTTGTTGTAATGAGATGTAAATCCATTGTCTGCTCAGTCCTCGGTTGCTGGTGTCTAACTGATGAGATTTATAAAATGTTCCTTACAGGGGCAAAGTTTCCAGGTTTTCCACGAATCCCAGCCTTCTTTAATGAAGTCTGTGTCCTTGAGACCCACCAGTTCTACCTCCTGCCCAGGTATTAATTCTGCCCCCAACCAGCCCAACACCTGCTCTTCGCCACTACGTCAATCTGAGCTATGTGTCTGCTCCCTGCCTCCAGCGTCCCTCATTCCAGCATTGAGTTCATCAAAGCCAGCCTGGTGCTCCTGGGGCAGAGTCCAGCCAGTCAGGCCCAGGGCTGGTGTTGTCTCAGAAATGGAGACTGAGCACATTTTCAGACAAGGTTTTACTGAGCATTCTCAGAAACAGTCTCTGAAGCCATGGCCACATGCTTGCCATCACATTTTGCTGTGTGCTCTTTAGAAGGACTAAAAACAGACAAAAGGGGCAAATTGGAGGGTGGGGTGGGAAGCGTCTGATAATGGGCCAGAATTTTACTGGTCTGACTCACCTGGGGGCAGGGGCATGAGAGGGGCTGAGGGGGAAAATCAGGGCAAAAGAGGATAATACAGGCTTAGCTCAGGGGCAAGACACTGCCACCAGAGAAATACAGGGACAGGGCAAATCCCTGACACAGGAAGGGGAGACACGGTGACAGTAACTACCCCACTCCCATCCGCTATGGTTACCCTGATGTTATTAGCACCATGCCCCACTTTCAAAAACAGGGTGGGGAAGTGGGGCTGTTTTTCCCATGTTGGGACCTATGTTCTAATAAGCATACTCACACTCATTGAGCATGCTCTGTAAAACTTGCTGAAGCCACTGCCCTCACCCTGCCCTTCCTTGTCCTCAAGTTCTTCTATCCACCCCATAGAGGGGCTAAAAGGGTGGAAATAGCAGAAATAGGAGGGGGGTGGGCAGGGTCTGAGCAGGGGGCAGAGTTTTACCAGCATGAGATGTTAAGCAGCTGAAGGCAGCGGCAGGATAGGGGCTGAAGGGCAAAATTAGGGATGGGGGAGGTGAACTGGGGTTAGCCCAGGCCAGGGGTGAGACTCTGCCAGCTGTTGAGAGAGGGCAAAACCTTGGCACAGGAAGGGGAAGAGGGGGTGACAGTTTCCCTGATGTGATGAGCCACCTGCCCTCTTCTGTAAATCATGTGGGGTGGGGGGAAAGGGCTGTTTTATTTCCTCTTGCACAGGAGTGCACCTTTCCGCAGTACTTCATTAGCTTCCCCAGGCTGAGTTCTTGAAGGCAGAGGTTCCCCAATGCCTAGGTACCACAGCACCTCTCTGTGGGATATACAAGTGCTCATGTGCCACTGGAGACGTGATTTAGTGAAACGTCTCACATTCAGCCCTCAAAACTGTGTCACACAGCCTGAGTGCTAAAGAAATCACTGATCAATTGATTCATTGACATAAAGTCCCAGAACGGTTCACAGATTTGTCTCATCTGATGTGATTACCACTATTGCACAGCTTTTTATGCAAAAATCTGCTGTGGTATAAGGTGTCTTGAGTACACATGTGTATGGCTAAGAGTTTGTCACAGGACTTTTTAGTAAAAGTCATGCCCAGGTCCCAGCTGCCATTCCAATTCACAGATGCCATTAACTCCTAAAAGATTGTGTTTTGAAGGGAAGTCAGGTGGTATCTAGTCCAACTCCCTGCTCAAAGCAGGACCAACCCAACTAAATCATCCCAGCCAGGGCTTTGTCAAGCTGTGCCCAGTCATTGATTTATCATAGAACAAATATAGGGCTGGCACAGGGTCCCCAACAACAGGGTGTCCTAGAATGAAGATCAAATGACTGACCATATTAAGTTTCGGAAGTCGGAAAGTGGTGTATGCTTTGTATATTCTCTGAAGTTTTGGGAACAGTGCTCTAAACATTGTTTCCTGAAGTGATCTACAAAAGAATTTACATCACCATCTTTTGTTGTCTCAGCAATAGCATAACAGCAACTCTGTATAAGCGGGGAACGGGCCCACTACTGTTGGGAATTATCAATTTAGCTCATGCCTTACTGTGGTGGAAAAGGTTAGCAAAAGATCTGAGGCATGGCTCCTATTCCCTTTACCCAGAAGCCTGCATGACCTGGAAGGCACTCCTCCCACTTTCTTGTGTGGCAGAATCTCTCTCCGTAACCCATACAAGACTGGGCCGTGGAGTCCTGGGCGGCTAGATTCCCTATTTCGTTTTCACCTAGCGTGGGGACGAAGGTGTCCCCACTCCAGAGAACTAAATCTTTACTGGGTGCTTTCCTGATGCACTAATTGCATATAGTTCAAAGTTACAGAAGTTACTGGACAGTGATCAAAAAAGCAAATTTAAAAAATTAAGAGAATTTAAAGACAAACACACATCACCACCCCCTGGCACAAGGGGGCCACGTGCAGCATCTCTGAAGTGTCAGGGATGTTCATTGTCCGTTTCTCACACATTGCAGCCTCTCTACCAGACCTTGACTGTACCACGGGGATGCAGACAGTCAAACACCATCTGTGCTGTCCACAGACCTCCAGGCTGTAGGGCACAGGGCCCTTCTCCCTAGTGTCAGCCCTCGTGTTGCAGTCTCAATTTCCCACCCCTCTGGCCTGTGAGTCCTCTTGCCTGGTGATGCCCCCTGTTCTGGTCCTGCATCATCTGTACTTTCTAATTTTACACATTTTTCATGTTAGCATAAAGCAAATACAGCCTTTCTTCTAAGCCACGAGTTCTAACACTGTGTCTGCATTCTCCATTCGGGTGGACCGAGGAAAGGTTACTTCTATATTTATTTACTTATTTTATGAAGTGATCTTCTACAAAGCATTTTAGAATACATAGCTAACTGTACAAACAGCATGTGGGAATGTCATTAGGTGGTCTGCTAAGACCCTCAGCAATCTTCAAGTGACTCAAAAGAAAATTATAGACCACAAAAACAGTTAAGGTTCCTCACTTTATCATCATTTTCTTCCTATTTGCTTATAGGGGAGGATGAAGGAAAACAAAAAAGAAAAACAATGGAGTGGAAAAGATAAAAGAGAATGTTCTTTCTCTTAGCTGGGTCATGGGGTAGGACAAAAAATGAAACGGGCACACAGACACAAATCCATCACTGGCTGGGTCTTAACAAACCTCTAAGGATGGCAATTCCAACACCTCCAGAGGTAACCTACTGCAATGCTTCAGCACCCTCCTAGGGAAAGTTTTCTTCAGATCCAAACTAGACCTCTTTCATTGCAGCTTGAGACCATTGCTCCTAGATCTGTCATCCATCAGCACTGAGAACATCCATGGCCATCCCGGGAGGGGGTAGAGGTGGGGGGGGACGGACAGTTGCACTGACCAACTCAGTGCGGGCCTTGCATCACTGTCCCCCACAGACATGATGTCCCTCGCCCCCTCTGCGTTGCTTTCTGTGGGAAGCCAAAGGCAGCGAAAGGGGGGAGGCGGCTGGGAGTGCAAAATGGGCGTCTCAACTGTGCTGGTCTGCCCCACACCCAGGGAGGAACATGGTCCGGGAGCAGAGAGGGTCAGCCCAGATTTCGGGCTCCACTCTCTCACCCCTCCCCTAAACCAGCTGTTCTTCCCTGGGGGCAGGGAGGGCTGGCCTAGAGGTGAGAGAGGAGAGAAGAGCCAATGCCCCAGACCAGCCTGCCCCACCTCTGGCATGTAGGGGGAGCCCATGCAGGCCAATTGGCCCTGGGTGTCACATCCCTGTAGGGACGGCCCTGAAAACTGTATACCTCTAACCCTACCTTTCAGGTAGGGCTTTCACTGGCCATTAGTAGACAGGCCTGGGCTCTGAATGTTTTGGGAGTGCACCGAGCCATGCCTAGGAGCTGGGGCCAGTGAGGTCTTTTTATATCTCGCACCCTCTGCTTCCCCAGGCATGTGGCCCAAGTTGGAATAGGGTGGGAGATATGGACATCAGAGCAGGTGTCCAGTAGCTTCCCCTTGCGCTCTAGCCTCCAGCAAAGTATTGGGCATGGGGGGCCCTTGGGAGCTGGGCATGGGCTGAGGAAGGGGAAGGTGGGCTGGGCTGGGCATGTGGGAGTCAGGATGTGGGTGCAGAGGCCCCTGGCCCTGCTGGCTGTGGGGCTGTGCTGCACACAGTGCATGGGGACCCCAAGCAGCCCACCAGAAGTGGGGCTGGGCTGAGTTTGGGGGCTTGTGCCCTGAAAGGGTAGGATCAACACAGGTGTCACAGGAGAGGCAGACTTAGATCTTGGCCTGAAGTGGGGCCCTGGACTGCAGCCTCTAAAATTCCTGATCTGCAACAGCATCGTCGGGCCTATGACGCTGGTGTGTCTGCGGGGGTGGCTCTGGGTCCAGGGGCTGCAGGAATCTGCAGCACTCTTGCCCCGTCTCTCGGGTCGGTTGCTCTGTCCCTGGGACAGGGTGGGCAGCATGTGTGTACTGCTCTTTGGGGGCAAGACTGCCATGTGCACTAGTGGGCCTCACCCACTCCCACCCTGGGACACAGCAGCCATATACTCCCTGCCCCCTAGGGCCAGGCCAGTCACCCCAGGGGTGGGAAAAGCATGGTCTCCAGCTCCAGGATCATGGACCAGCTAGCCCATCTCTAAAGCCACTGTGGCAAAGTGCCCTTGATGGGGGGGGGCACAAATGTGGACAGCGGGGGCCCTCGGCCCCCTTAATCAGGTCTTAGACCTGAAAAAAAAAAAACAAGGAGTCGTGTGGCACTTTAAGACTAACAGATTTATTTTTCGCATGAGGTTTTGTGGGAGAAAATCCCACTTCGTCAGATGCTTCGAAGATGGGACCTGAATCATTTTTTCTGAAGCAATGTACCTGTTAGGTGCCTAAGGGTTGCTAACAAAACACACCTCAATCTTTAATTCTGAAGATTAAACAAATCCACTGCCCTCAGCCTTCTACAAGTCAAAACTGTTACTTTTAGTAAAAGAAGAGGGTGGCAGCTGCCCTGAAGAAGGAAAAGATTATCATAAAGAGAAAATTAACTGTAAGAAAAGTAGAGTTTACAATCATAAATGGTAAGTGACTCCATGCCAGAGAGACCATTGTCTACATCCAAACCCAAATATATAGCCGCATTTGCTCTGATCCCTCAGATAGAGACAGACACCTCCAGGATCTCTATCAAGCATTCTTAAAACTACAGTAGCCAGCTGTGGAAGTAAAAAAAAAAAAAAAAAGAACTAAAAGAGCCAGGTGGGTACCCTAAAGTCAACTACTACAAGAGAAGGACAAGAAATAAAAAAACAGAACATCACTGGTCACCACATACAAACCCCAAGTCAGACCTCTACAACAGACAGCTCATTAAGGACTTAGAGGCTACTCTAAAAGATGACCCCTCACTCTGTCAAGCCTTGGCAGACAGACCTCTCCTCACCTCCAGACAGCCCCCTAACCTTAAACAGATACTCATCATCAACTATAGACCAAACCACAGAAACATTAAAGCAAGCACATACCCCTGCAACAAACCACGTTGCCAACTTTGCCCACATATCTGAACAAAAGACACCATCACAGAGACTAATCAAGCCAGCTACTCCATCAAGGGCTCATTCACCTGCTCATCCACCAGAGTGATTTATGCCATCATGTGCCACAAATGCCCCAACACCTTATAGATTGGGCAAACAGGACAATCCCTGTGCAAAAGAATAAATAGGCAAAAAACTGACATCAGAAATCACAACATTCAAAAAGGAAATAGCTGAGCACTTCAATCTTCCTAATCAATCTGTTGATTGTGTACTAACAACCTTGCTCAAGCGGATGGGCAACACATCAAGACTTCAAAGAGAAACTGCAGAATTGGAACTGATATGCAGATTCAATTGGGTGAAAGCAGGATTAAATTGTGAGTATGGAGTCTTTTCCCATAATAACTGGTGATTTGACTTCACCTTCCTCTGTGTGCTGTCTCCCAGTGTTTGAGTCTTAACAACTGCTTTGATTTGCTGTTTCAATGTGACCTGATCCCGTGACTTACACTCCTCTGCACTCATCTTCCTCCCATTCTGTAAGTTCCCCCACCTTCAAAGTGTCTGACAAACCGGCATTTTCTGCCACAAAATTTTGTATTATAAACAAATTTATTAGTCTTTAACTGTCACAGGATTCCTTGCTCATTTTGCTGTTAGAAAGGATTTTACGCAGCTTCAGATACATTTCTTCCTCTGGTGGTGGCAGGTACTATTAGGATAGTAGCTATTTCTAACAGACCAACATTATGTTGTCTTAAAATAATGTCAAGAACATGAAGATGGATAAGATTTGATACTAGTGCTTGGCTGTTGTCTCTCCTAATATGGCTGCTACTGATGAGCCTAAGAGCAAGGTCCAAAATACAGCTAAAAAGAAGGCCTCAGACCAGAGGCAGTAAATAATACGCACTGGGGGGGTCAATGGTGGCAGCAGAGAGCCTGCCAGGGGCCGTGGTGGAGAAAGGAGGGGCAGTTTGCTGGCATGAGAGGGACAGGGGCAAGTTCATGGGGGGGGGGGCAGACTAAGAAAAAGCCAGCAGGGGGAGGGGGAAATAGGGCACCGCAGAACTGACCCCAGGGTGCTGTCCTCAGCGCAGAACTATCTGGGGGGGGGAGCAGAAAGGAGGACAGAGCCAGCGCTTGGGCACCACTGCACTGGCCCCAGTCCTGGCACAATGCAGCACCGGCAGAGGGGGTGGAAAGGGAAAGCACAGCGCCAGCTCCAGCAGCAGAGCAGCACAGTGCCAGTGGGGTGGAGGTGAGAAAGAGTGGGGCAGAGGGGCGCAGCGCTGGTCCAGCCCTGACCCCAGAATGAATATATGCCAACCTGGAGGGTGGAAGGGGCCCGTGCAGAACCACAGAAGCTGGGGAGCGGCAGGTAGGCCAGAGACAGTGGCCAAGACAGAGGCCTACAGAGTCTGGATGCTGCCCGTGGACCATACTTTGCCCACCCCTGCCTCAGAGCTTAGAAAATGTTATGGGAGCTTAGAGACACCACTACAAATATAGGACTCATAAGAACAGTGGGTTTGAACTATCCCATACTGACTCTGTATATGTCCTCTATGGATGTAATGCAGGGATAAAATTTCAGGACACCTTAAGTGACAGCTTATTGGAGCAGCTAAACATGAAAACCACAAATGGAGAGGAAATTCTACCTGAGGATGATGATTCTTGTGGAAGAGATGAATACAAGAAAACTGATCAGTAATACTGAACATAGGAAGGAACATAGGAAAAATAACCCCATTCCTGTTGGTAGGAGAACCCTAAACAATCAGTTTACTGATGCACTCTGTTTCAACAAACGCACACCACCCATCAGAATTTGCTTCTTGTGGATCAGAGAATGAGTGGTTTGCGTCCTTGGCCAGGGCCATCCTTGGGGGGAGGGTGCGGGCGAGAGCCGCGATGTGTCTTGGCCCCATGCTGTCCTGCCAAGCACGGCAGCGTGGGACCTGCACCACTGCCCCCAACTCTATGCCAGGGACCAGGCTAGCTGGCCAAAAGTGGAGCCCGGTTCAGAGGTCCCCGTCTGCCCTCCACCAAGGTCTCTGCCTTTGGCTCTGTGCCGGAGGCAGCGGGGAGGGGGCAGGAAGCAGCATGGGTGCCCTATTGCTACCCTCCCCTGACATGATACTAAATAGAAAATATACATGTCAAATGGATTTAAGAAATGAAAATTGTGATCAAATGAAATCAAAACATTTTATCAGACCCCCCCCCCCCGGATAAAGGAAGAGAAATAAGAAAAACAATGAAAATTCAGGGAAAAACAGAGAAAAAAATTCAATAATATTCAATTAAAAATAGAAAAAAGCATAAAATATTTCAAATAAAACAAAAGTATTTTACAATACTTCATTTTCTACTGGCTTTACTTGTATCAATTTTCTCATCAATATCACCTCCAATGGCTTTTCACTTCACACATCATTGGTCACACAAAGTATAAATATGCTTTTTTAAAAGAATCCCTGTTCACCAACACTTTAACACATGTGATCAACCTTAGGGACATGTTTATTCCCATTGATTTGAATTTTTGTCTTGATTGACTATGGAAATAATTTTCTTTTCTTTCCCTTTCAAAATACCAGAAACATAGGGATTCAAGCCCACAGTCAGAGGTAGAAAACTGTAAGGTCAAAAGGCAAAAGTCTCTCCCTGTATTCTAAATACAATTTTTTTTTTAAGCAGGTCTCATTGAGAACATTTGGACCCAGAGTCCCTGAATAAAACACAATCAGAAAAGAAACAAATTATTAATTTAACATGTTGCACAAAATCTCAAGTTACATTACTGTGAAAATAAGCTGAAATGCTCTGGAATGGAAATAATTTTGAATGTCCATTTAATGTAGTAAAACAAACAAGGAGTTCTAAAGACTAAGAAATTTATTTATCACATGAGCTTCCATGAGAAAAAATCCCGCTTCAGCAAACCCTTTGAAGATGGGGAACTTACAGAATGGGAGGAAAATAAATGCAGGCAAGGGTAAGTCATAGGATCAGGTTAGACTGCTTAGCAAATCAAAGCTGTTGTTAAGATTCAAACTCTGGCAACAGCATACAAAGGGAGGTCAAGCCAAATCACCTCTTGTAAAGAGAAAAAAAAATCCATAGTTCTTATTTAGCTCTGAACCTCTCCGTCTTCAAAGCATCTGAAAAAGTGAGATTTTCTCCCACAAGAGTTCATGCAATAAATAAATACTTCAGTCTTTAAGTGCCACAGGACTCCTTGTGTTCCTGAACTAGACTAACAAGGCTGCCCCTGTGAAATATTTGCATAGTGTTTACTTAAAGAGTAACACAAATTATCACAGGATTCCTTAAGCATTGTGTTATTAAAAGTCTGGCTAAGCGATAAGCGAACTATATAAAAGACTATAAGGAGACATTTTGAGGCTAAATTAACCTACCTCATCGATCCCTTTGAGAAGGTCTACAATCTTCAAGGTGTGAACAGACCGCCTGCATTTTGTTCATACCCTTCACATTTCAGATGACTAGTTTAGTTTATCAAGTTGCATGGCTAATTCTTGCTAGCAAAGAGCCAGCAGTAGCATTTCCTTGCCCTTTTTAAAAGAAATTGCTGTTCGTTACAATTGGCTGCTTTCCTCTTGCAGCATTTGCCAAGATAGAAAATGAAAGTAACTGAATCAGAGGGGTGGAGTTTGCCCTTCCCCTCTAAAAGGCAGGATAACTAGCCTAGTGAGCAGATAGCAAGCATGTAGGGACATCTCATCACCCTAACCAGCCTCTTCTATCTCTCCTCCTCCCCCTCCCTGAATTTGCTACCTCTCACCTTTCCAATTCTCTGGTAAACGATTAGCAGATTGTGACAGATAGGAGACCCAAATAGCCAATGATTCCCATTCTGCTTTTTTCTTCTTGATTGAATAACCCTTTAGGAATCCATATTTGCTCTTACTGAAGGTGAGTTTCTTTTCTGAGTGCTGCTCGCATCATTCATTTCTAGGTGTCTGTGTGCCACAACACACAATTGGCCAGAAACGTTTTGTCACTTTCCAAAGGGATAGCCCTGTTAGTCTAGGCCAGCAAAAAAACCCAAAGATTCGTGTGGCACTTAAAGACTAACAGATTTATTTTTCACATGAGCTTTCATGGGAGAAAATCCAACTTTGTCAGATGCTTTGAAGATGCGTGAACTTACAGAATGGAATGAAAATAAATGCAAGAGGGTGTAAAATTTTTGCCCTAGCCTGTCAGGGCAGGATTGTTGGACAACACACCCTCTGGATGCTCCCACGGCTATATATATGACCCCAACCCTAACCCTTCTCAGTTCCTTTTTCCACCCTTAGCGACAGTTACGGAACATCCTGTTCCTTGTGCTAGTGCAAGTGCCTATCTGTTTATGAGCCACCCGTTCATGTTCGAAGATCTCTTCATGAACATCATCCTGCCACAACCTGGTGCTCCTGCCAAGCCTTCTCAGAGCTGGAACACCATGCCCAACCGCCGCCTGCCATGCTGATGTTCAAAACCCTGCGCGAGTTGCACCAAGGCCTTCCCTGGGGACAACCCCCATGAGAAGTGCCTTAAATGCCTCGGTGAATCCCAGCAGGCAAATCAATGCTCAATCTGTCAGTCCTTCAAACCAAGGACCTTGTAAGACAAACAGCAAAGGCTTCATGTGTTGGCCATAGAGCAAGGACAGCAACCTACTCCCAGTACATTGGAGTCTTCTGTAGAGGCACCAGCACTGCATGCCAAGTTGGGACCTATGTTCCCGCTAAGCTGTGCGCATGTGCATGTGTACACGGGTCATGAAAGCCACGCGCACAACAAAATAAAGTGCGCACAAAAAATTCAACAGTGCTAATGTTTTTATGCTTTATTTTTATGCTTTTACTTTAAGAAGGTGGTTTCAAGTAGCATGTTTCAAATAAAATTTTGTAATTTACAAAATCATTTCCATCACCATATCAAAATAAAATTTAGATATTATTTGCATCATACACCTTTGCTTCGTTGTGCTCACAAGTTTGACCACACTCACTGGAGTGTGCACAAATCTGGACACTGAGTTGGAAAATTTACACAAAAGAAATTTTTTGCACCCACAGCCTATGAAAAATTAGAGGGAACATTGGTTGGCACTGGGGCCCTCTTTGCACTGCTCCCCAGCAGTGTATAGGAAAGCACACTCAGCGTCTATCTCAGCACCAAAGCTCCAGCACCGCTCTGGCTTTCCCCAGCCCACTCCCTCAGGGGGGTCAGGGTCTGGAGCCCATTACAGTACCATCCACACCGGAGGCCTTCAAAGCCACGAAGGGTCTGTTGTTCCTGCCCACGCCCATGCCACCGAAGCTGAGCAAGAGCACAGGCACCCAGGTCCCTCCCTGACGCTGAAGGGGCCTCCACAGAAGCACTCCTGCAAGTACTGCCCTTTGCCACCTCGGCACACCGGCCCCTCACTGGTGCTGTCTACCCCGGCATCAGTGGTGTCCAAACCACCCTCTATGGCACTGACTACTCCTACTAGGCACCAAGGGAGAGGCTGGGCCTCAGCTCCCTGGGAAACGGTAAGGCATCCACCTGCCCATCGCAGCATAGGGCGAGATTGCCCTGCCCACGAAGGACCACCAGCATTGGCCCTCCACGGTACTGCCCTTACAGCTGGTCCCTCTCATCCCGGGCCTCTGACGAGGAACCCTCCTGCACCACCATTGAGCCTAGGGAAAACAGCCTGGACGAGGCTGTGAATCTTTGCCCATGGTCCTAGAGAGAGGACCCCAACACCCACTATGACCTCGTCTGCCGGGTGACAGCTCACCTGCATATGGAGGTCGAGCCCCTCAGGGGGATCCAGATCCCCTATTTGATCTAGGGATCACCACTTCCCCAGCAGCAATCTCAGTGCCACTTCCTGAGAGCATGCACAACCTTGCTAGGGCATGTTGGCAAATGCCTGCCTCTACCCCGGTGGTCTCCAGAGTCACTGACCACAAACCACATTCCCCCAGAAAGCTTCTCGTTCCTAGTCGACCACCCAGTACCAAGGTCTCAGGTGGTAGAAGAGACCTGCAGGTGGGAGAGGCACAACCAACCAACCAACCAACCCCTTCCCAAGGCTAGGAGGCTCAACCTCCTGGGGAGAAAGGCTTATTCAACCTCTGCCTTCTGGCTCCGCGTTGCCAACCACCAGGCTCTGGTTGGCTGTTATACTCTTGACTTATGGGAGTCCATTTGGCACTTCTGAGACCTTCTCCCCCAGGAACACCTGGAGGATTATGAGTGAGTCCTAGAGGAGAGCATTTTGGCCTCCCGTGACACCCTCACGGTGGCCTGGGATGCCTCTGACCCCGCTATCCATGGGGTCGCCTGAGTTGTGGTCACGAGGTGAGCAGTGTCGCTCCAAGAGTCAGGCCTGCCCAAGGACATGCAATGGGCCATTCAAGACCTCCCCTTCAAGGGACAGTAGCTCTTTGCGAGAAATACTGATTTCTTGCGGCAAATTATGAGGGAAACCAGAGCAACTGTAAGGTCCCTAGGCATGCACACACCTTGGGTGCCCAGATGACGTCCCGAGCCCCTGCAGCCCATCCAGCAGTTGAGGCAGCGGGCCCAACAGGGATCCTCCCCACATGGCATCAATAAGGATCAAGGTGTATGGGAATCTAGGTACGCATAGGTGCATATGCATAATGCTTATAGACTCTATCAACCTACAGGGAAAGCATGGAAGGGAGGGAGATGAAGAAGGAGGCCTACTGCTAACCCCTCCTTAACCCATGAAACGTGTGCAGGGCTCTCCCCTGGAAGGAAACACCAATCAGGGTGCACAGGAGAAAGGGGAACAGGACAGCAGCACCCCCCCCCACCCCAACACCAAACCTCCTTAGAGCCTCAGGTTGGGTCAGCAATACCACCCTAAGACGTTGATCCCAAACAAGTATGGGCATCAGATGACCTTCCTATATGTGGGTGGGGTGGGGTAAGAAAGCTCCCTTCCACGAAAGGGACAAGAGAAGGATTACAGCTTCCCCTAGTCTCAGCCTCAAGAGGAAGGATCACTGGGCAGCTGCGATAGCACATATAGACCTGAATGAGGATGCTGCCCACCTTTTGCATACCTCATCCGTAGGGCCTCTGAAAACCTCTCAAAGGGTCTATGGAACCCCACTGAGGTCTATAAGGAGAGAGGGACTACCTCCCCTACCTTTCCCAGGGATGACAATTCTCCCCCGACCATACACGATACTGTCAACTACTGCTTCGATGCTCCATGGGGCTAACTTCACTAGTAGCCACTGGCCTATGGGATGCATTGATTCCCGTCGATTCAACAACCGGGCAGGAGGGGTTTTTTACCCCCTCTTTCTTCTTATTGACAGCCCAGCTGGATGCTGTCTCATCCCTCTCTATCCGTTCCTAATCAGGGTCCTACCTTTTCAGGAGGTCTCTGGTCCAGGGGAAAAGAGATAGTACCAGAGTTAGATCCCACTTGCTCCATACACTATTACTCCCCTGGACTTTAAGGATCAAGGCCTATAAACCCCTGTCTCAAAGTTCACTTAGCAGTGATCTCGGTCCTCCTTGATACGGTGAAAATGATCCCAGTGTTACCAGCTTTACCCACAAACTCGGGATATGCTCATTTTTAGGGTTATTTTGTCTTTGGGGAAGTAGGGGAGATTACAATTCTCTTACTGTACTGCTTGTGTCACTTGTGTCTCTATATAGAGCTCACTTCTGCCTTCTGCAAGCTCTCTCCCAATGGAGCTACCCTTGTAGGACCTTGATTGCCCGGGACTGTATTCTTCCAACCCCCAAATTCAAATAACCACCCAATATACACATTCATCAATTAACAAGGTGCCTCTGAGCAGACTGGGTCTATCAGCACTCTCAGCTGACCCCTTATAGGTCCCTGAACTCAGCAGGCTGGCTCACACAGCACTTCTCTGCTACCACCCTTATGTGCCCCTGTACCGCACCGGACTAAGCTTGGTTATGGATCTTGAGCAGGCTGGGTCAGAACAGCACTTTTCAGCTGTCACCCTTATATACCACTGGAGTCAATTAGGCTAATATCCCATCCATGAGCAAACCGTACAGCGTTGTGGGCATCACAGGGATCTTTGGATAGATAATCAGTGGATTACTTACCAGTAACCATCCTTCTTCGAGATGGGCTTCTTGAATACATTCAGTATTAGGAGTCTATGTGCCACAGTGCATGATTGGCCGGAAACTTTTTAGCCCTAGCCTGTTAGAGCAGGGTCATGGGCCAACGCCCTCTCTGGCCACTCCCACAGCTATATATAGATGGCCCCAACTCTGATCCCCTCAGTCCCTTATTATTTCTAACTCCAAGTAGCAGGGACGGGGGGTGGGGTGGGGGTGAGACTGAATGTATGCGAGAATCCCATCTTGAAGGAGGACATTTCCTGGCAAGTAACCCACCATCCTCCTTCGAGTGCTGCTCGGATGCATTCAATAATAGGTGACTGCTAGCCGTACTGTGGAAGGTGGGTGGAGTTAGGACCTTATCCACTGTCAGCACTGCTACCTACCAATGGCACAGCACCCAAAATTGGGTGAAGAAGCAGTGGGCCACCAGGTGAATGCCTACGGACACACCACCAAGTGTAAGATCTTCAAGAGAAGACATGCATGAGAGTGCCAAGCAGTCATTTGCCACTCTGTCAGGAGACTAGAAGTGCAATAGCGGCAGTCCCGGTCCATTACTGGGGAACTTTGCTATATCATAGTAGCAAAAGAGCATCCTCATCACCAACAAGACCATCTCGTGTAAGAGGGTTGTCCCTCCTTTAGTAGAATAGATTCCTGAGAAAGGCAGTCATGGTCCAGAGCAATAGGCTCCTGTGCTCACAGGTGATGAGCAGGGGTGGAATAATTGCCACCCTTGTGGCCTTAACCCCAAAAGGGAGTTCAATCAGATTAGGTTACTAATCGAGAGGTGGGGAACAAGTCACCCCATATCCAAATGGGGATCGGTAAAGGCCTTTTCCCACTGATGCATCAGCAGAAGATGACATGGCCAGGATTGATAAGGGATGCCAAAGTTCTGGTGGGGCAGAGGCGAGAAAGAGTGGAGCAGTGTGGTGCAGCACCAGTCCAGCCCTGGTCCCAGAAAAAAGATAACGCCAGCCGGGAGGGAGGAAGGGGCAAGTGCAGCGCCACAATAGCTGGGGGAGGGCAGCAGGCAGGCCAGAGGCAGCAGCCAAGACAGAGACCTGTGGAGTCTGGATGCTGCCCACAGGCTGTACTTTGCCCACCCCTGCCTCAGACTTTAGAAAATGCTGTGGGAGCTTAGAGACTCCACTACAAATATAAGACTAATAAGAACAGTGGATTTGAACTATCCCTGTACTGATTCTATGTATATCCTCCATGGATGCAATGCAGGCACAGAATATCAGGACACCTTAAATGACAGCTTATTAGAGCAGCTAAACATGAAAACCACAAAAGGAGAGGAAATTCTTGCTGGGAATAATGATTCTTGTGGAAGAGATGAATACAGGGGAGATTGTTCAGCAATACTGACAAGAACAGGAAAAATAACTCCAATACCAGTTGTTAGGAGAGCCCTTAACAAGCAGTTCACTGATGTACCGTATGTTGACAATCACATACCACCTGTCGGAATTTGCTTCCTGTTGATCATGTCTGTGACTCATAGCAGTAACTTTGATGGCCGCGCCTCCTGGGCCATCATTAAATTACAGAGAATGTGTGAAATGAACAATGGCCCCTTCACGTTAACTAGATGGCCCCCTTGAACTTAACTGGATGGCCTTTACCACCCTGGGGGCGCATTGTTTTGCAGGGCGTGGTGTAGGTGGGCTTTGCCTAACTGCAAGGTTCTGCAGGGCATGACTCATGGCTCCATTGTTCCCCACATTCCCTGTAATCAGGGAAAGGCGGGAAACAGTCTTTAAAAACTGAGGTTCTGGGGTGATCAGGCAGGACGGTCTTCAACATCTTGCCTGGCCTGATCAACCAGAAGCTGCCTCCTCCGCTCACGAGTTCCTCCCAGAGCGTATCAACGAGTTTCCCCCACGAGTACAACTGCCTGCAGATTACGAGTCTCCTTTCTCCCGCCTGTAATGCTGTTGCCGCTGCTGCTGGGACTGGTAAGAGTCTGTCCTTCAGCCTCTCTTTGAAGTATTTTATTTCTTTGCTGCTGCTTTGAAACTGTTTTCCCCAGCTTTACAGGCTTGTGTGTGTGTCTTTTCCAATGTTCCCTCTAATTACTTGTAGACTGTGTGCGCAAACAATTTCTTTGTGTGCGCATAAAGATTTCTTTGTGAGCACCAATATTAGCACTATTGAATTTTGTTGTGTGCACTTTATATTTTTGTGTGCGCAGGTTTCATGACCTGTGTGCATGTGCACACGCGCACAGCTTAGAGGGAACAGTGGTCTTCTCCTTTCTGTTTATTTGCCGCTTCAGTTTGTGTTAGGCGCTCCCATGTCTGTAATTGCCTGTCCCTAATTTGTATCGCTCAGTGTATCTTTTTCCCCTGAATTATTTGTACTTGTTCTAAAAATATCCTTGTAAGTTGCAACACTGTATTAGGTAAATTGGTAGCCTTAGAAGTCTTAAGTAGCTGTGAAGATTGTTTCCTTTAGTTTGTAGCCTTTAGAATTGTGTGGTTAAGTTGCTTTTGCCCTCCCCTCTGTAACTTCCCCAACTTAAATAAACTTTTTCTATTTAAACTTTACTGGTCCCCTCTTCATTTCCAGGATCCCCGGTGTGCCTCAACTTTCCTTCTGTCCCTGTCCCCTTCTCTACAGCTCCCGGCTCCCGCGCCGCTCCCGCTGCCGGTTCTCCCCGCCTCGCCACCCTTGCGGCTCTCTGCCCCTGCGGCTCCCGGCTCCCAAGCCGCTCCCGCAGCCGCTGCCGGTCTCCACGCCCCACCACCACCTGCGACTGCCCCAACCCCTGTTCTCCTGGCTCCTGCCGCCTCACTGCCTTCCGTGGCTGCCAGCTCCCGCTGGCCCAGCTGCCGCTGTTTTGCCCCGCTAGCGGCCCCGAACTCCCACCTGCCACCTCTCCACCGTTTTCTGCGGCACCGCTCCTCCCAAGCCGTGGCTGCCTGCCGGCTTCCCTGGGTCCAGCCCGCTGCCTGCTGGGTTACTGCAGACCCCTCTTTTTGCAGCCGCCTGCCGCTGCTACCGGCTCCCCTTGCATGGCCACTTTTCCCCACTTTTTCCTTCTTTTCACATCCCCCTTTGCAGCCGCTTGCCTCCATCTCCAACCTCTGACCCGTCGCTCCCCCGCTTGCTTTCACTAACCCTACCCGCCCCCCATTCCCGCTCTGTCTCCCCCTCTACTGTTCAGCCCCTCTTGCTCCCCCGAACACCCACTTGTGTCCCAACCCCTCTCGTGCCTCTGTACCCCTGCCCCAAAGTCCACCTGCCTTCCCGTCCCGCGGTTTTTAACCCCCTCCCACTTGCCCTCCTTCTCCCGGTCCCCCCCAACCTGATATCGCCTCTCAACCCCCTTCTCAGTCTCCCTCTCAAACCCCCAAGCTTCTGCTCAGCACCCCCCCACACACTTTTCCCGTTGCTCCGAGCCCCTGGGTATCCCCATCTCATTCCCCCGAGTCCCTCCCCACTTGCCTTTCCTCTTCTTTGAGCCCCCCCCGCACTAACCTTCTTTGCTTCTCCTGCTCCCCCACCTGCTTCCACTTTTTTCTGACACGCCCACATGCTAATTCTGTGCGGTACCCCCCTTTTTCTTATAGTGTATTAAAGTACCTTTTAGGTTATAGTGAGTAGGGCTATAGCGCTAGTAGGTTAGTTGAAGAACCCCATTGTTCCCCAACCTGCCCCCACTCCCCAAAGTTAAGACCCCCCAACACTTTACAGAAACCACTGTGACAAGTGCTATATATACAGCACTATGACAAACACAACATACTCCGACCACCACTCACCTTACCCTATACTCATTTTAATAAAGTGTACCCCAAATCTAACCCGTACCCCACAGGTGCAGTGATTGCCCCCCAGGGTCCTCAAATTTTCAAACCTGCTGGCAGGGTCAGATCAGAGAATGAGAGTGGTTTGTGTCTTCTAGATCAGAGGTTGCAGGAGTGAAGAAGACTCACAATGTGATGGGTCTGCCACTTATCAGAATTTGCTTTCTCTAGATCAGTGGTTCCCAACCTCTTCTCTGCTGTCGCACACCTTAATAGCTTTAACTTTTTTGAGGCACACCACCATATAGTCTCTAAATGAATTCATGAATGTTCATGAGCCAATCAAGAACTCAGTTGATTTTCAAAAAATTCCATGGCACGCCTGCTCAGGCCTGACAGCACACCTGTGTGCCACGACACACTGGTTGGGAAACACTGCACTAGGTAAGAGGATGTGACAGGACTCACAATGTGATGGGTGCCACCTGCCACCATCAGAAATTTACTTGCTCTGGACCAGAAGATGTGAGAGAACTCACCTTATGATGGGGGCCACCAGAATCTGCATCCTCTCAGTCATAGGATGTGAGAGGAGAGAGAGTCACAATGTGATGGGCCTACCAGCCCTCACAATTTAGTTCCTCTGGACTGTAGCAAAATGTGATAAGTCTTGGTTTGTGCGGCTACACTGGCATATTCTCTGTTGGTGCTGAAGGACCCAATGAAGTAGGGAAGCAAGACCTACTATTTCCTCCTCCAACAACTGAGGCAGGAAATCAAAATAAATAAAGCAGAATTGTCTTGCACACTTTAATGTAATTTACTTTAAATACCTATGAGACTGGAAAGGAACTAACCTGTAGCTTTAATACCCCAGCAATGGAAAAGACGCAGAGATTTGGGGAAAAGTTTTTTAATAGCATTAAAACATCAACAAAGTGAAATCAATGAGTTACAGTCGCACCTTCAGTGATGTTTATAAACCTCTCTATTCCTTTTGTGTTTCCTTTTCTCCTCACTTTTCTTTTAAACTCTTTGCTTTTACTCACCACTTTTAAGTCCTTATTTCCCAACCCCATTTAGTGCTCTTGTGTCTCTCCCACTCTCCTCTGGTCCCTGTCACAGATTATCCCTGTCATGTTCTCCATTTCCCCTATTCCCTCCCCTCTCACTACCTCTGACTGGGTCCCCTCTTCAAGGCGTTTACCTCTCACCGGTTTCACAGCTATTTTTCAATCTTAAAGATTCTCTGCTTCTCTGGTTTTACTTTATCTTTCCCTTTCATTTCCTCTTTTCTCTCTGGTTCAAACCACCCAGACGGAAGTGTTACCAGCCAATTGCAGAACTTAAAAATCATGGGTCAGACTTTGAAGTCATGAAGTTGAACCCAAAAACACATGGTCTTTATTCTGGTTGATCCAGTGATTTTTTAACTCTCCCTCCCTGCCCGCATGTGACCCCAGTGAGATCTAACCCTCCCTGCTCCTACAGGGCTCCAGCTTCTCCCCAATCTCCCAAACCTGCATTAATTAATGCTGGGTCCTCCCCGCTCTCCCACCCCACATCTGCCTGTCCCCAGGCCAGCTGTTAATCCTGCCCCAGCCCAGCCCCACATCTGCCCCTCAGCCCCCCCTGGAGCCCCAGGGCTCCTCCCCCCCCCACAGAGGAAGAGGGGGGTAGAGGGCAGTCCTCCAGGGTCATAGAGATAAGTGAGTTTGAGGCTCGAGAGGCTGATTGTTTCCAAGGCTGGGGTCCCGCTCTCAGGGACGCAGCCGGAGCCGGGTGTTTGTGTCCCACACCCGGAGCCAGGGTCGGAGTCTCTCCCTGGGGACAGAGCCCGGCGGGAAAGTGAAGATCGGGGCCTCCTCACGAGCATCGAAAAATGTCACCTGCCCCCGGTCACAGTCCAGACACACCCGGATCCTGCTGGGGACCCGGATCTGGGGCAGGGGGGTCACAGGGGAGGTCAGAGCCTGGAACTGATCCCGCCACCGCCCCACAGCCCAGATCCCCCCCTCAGGGCTGTGGCTGATCCCTGCCTTCCTGCTCACAGACTCTCTGGCCACCCCCACAGCCCAGCCTCCCCCACCCTCCACCTCCATCTCCCAGTGATGTCTCCCCGAGGTGAATCCCTCACGGCCCAGCACACAGCACCCAGTGTCAAATCTCTCAGGGTTGTCGGGCAGATCCTGCCATTTGTCTCCCCAGCTCACGCTTTTCCCATCCTCAGACAGGACGAGCCGGGGATGAGCCGTGTCTGGATCCAGAGTCACCGTCGCTGGGGAGAGAATCAGAGCGTTAGGGGCAGGGCTCAGCCCTGGGGGTGGAGGGGGAGGTTTGATGGTGTCAGTGACAAAATCTGCCTCAGCTGGAGAGTCCATCAGGAAATCTTCAGGACTGACCCATCAGCTCTGAGATCCCAGCAAAGTGCTGTGAAGTGTCACTCCCCTGGCAGGGACAAGTCAGGGACAGAGTGAAAGAATCAGCTGGGCCAGGCTTGAGAAACAGACGCTTTCCTCCCCTGCCCTGAGCTCTCCCAGAAAGGGGCTGAGAGACTCTGGGAGTCCCAGCCAAGGCAAAATTAAATGACCTCAAAGACCAGGCAGCCCCCAACTGTGGGCACCCCTGGTCTGGGTCCCCAACACCCCACCACTGCCAGACATGTGGGCAGGCTGGAGTAGGGGAGCCCTGGGGCCGGTCTCTGGCACTGGCCCTCCCCCCCGAGTCCAGCTGGTCTGTCCCCAAAGATGGGGGTGGTTGGTGCATACTGAGGCCTCCACTGCAGGTCTTCAGAGCCACAGGCCCTAGAAAGCCACGCTGGAGGCCACACCACATGCCAGCCACCCCAAAAACCTGGAATGGAGCAAACATGTGACAGCCTGACCCACCTGTAGGGCACCAGCCTGTTCTCTGGCCCAAGGGCCCCACCTCTCCAGTGCTCATAGGGAGCCATCCCAGAGCCTCTGAGTTGCAGTCAGTGCTGTGCTTGCTGGTGGGGGTCAGATCACACAGGGGCCTTAGGGGCTGCAGCATGGGAGCCCTTTTAAGTCAGGGCCAGGGCTTCAGCCCCTATAGTCTCTGCGCTGATCTGGCACTGGCCCCGATGGATTGTACAACTTACTGAACACTGTCAGAGCTCCCTTGCCCAACTACCTTAAATCTCACTAAGTTCCTGCTGTTCTTGTGCTGGACTTTGGTTGGGGGCTTCCCTGTAACATCCTGCCTGCTCTGAAATGTCACTCCTTGGACAGCAATGAGGCAAACCAGAGCAGCATTGAATATGCCCAGAATGGAACTGCTAACACATTGGTATAATGGAAGGGAAAGGAAAACACAAGGGAAGGGTTCATAGTTGAATGAAGAAGAACATATTCTTGGGGTTAGGTATAGAACAGGTGGCTAGCAGAAAGAAAGAGAGGGCAATGTTAGTGATGGGAGACTGAAGTGATGTCATATTTATCAGGGACAGGAGAATTCTGGGGTCATGGTGGCTAGAGAGGAGAAGAGAGAAGATCACAGAGCCCATCTTTGCTGGCTTCATTCTGCTGCATCCTAGTTTAGCAGCCAGATTCCAGGAGCTCCCCAGATCTGTTTACTGGAGACAGGAGAGCTTCTGTCTGTGATCAAAGTTTAGGATCAGACCCAGACAGCAGTTACTGCCTTCCTCTATAGAGGAGAATACAAAAGAGGGAACAGAGGCATTGGAGAAGGGCCACCAGAATATGGAGAGAAACCAAACTCCCCTGAACTAGCACTTGTGGGGCTGCATTTCCCTTCAGCTCTGTTCAGTGAGTGGAAGCTGCTCTTGAAGTCTCTTTGCAGTGCACGTGTAGGCAGGAGATGGAGCAGAAAGAGAAGATAATGAAATATGATATAGATAGATCACTGTGATGTGCGAGGACATAAACACAAGTGGCTCATGTCATGATGTGCTGTGAAATCCAGGATGCTGGGGAATGAACTAACACAGCCAGCTTCACATTTAAGGAAAAAGCGGCAGGTTGTCTCGAGAACAGATATACAGACATGGAGAAAATATGATCTTTAATTACCTTCTTCAGTAGGTGCCAAGTTTCTTCTCCATCCTAAACCAACAACAGAATTAGAGATGAGAGCTGATCCCCACATGTACTTCATGATTTAATACTGTAGAAATTAACACACTGAGGAAAAAAATAAATTTACAAGTTCTCCACAAGGATCCTGTAATATAAAGCATCAGAACCCCCATTGACCTCGGTGAGTTGTTTCTCTCCCAGGGTGGATCTTCCATGCAGAGTTAGTCTAGGATCTTACCTGGCTGCTGTCCCTTACCCAGGGGTAGGCAACCCGTGGCGGTGTGTGGACAGCAGCACGAGAACCCATTCAGAGCGGCGCACAGCACCCTCTGCAATGGCACAAAAATTGTCTCTCCTGCCACTGAAATCCACTTTGTCTTCTTTCAGGGCCAGCTGGGGCACAGAGGGTCCCCACCATGCCCATGTTTCAGGCATGGTACGGGAAGAAGATACCTGGAACGGCTTCTCTCCATGGTGCGCAGCTGTCAAGGAGCCACTCTGGGTAGCTTCTTTCCTCAGCATGCCTGGGAACCCCCAAGAGAAGCTGCTCCAGGCAGCTTCTTTCCATGGCAGTCCTGGGGACCCCTGCCTCAGGCATGCTGCCAAGAGGAGCCGCTGCAGACAGCTTCTTTCTGTGAGTGTCTCCTTTCAGCATCATGCCTGGGAAGTGCCCCCCTAGCTGCCACCAAATTTTCAGGCAACTGATACTTTTGTTTCTGAGGAGGAAGCCACTGGCACAGGCTGACAGTTGAGGAGGTGGAGGGGGCTGGCACAGGGTTGGTCAAAGATTGCTGAGCCCTAGCAGGGGTCAGCAACCCCTGGCACACATGCCCGTAGTGCACACAAAATGATTTGAAGTGGCATGCAGCACTCTCTGTGGGAAGTGCTACTTCTGCCCCAGAAAAGCAAGCAGCAGTGCCCCAGGCACCCCATGATTCCAAGACATGCCATGGGAAGAAGCTGCTCGGACCAGGTATGCCGTAGAGAGGAGCCGCTCTGGGCAGCTTCTTTCCAGGGTGTGCTTGGGGACTCGTCCCTGGGCATGCTGCATAGGAGTCGCTTGGGGCAGCTTTTTTCTGTGGCATTCCTGGGAACAACCCTCACAAACACTTCAGAGGTTGAAACCACCATATTTTCAGGCAGCAGCCACTTTTTTGGGCAGAAAGGTCTAGTGGCCCTGACTGAGGTTCGGGGAGGAGGGGCTGACACAAGGATTAGTTAAGATTGTTGACCCCTGCTTCACACCATCACTAATAAAGGGCCTGGAGCTGAAAGTCTTGACAAGCTCTTCACACAGCTCCAGGAATGCAGCCTTCATCATGCAGAAGTTCTGGGCCCACAGCTGTCATCTCAGATCTGCTTGGCAATGTGAGCCCCATTGTTCTGTTCTTGTTCTTCTGTTCTAAAAATGCCGGTCAGCAAAGGCGGAATCCACAGCTATTAACCCACATTAGCTCTCTCCCCAGCTTCATATGACATGATCTCATCAGCAGGTCATACCATCACCTTCCCATGGTGACAAACTGCTTTTGAAACGTCCCCACCTTGTCTCCTGCCCTACATCTACCTTCTGACTGCAAAAATGAGAGTTGTCTTAGCACCAACAGCTGGAGCAGCTCCTCATTCTCTGTTGGATCCATGCCTGGAACACAGCTGCAGGCAGATGTGTGGTGTGCGCCACAACAACATGAGTGTGGGAAGAGTTTTGCAGCGCAGACATTAACACAGTTGCTAAGACCAGGATGCAGATTACCAGAACTAACTCTACAGTGATGACATTCCTTTAGTGATTGCACATTTCAACTACTGTTGTATTATAGGAAGACCCACCACTTGTGTGACTATTAACACTTTCTATCCCAGTTTCCTGCTGTGATTTAGGTGACATTTTAGGAAAAAACTTTCTTACTACAAGGATAATTAAGCAGTGGAACAGGCTTTCAAGGAAGGTTGTGGAATCCCTGCCACTGGAGGTCTTAAGAAAATATTGGACAAAGAGCATACAGGGATGGTCTAAGTTTACCTGGTCCTGCCTCAGTGCATGGGGCTGGAGTTGATGACTTCTCAAAGTCCCTTCTAACCCTATATTTTTATGCTCCTATGTATATGAGTAGTTCCACTGAATTCAAAAGCTTCTACTCAGATATATAAAATAATAAATGAAACCTATAAAAATAATGAAAAAACCATAATAAGTTTTCTTTGAAAATGGCCTTTTTTTCTAGAAAATATGCTTGGTGGTTTTTTTGTTTATTGGCAAAAAATTGTCAGTACTACGAAATTTTGAGTTTTTAAATGTTATGAGTTTTTAGCCAAATACATTCTGTGAAATATCTTTTTATTCACTTAAAAAGCTTGTAATTTTACTAAAAAGACTTGATCCGAATTTTTTAAAAAAAATCAAAATGTACTCCTCCCAGAAGTCTTCTCCTAGCTTTTGGGGAAAAAAAGTGAAACTTTAAAACATTTCACAAAGCTATTTTCTATGTTACTTTAAGTTCATGCTTCTTTATGAGTACACAGACTTGTGTATTTGCTGTTTTTCTGGATAGTAGAAACAAATCTATTGACAGAGATTCATGTCTTACCATAGAAGTGAAAGAAAAGGTTAATTCCCTCCTTCTTTTATATATTACATGTCCTTATTACATTAGGTTGTTGTTATTAAGGTAAAAAATGAGTGATCATTTCTATTGAAATCCTTATTTTATTTATATGACATTTGTCTCTTTGGTTTCATTTCTCACTATTGTCAGTACTAAAGTTAAGACTTAGAGTTCATTTCTATCTCAACCTCTTTATTTATTTATTGTATTTTCCAAATTATCTTTTGGTGTGAAAACGATCTGTCTTAGCCTTACTGCACATTAATTAAATAAAGACAGACACATGCATGTGCACTAACAAACCAAATCCCCACTCTGATGAAGTTATAGTTCTATACAAGGATGTAGATGCGGAAAGAGAGGAAAGGAGACTTACCAAAAGCTGCCATAAGTTTCCCTTTAGAGAGGATGGAAAGAAACATTAATGATTATTCAGACCTTCCTTCTGCATTAATATTCAGTTATAGGATTACAATTGCCAGGGCAGTGGAGGGCTGAGTCTGAGTTATGTGGAAGTCTAACAGAGATTTGATAGTCAATGTGTTTTGGCTTTAGTGACTCAAAACAAGCTTAGCCTTAAAGCTAGGAAACAGCTCTGAATTTCTTTCCTCCCTGCACAAACCCAAGAATTTATTTACTGACTTCCTACAGTGGCACTTTTGGTAGGGCTCATGCACATGGTGGAAAAGCTTAGCTATAATTGTCTTTTGCAGACTGATGTTCTTTTGTATTAAATTATCAGTACTAAAGTAAATCTGAGAGATTATTTTTCTTCGGCTCTGACACTCAAAACTCATTTTTAGTCCATTAAAACACCTCATATTACATTTTGTTCAAAGTCTTCAGGTTTTGGCATTCCCTGACTACTTTTAAAAAATTAGGGTAAGAATGAAACAGCTCCACAAAATTAAAGAAGCCCTTATCAGAAGTCACAATATTATATTAAAAATGTTCTCATCAGAGGGCAGAGAATCAGACTCACCATTTTCTGCATTGTGTTCCCCATTAAAGAAAGAAAAAAAATTGTTAGGAATTTTCTTTTATTTCATTTTATCTTCACTATGACATTAAGATTGAGAGATTCTATCTATTAAATCTTTTCAGGAAGGCAGACTAGAAAATCTCTCTTTAACAATTAATCCCTTCTATCTTTATTTCTGTAGCCCTTCAGCTATTAAACTCTGGGAATTCAAATGATCAATCTTCCCCGTTTTCTCTTTCCTCAAATTATATATAGTCACATTAAACAAACAACCCCCACTGCCAAAAGGAAGAAGAAGAAAAAAAGATGAAAGCAAACAGTTCACCAGAATTAAATTCCCATAAGAAGATCCAGATTTGTATAAAATACTTCTAGTTAGAGGAAAGATAATGATACATTACCATTTCCATATCTCCTTTGCCTAAAAATTATTACATTTTTGTTAACTGTTTCAGCTTGTTACTGATCTATCATCAGTACAACAGTGAAAGCTGGGATCTATCAAACTTCTCCTCAGAATGTCAGACTATTGGATCCAGTGGTCCCTTCTGCCTCTAAACACTGTGACTCTCTTGCTTATCAATCTGTCAAATTAGCTTTGGGTGGGAAATTGTTCCATTGGAGTCCTTCCCCACAATTTATAAAGTTATAACAACACCCTGTAAAAATTAAAAACAAGGAAGCAGACAATAAAAAGAGGTTTAACATTGGAAAAATATGGTAAAAGATAAATTGAGAAGTGAACAATTCCCAACAATTTAAAAAGCTCACATGAGGATCTTATTGGCACAATAGATTTCTTGTCAAGGAAAGTACATTGACACTTACCAATTTCTATATCTCTTTTGCCTAAAAATTGACCAAAAATACACGCCGTTTGTTAGGTGTTTCCCTTTTCTTACATTTTACTTCTCTTTACCATCAGTACAACAATAAAACCTGAGCAAATATACATATTAAATGTCCCATTAAGGTGGTCAGACTAGAGGATTTGGTCATCCCCTGAGACCGTAAACTGTCTGAGCTATGATGCTATTGCTTATCAATTTTTCAAATCAGCTCTTGATGTGCACTGAAATTCATCCAGTTTCACCTTTCTCTGCATTTTAGAAAGTTACATTAAAAAAGAAACCCCCACAACCTACCAAAATGATAATAATGAAGTCAGCAAACAAAAACAATTCATACTGGAACTATTTATAAGCTGAATTATAAAAAACCAAAGACCTCCACCTCCATTAAACAAATCCCAAATGAAGGTCCAAGTTGGTACAAAAATATTTGTTGTTAGAGGAAGAATAATGAGCCTTAACATTTTCTAGATCTCATTTGCCTAAAAACTGAACAGAAATAAACATATTGCTTGTTAGGTGTCTTCTCTTTCTTATATTTTATTTCTCTTTACCATCAACATGACAGTAATGACTGAGAGATTATTTCAATTCATTCCTGTTTTCAGGAGCTAAGAGTGAGGATTCTCTTGTCACTCCTGGTCTTCAATTTGATGGCTCTATTCCTTGTCAATTTTTTCAAATTAATTTTTAAAGTGAGATGAAAGTTTTCCAGTTTTGTCTTTCCTCACATTTTAAAAAGTTACATTAAGAAGAAACAAAACCCCTAAACCCTTCCCAAATAATAATAATAGAGGTTTCATCGTGCAACTATTCTAAAAACTGAATTTAAAACAAGCAGCTGTACATCAGTCAAACAAGCTCTCAAGCAAAGATCCAAACTCGTACAAAAAAAAAATTCTTATTAGAGGAAGCATAATAACACTTACTTAAATCTTCATCTCGTTTGCCTAAAATTTAAAGAGAAATAAATATATATTGTTGCTAGGTATTTCAGTTTTCTTTTTTATTTCTTTTTATCATCAATATGTCAGTGAAGGCTGGAGAAATTGAACTCCTCTTCAAGATATCAGATGAGATTAAGGACAAGTAGCCTCTTCTGATCTAAATTCTGGGACTCTATTGCGTGTCATATTTTTCAAATGAGTTTTTGGTGTAAAAACTGTCCAATTTAGTGTTTCTCCACGTTTTTTACAACTACACTAACTTTTTATTATTACCCGGTACTCTTTTTTGGAGGGGTAAGCAAACAAGTAAATAGAGGTTTCATTTTGCAACAAAACTGTGGAAGTTAAACTTAAAAGTGAACAACTCCATGACCACCAAGAAAAGGTTCATACCTGAGGATTTTATTTGGTTCAGTAAATTTCTTGTCAAAGTAAGGGCAATGACACTTACCAATTTCTCTCTCTCTCTTTAGCATAAAACTTAAACAAAATACACACTGTCTGTTAGGTGTTTGCCTTTTCTTACATTTTATTTCTTTTTACCATCAGTACAACAGTAAAGACCGAGAGCTTATTTCTATTCAATATCCTCTTAAGGTTATCAAAGTAGAGGATTTGGTCACCCTTGTGATCTTAAACTGTCTGATCCTCTGAGTCTATTGTTTATTAATTTTTTAAATAATCTTTTGGTATGAAGTGAAATTCATCTAGTTACATTCTTATCAGCATTTTATAAAGTTGCATTAAAAAACAAACCCTTTCATCAATAAGAAGTAATAAACAAAAAAGGTTTCATATTGCAGCTCTTTCAAAAATTGAGTTTAAAAACAAACACCTTCACCCCAGTACAATAAACTCTCACATGAGGATCCAAACTGGTACAAACAGTTTACTATCAGACGAATGAGAATGACACTTACGTATTTCTTCATCTCGTTTTCCTAAAAAGTAAAGAGAAATAAATATATATTGTTGTTATGTGTTTGTTTTTTTATGGTTTATTTGTCTTCATCTTCAATAGAATGAATAGAAATAAGCTCTCAGTTTTTACCAATCTACTCCTAAGGAAGTCAGACTAGGGGATCCAGTCATTCCTTCTGGTCTTCATCTCTTTGACTCTATGACATAATTGCTTATCAATTGTTCTAATTAGGTTTTGGTGTGAAATCTACCCAATTTAATCTTTCTGCATATTTTATACAATTGCATTAAAAAACAGCTTTCCTCAAAAATGAATGATAAAAAAACAAGTAAGCAAACCTACAAAACAAATTTAATAATGCAACATAAATAAATACATAAACACATTTAGAATGAAAAAGCAAACAATTCCTCAACAACTGAAGTAACTCCCTTTTATGGAATCTACCAGTTTAAAAATAGGACCTTTGGACTTCACTGGATCGCTGCCATTGGCCAGCCATTGGTGGATAGAGTGCCATGGCTACTATGAAGCCACCTATACTGATGCATCACCATTTACAGTAAAAGCTGGACTGAGCACATGAAGCACGTTACTGTCATGTTGCAGGATCTCAAAGAGGAGGGTTTGATGACAAAGTCAACCAAATATACCATGGCCAGCCAAGATGTCACTTACCAAGATCATGCTGTTTGGGAAATCAGTGGAGGGCCAGCTATGTCCTTTTCTGGAAAAATCTCCAAGCCCATCCCTTCCCCAGGAAACATGTCTAGAACTTTTGGGGATTCCTGGGATACTATCAATGACTCATTTTAAACTTTGTTAACATGGCTGCACCTGGGACGTATCTGGTTCAGTATACTATATTCAAAAGTGTTCACGGGATCAAAATCTGTGACAAAGCATTTAGGGCACTATCAGATACACTGACCCAGAAGGCAGAACTATTCACTCAGACTTCACAAAACCTTTTATTTTCCAGACATCTCTGTCTGATGTCAGACTCAGAAATTGGAAGGAGGAAAACACCCAGTTCTCATTCTCAGCAGGAGGTTGATCCCACATTGAGAAGGAGGCTCTGGAGGTGAAAGGAGCCATTGATATCCTGAGTAATTACTTGTGGAGGCAACCTGACAAGTCACCAACCATGTCCCAGTGCACTGGCTGAACTCAATGACAGTCCATCACCCAGGCATTAAGCAGCACTATCTGTTAGTGCAGCCACATAGTTTTCAGCTGGTACATTGTTCAGGCACGGAAAAGAACTGTGCGGACTTCTTTCCATGAGATGGTGGGGATATGAACTGGTCCCAGGACAATACAGCCCAGGGTATGAGGAGGAGGGTGTCTGAGGGGGTGCTATACTGACAACACAGTGGGCCTGAAGGGTGAAAGGACAGTAGGTGGCGCAGGTAGCCCTGCCCCTCCAACCCCAGAGATCATGCTTTAACTGGAGAAAGTGGGAAAGGAAGTAACCCTACTCAGAAGAGAGAGGCTGTGGAGGAGAACAAACCTACCCTGAAGGGTCCTAACAAGGCTGCCAGACAAAACTCTGAAATAGATTGCCTGTATGCTTAGTCTGGTTAGGGCTGATGGTTTGACTGTCTTTTCTTTTTATTTTGATCCTATTTGGAGTGGAAGCTGTGGGATAACAGCAGATGGTGACCGAGGGATGATGACTCCCAGAGGCCAATCTTGGTGACTAGACATTTATTGACCTTCCTAGGCTCCCAGGACAGAATTCAATGGAGTGGGCAGCTCTGGACTCCCCTACTGCCGTCTGCCTCCCTAGTCCCCTGATTACACTTGGAGCTTGACTGCAAGACCTGCCCAGTGAGAGAGTGCACTAAGCATACTAAAGAGTAGGCTGTAGTAACCCTTGGAGAGGAAAGGATTAACACTTTGGTCAGTGAGTTCAGGGGAGCCAATAGGAACAAAGCACAGGTTTTTGAATTGGAGCAGAAGTCTTGCCTGTTCCTGTTTGGATGCAGCAGTGCTCCTGCAAGGATCAGGAGGAGGCCAGGTAGAAAGGCTGAAGAAGGATCCAGCAACATTGTTACCAAAGATAAGCTAAGATTGTTACTGACCAGGCGTGAGTAGAACAGGGAATGTTTACTTAGATGCAGTCAGGGTATTTTTTTTGTTTTTCATTTGTTTTTGGATTTCTCTGTGCTGAGCACATGTGCCCCCCCCACTACCCTTTAACAACCTGTTAAATCCCAGAGAAGCAACTGTCTGTGTTTCTTATCTGTTGTTTTTAATTAAAGATTTTACCTTTTAGAGTAAGCTCTGATTCTGTGTCCTAACAGGCAAGAGGTCAGTGTGCATGTGCCCCAGACTGCACAGCCAGCTACTAAAGGGGATACTGTTCCAGTTCCAGCTGATATCCCAGCTGGGGTTCAGTCACTTTCCTGAAGGAGGAATAATATTGATTGCAGGTACCATACAGGAAGGAATTCCCAAATGCACCTTCCTGGGTTTTCAAGAGGATTTGGTCATCCTTTGTGACCTTAAACTGTCTGATCCTATGATTCTATTGTTTATTAATTTTTCAAATAATCTTTTGTTATGAAGTGAAATTCATTCAGTTAGATTCTTACTGGCTTTTTATAAAGTTACATTAAAAACAAATTCTTCACCAATAAGTAATAATGAACAAATAAAGGTTTCACCTTCACCACTGTCAAGTAAACTCTCAAATGAGGATCCAAACCAGTACAAAAAGTTAACTGTCAGAGGAACGATAACGACACTTACTTATTTCTTGATCTCGTTTCCCTAGAAATTAAGGAGAAATAGATATATTTTTGTTAGGTGTTTCCATTTTCTTATAATTTATTTGTCACTATCTTCAATACAACAGTAAAGACTGAGAGCTTATTTCTATTCAGTATCCTCTTAAGGTTATCAGACTAGAGGATTTGGTCATCTCTTGTGATCTTAAACTGACTGATCCTATGAATCTATTGTTTATTAATTTTCTAAATAATCTTTTGGTATGAAATGAAATTCATCCAGTTACATTCTTATCAGCAGTTTATAAAGTTGCATTAAAAAACAAACCCTTTCATCAATAAGTAGTAATAAACAAAAAAATGTTTCATATTGCAGCTCTTTTAAAAATTGAGTTTAAAAAACAAACACCTTCACCACAATATAATAAACACTCACATGAGGATCCAAACTGGTACAAACAGTTTACTGGCAGAGGAAAGAGAGTGACACTTACGTATTTCTTCATCTCGTTTGCCTAAAAAGTAAAGAGAAATAAATATATACTGTTGTTACGTGTTCCTGTTTTTTTATGGTTTATTTGTCTTCATCTTCAATAGAATGGTAAAAACTAAGAGCTTATTGCTATTCAATCTACTCCTAAGGAAGCCAGACTAGAGGATCCATTCATCCTTTCTGGTCCTCATCTCTGTGACTCTATGACTTGATTACTTATCAATTGTTCTAATTAGGCTTTGGTGTGATATCCATCCAGTTTAATTTTTCTGCATATTTTATACACATTAAAAAACAACCTCCCTCAAAAATGAATGATAAAAATTAAAAAAAACAAGAAAGCAAACATACAAAAACAATGTTAATAATGCAACATAAATAAATAAATGAATTTGAAATGCAAAAGCAAACAATTCCTCAACAACTGAAGTAACTACCTTTTATGGAATTTGCCAGTTTAAAAATAGGACCTTTGGACTTCACTGGATCGCTGCCATTTGCCAGCCATTGGTGGATAGAGTGCCATAGCTACTATGAAGCCACCTACGCTGATGCATCACCATTTACAATGAAATCTGGACTGTGCATATGAAGCATGTTACTGCCATACTGCAGGATCTCAAAGAGGAGAGTTTGATGGCAAAGCCAACAAAATATACCATGGCCAGCCAAGATGTCACTTACCATGGGTATGCTGTTTGGGGAATAGCTGGAGGGCCAGCTATGTCCTTTGCTGAAAAAATCTCCAAGCCTGAATGGGCTGCCCCATCCTTTCCCCAAGAAACAAGCGTGGAAGTTTTGGGGATTCCTGGGATACTATCTACGATTAATTTCAAACTCTGCTACTATGGCTGCAACTTGGACATATCTGGTTCAGTACTTTGTACTCAAAAGTGTTCACAGGACATAAAGTTAAGGGCACTATCAGATACATTGACCCAGAAGGCAGACCTATTCACTCAGATTTCACAAAGCCCTTCATTTTCCAGACAGCTGTGTCTGATGTCAGACTCACAGTCTGGGAGGAGGAAAACACCCAGCTTTCACTCTTAGCAGGAAGCTGATCCCACATTGAGAAGGAGGCTCTAGAGGCGAAAGGAGCCATTGATATCCTGAGTAATTACTCGTGGAGGCAACCTGCCAAGTCACCAACCACGTCCCAGTGCACAAGCTGAACTCAATGACAGACCATCACCCAGGCATTAAGCAGCACTATCTGTTAGTGCAGCCACATAGTTTTCAGCTGGTACATTGTTCAGGCAAGGAAGAGAACTATGCTGACTTCTTTCCATGAGATGGTGGGGATATGAACTGGTCCAAGGACAACACAGCCCAGGGTATTAGGGGGAGGGTGTCTGAGGGGGTGCTATACTGACAACACAGTGGGCCTGAAGGGTGAAAGGACAGTAGGTGGCGCAGGTAGCCCTGCCCCTCCAGACCCAGAGATTATGCTTAAACTGGAGAAAGGGGGAAAGGAAGTAACCCTGCTCAGAAGGGAGAGCCTGTGGAGGAGAACAAACCTACCCTGAAGGGTCCTAACAAGGCTGCCAGACAAAACTCTGAAACAGACTGCCTGTATGCTTAGTCTGGTTAGGGCTGATGGTTTGACTGTCTTTTCTTTTTCTTTTCATCTTATTTGGAGTGGAAGCTGTGAGAGAACAGCAGATGGTGACCCAGGGACGATGACTGCCAGAGGAGAACATTGGAAACCAGCCATTTATTGACCTTCCTAGGCTCCCAGGACAGAGTTCGACGGAGTGGGCAGCTCTGGAATCCCCTACTGCCGTCTGCCTCCCTACTACCCTGATTACACTTGGAGCTGGACTGCAAGACCTGCCTAATGAGAGGGTGCAATAAGCATGTGAACTAGTAGGCCACCACACCCATCCATGTCTTAATTACACTCCCACGTGAGGATCCAATTTTATGCAAACATTTTAGTCTTGGTTGAAAGATAGATACACTTACCAATTTCTTGATCTCGTTTCCCTACAAAATAAACAGAAACTCAAGTAAATATTCATAATGAACTTTCTTCCCTTATGTGTTGTTTCTGTTTATCATGAATACAGATGTAAGCAAGGTCTGAGTGTTTGAGGGCATGCCTCCTGCTCAGGGGGCACCTTATTTCCATGGGCTTTGTATTTGCATGAGTATAATTAGTATGTAGATTAATTTCACAGTAAGTGGATAGACCCATCCAGATGCTTGGCATGATGGGAAATGGTTGGAATGGCAGGTTTGAATTACAAACAACTTTCATGTAACATTCAGGAGCAAGCATAGTAACTAACACCTCTGCTTAACATGCAGAAGGTCCTGGGTTTGATTCCCAGGGGGTTGGACTTGATGATCTCACGAGGTCCCTTCCAGCCCTATGATTTGATTTGATTTGAATGAAATGTCATTCTTTGATTGTATAAACAAATGAGAGCAGAACTGTGTTTAGCCTGATCTGATGTAAAAACTCACTGTCACCTTAGCAGAACTCAAGAAAAGTGGAGAAGAAATGTCTCAGCACAGTAAAAACAGTAAGAAGGGGTTCAGGTGGCAAGCTGCTGAGCTTGCATTAGCTTAGACAGAGCAAGCTTCAAGCATTGCTTGATCTATTCTCTCCTCCCATTGTTAAAAGATAGCATTAATGATTCCTTTTGAAGTCTTTGTTTTTTTGAAGCAAGGACTTTGCTCCTGTGTCAGCAGAAAGGTTATCTCATGAGCTCAAATCCTGTAAGAGCTGAAATCTCTAATGAAGTGGGAAATCCTGACTGACAAACAGCAGAGAAGAGCCAGCAGTGGTTGGGGCCTGTGGACAGTGGGAGCTGTCAGATGGCAGGAACCACAAGTGGTAGGTGTCTGTGGACGGCAGAACCAGCAGATCGTGGGAGCCATGAGCACTCAGCATTTGTAGGCAGCAGGAGTCTCAAGCAGTTAGCTCCTGTGGATGGATGCACTTGCAGACAGTGGGAGCCATGAGGGGTAAGCCCCTGACAATGGCTAGATCCATGCAGATGGGACTCAGCAAAGCCCAGAGATGACAGGAGCCAGCTGGAGAGCGGGTCTGGTCAACCCAATGTTTGTCATGAGCCTGCAGGAGGGGACTGGCTGTGCAGTCCACCTTCTCAAGAGGTGGACACTGAAACTATGATGGTTACTGGGGGTAAGAAAGAAAAGAAGGAACATCCCATATACTCTGGGTGGGATGGGTTCTTCTTACTCTGTTTATGAATTCTACACTGTTCTGTTTCCCCAGATCACTGCTGTTTTTCTATTTCTTTTCTTTTTCTTTTAGATATTAAAAGGTTTATTTTCTACACTCAGACTGTGGTTGCGAGAGGGGAGATTTTGCCTTTTAGGGCATCCAGGAGATAGTGCATAACTTCCCAGGAAATCGGATGGGGCTTGAGCCGGTTTGAACCCAGCCCTTTGCTGCTGCTGCCTCTGGCTGGAGGAAGGGTTATACAAAATTAATACTGCCTGATTATGTCTAACAACTTCCTTTTTTCTGTTGCTGCCACCCCCCACATTACATTTTGGTATGAAAGTTTATCTAATTTACGCTTACTTCAATTTTTATAAAACTAGAGTAGCACACAATCCTGAGGCATAACTCCATGCCAGTCAGGAAAAAAATTAAACTTAAGTGACATTAAATAGGCATCCTGCAAGGTGTGCTCCACCTGGAGGAAATGATCTGGAAAGGGAGAATTTGTCAAAGGAAGGGGACAGCAACCAGGAGGAAGGCTCCTGGAATTCAGCAGTTGTTAATTCTTATAACAGAGCTGCGGGCAGGAAGACAACTTATGAACCTCTGCTACTCACAAGGGCCCTTTGGACCAGGTCCAAGTCAACTGCAGGGGGGAGTGTTTAAAGATAAACCTTTCTGGGAGTCTGACTGCTTTTAAACTTCTACCACCGATTAATTTTATCAGTGCTTCACCCCCAGTTTCTCGGTGGATTCTAGACTTTTCAGTCTCTCAGACTCTCTGGGCACCTCTCTCTCCCTCCTGGTTAAGCCACACAGCTTCACCCGCTCCTTAGGGTGGGCCTCTTGCTTTGCATGCTGAGCTCTGTTCAGTGCATCCAACTAAGATACTCCTGGTAGAGACCGGAAAACTCATCAGGGATAAACACACCTCACATTGCATTCACAGTGACACTCAAAGATTGCTGTCAGAACAGTTGGGTTTATTAATCAACTGGACACAGCCAACTAGGGGGTCTGCAGGATCTCACAGAGAATGGAAGGTTACAGCACAGACCATTCTGGGCAGACTAGGGCTCATCCAAGCTGTAGGGAACCAACTCTTCTAGCTCTGTCTCTATTTTTCACCGCCGTTGTTTGATTCCAGCTGAGAGCCCTGACTTCTTTCTGCAGCCACCACTTATCCCTGCTTCATACCTCTCTGGTCCTTTGCACTTGAGCTGGGAGATGTTGCTCAGCTTCCCTGCTTGGAAATAAGCAAATCCAGGTCCCTCTGGGTTGTTGATTCCTAGGTGCCAGTGTCCAGGTGACTGGATTTACCGTGGTCTTCTCAGATGCTCCATTGATATAGGGACTACGGAGCAGCTAGGCACACCTGTACTTATGCTACCTAGCCTGCCCTAAGAGCAAACAGTCTTTTCCTTGCTATTGGGTAAGAATGCTTCAGATAGGGAAAACGGGCATATATGTCACTGATATTACAGAAGCTTCCCCTTCAGTAACAAGTCAGACCTTTATAGATTCTTTTGAAAAATTCTGAGACCAGGGTCTGCTCTGCACTGCAAACTTAGCATAGCCCCTGCTCTCAGGTGTGTGAAAAATCCAGGCCATTGAGACACATACCTAGAGCAACCTCTCTGCCTAAATGGAAGGACTGTTATGGGGAAGATGTCTGTGGAAACGCCCAAATGAGCCAGAAAAGGGTTTGGTCTACCTCACACACATACACCCCAATCTCTTCTCTCCTGCCTGCTTGCCCGACATACACAAAAATAAAAACAAATCAAACCCCCAAGCCTATGTAGAATTCTGTAACTATGGTCAAAAACTGTATTTGCGGAAAAAGGAAAATTGAAAGTCACCAATTTCTTTTGTGAGTTTCCCATTGAAGAACAAAAATAAACAAATTATTCTCTTTTCTTGCTTCATGAAACAGAATTAAAAGACAACACCCAGAAGCAGAGGTGAATGAACTACAGCCTGCCTGAGGCTAAAGGCCCACCTCAGTCTTTCATCCGGCCCACCAGGTAGGTCTGGCTGGCGAGCCCATGCGCACCTGCCTGTCCTCCCCACTGCTCCACTCATTCCTCCCACAGGCCCAGCAGCACCCTGTCCTGAATGGGGAAGCTGTTCCCCGCTCCATCTCTTCCTCCCACGGGCCCAGTGGTGCCCTGCCCTGGTCAGACTGTAGAGCCCAGTGATATCCCAGCTGAAGTGCCGTGCCTGCTTCTTCCTCTTCTCTCCAGACCTATTTTGCCTTTTTTCATTTTCATTTTTTATTTATTTTTATAAACAAAATATTTTATTCTATTTATTTATTATGTATTATTTATTTTATTTTTATTATTATTTAGCATTTATTTATTTTGTAAGCCCTGCCCCTTCCCCCTCCCCCAGCCCTCTGCCACCATGTGTGGCCCACCATATAGCAGACGTGGCCCTCAGGCCAAAATGTTTGCCCACCCTCACTCCTAAAGCAACAACTATTCATTAGCAGGACAAAGAGACATATCCGAGTTATATGGAAACTGGGCATATATTCTTTAAATATTACCATATATTCTGGGGCACAGGCAGGGGTATCTGAGTTATGTGAAAGATGATATGATGTCTTTTCTTGACTGAGGAACAAATGTGTTTATTTATTGGTTTACCGCAGGGGTGTTTCTATAGGGGCCTTCACTGTAATGTCAACATGTACTTCGCTTTACTAGCCAAAAATAAGATTTAAAATACAAACATGGAAACTCAGGATTTGCAGAACCTAGATAGTAGTAAGCTCTGAGAACTGGGCAAAATGGGTGGAGGGGGCTGGGAGGAGAGGGATGGTGGACTGGGCACAACAAAGATTTTATTTTCTGTGACCTGATTTAGTTCTATTGAGTGAGACTCCCTTTCTGCCTATTCTCCCCCCACGCAAACCTGCTTCCTCACCCTCTATCAATTAATACACTTACATGCTCTCTTTTTAGGACACAACAAGCAGGTCATACATTATTTTAATGTTAAATACCTACATATTCTTCTTTACTACACTAGAACTTTTATGTGCAGAATATTTTCCCCTCTGATATTTACCTTTCATTTTAAAGAAAAAAACAGTGAAGCCAATGAAACAGACAAACAGAACCATCAGGATCACACTCAGAGCCACTATCCCGGGATTCACTCTTGGGAAAAAAGGATCTGAAAAACAACAGCCAGGACTTTTCTTAGTTTGGAAACAGTGACTAAAAGCAGATATTTTTATTTCATACATAAGCATCAATACTGCCCTTCCGGAACTGTGCAGGAGAAGACTGACAGAACGGCTGTTTCTATCCTATACAACAGACCACAAATGATTTTAAAAATGGCTCCAACCATCACAGGTTTGTAGGGAAACCAACTGACAGGATTCCACTTTCGTGACAGCACTTTTTC
Source organism: Podocnemis expansa (assembly GCA_007922195.1). Taxonomy (NCBI): domain Eukaryota; kingdom Metazoa; phylum Chordata; order Testudines; family Podocnemididae; genus Podocnemis; species Podocnemis expansa. The sequence continues at coordinate 39,894 of ML682983.1, forward strand.
ATTTGTGGGAAATCACAGGACATGGTGAAATTAAAATAAACACATTCCTTTAATATTCCCAAGACCACTAATTTCATCCATAGCAAAATAGTCCATTTTGGGAAGCTGTAAACCACTGAAACAATGCATTTAACTAAGTTCTGCATTCAATAGCTAGCTGCTAGCTATCGATACATCTAGCTTGATAGTAAGGTAAACAACCCTGCCTCATGGCCACCTCCTGCCCCATGCCCATTCCCTCCTGCCTCTGCCCCTTCCATGCCACCCTGGCCAGTCAGCTCAGAGCTTCCCACCCCCAAGTCCTATGCAGAATGGAGCAGACTGGCCAGGCAGCACCCAAGACTAAGAGTCCAGAGCACAGCAGCCTGGGCACGCAACCCCCCTCCCTGACTCCATATTTTAGGGATGTTGCAGCAGGAGGTGGGGAAAAAAAGATCCAGTTGTGGGACTATTCCATGATTTGCAGGACGGTTGGTCAGCCTAACTGCAAGTTATCCTTAAAAAACAAGCCTGGTTTTATTCATTGCTAGTCAGAGGACCATAGCCTAGAGGGGCAAATTCCCTGCTCATTAAACCCACTGACTTCAGAAGAGTTACACCAACAAAGAATTTGGCCCTCAAGTGTCCAGCAACATTCAGAGACTGGCCAATTACTAGGATATTTTTGAAAAATCCACTATTACCCTCAAATATTTGGACAAATTATAGTCATAGCTCCCCCAAATATTTGTGTAGTAAACTAATTAATTTCCATTTGCTGTTCATGTGTTCACAACGATTGAGTCATCTTTCCAGGATGACCTTTTCCAATATGATCCAAGTCCTTCTCCACAAATGGTTTGTGCTCTGATTTAATGAAATTGGGGCAACCATCTAATGGGATCATTCTTAAGAACTGAATAGAAAACATGGCCTGGTTGCACCAATTAACATAAATTAATACACAAAATCATAAATCTGGTTAATAGTGCCCCACCTCTAGCAGAAGTCGGTAAGGAATTGACTAAACCTAAATTTATATTGGGCACTCTGAAACTTATATGAGTGTTCACCTGAACAAGAGGCATTGATTAACTTTATAGATAATCAGTTCACTTTTGTGTTTTTACACAAAGGTAAAAGCAGTGTCTGGACCAAAGTGACTTAAGGAGTGCAAGTCCCCCTGTAAATCAGTAGAAACGACATCACATAACTCGTGTAACATTTTGCACGCCAAGTAATGAAGAATGACTTGGACTGGTGACAAAATGACAAACAAGCCATAGCATGTGTTTACCACATACAAAAAACTCATTAAAGGGAATTTAATGTTGCAGGACATACTCTGTCAGTGGATTGCCTGAAAGCTTATTCTAAAAAATATTGGAAGATTGTGCATGTGTGTGTGCTCACTGGAATGTCAGGAAAGTCAAACTTAACATTAAATTTACATGAAATGCAAAACTTTGACGGTCTGATACCCACAAATAAGGAAATTAAATTCCTAAACTGTTACCCCGTACAGATACCAGCCTCCCATCTCCTTTGCATGTAGATTATGAAATATTCACCATTGATCTTTCATTTATTTTCTTCCTATTTTATTTCTAATGGTGGTCAGTTCAGCTTGGGATTTGAAGGAGAACTCACCTGCTATATAAATGGCTGATCCCTTTCCTTGATTCAGGAGTGTGTTCCTGATGCAGCAGGACAAGTTTTGGTTTGACTGTTCCTTTACAACAATAGCAGTTTCTGTTTTAAACAGGTTGTTCTCCCCTCGGGATTTTGTTTCAGAAATTGTTGGTAAATGTCGTGCACTGGGATCTTTCCACTGCACCTCAGGCTCTGGGTACCAACCAGCTGATCGACAAACCACCAGTATCCCTCCATCCTGGTGACCCTCAACCGAGATGAGAGGATCAGAGCCAAGTCCTGTGGGAAATACACAAAGGTGTTATTCTATGAATTAATTTATAAAGCACAAGGGAGGAGGGGCAGTTTGGGGATCCCCTACTTACCCTAGAAACCACTAATTCATGTGGGTAGCCGGTAGAAGGGATAAATTAATACTGGAACCCCTGAAATTCCAATGCCCATGGACACACAAAAGTGTGAACAGATATTTAAAATCATTTCCCTGAGTCAACGGGGAACACTGTCCTGTCAACACAGGAGCAACTGACACTGAGCACCATTGGATATATGACCCTTCATTTAGATACCTGAATGGGAGATGGCTTTTTAAAAAAGCTGACAGTAAGTGCACTGGATAGATAGATAGATAGATAGATAGATAGATAGATAGATAGATAGAT
>VOCP01052911.1:0-11174 GCA_007922195.1 Podocnemis expansa
CTGCCGGCAGCTTTCGCTGCGCTGGTGGCTGTGGTGGGCTGCACCACAGCGCGCCAGCGCAGCTTAGAGGGAACATTGGTTTGCAGATGTAACACTAAATAGGTCTTTACCATTTCTGTTTCTAATGCTATGATCTTGTGACTCCATCCAAAAATACTGCTGTTATAATGAACTGCCCAAGTGCCTAGTTATTGGGAGTAACTCCATTAAGTTAATTGAGCTGCACTGATTTGGCCCCCTATCTCCAAAGGAGGATAACAACAGGAACTATCATTATTCTTTCAAAATCTGAAATTCCTTCTCTCTTTGAATTCTGGTGCCCATGCTCTTTACAGTTGCATTATTGTTTTCAATTGGAATGGCTAACTATAGTTTTTGCCATTTTCAGATTTGTAAGGACAGGGGTAGAACTGAGAAGGAGTTTGGCTTCCCCATAGAAAGAAAGAAAGATTTTCAGTTTTTATTAGCAGCTTTTTAACTGAACTGGGCACTGTACCTTCCACTGGATGTATTTTCTTAGTGCCATTTGATGTCATTGAGGCAATTGTTTCGAAACAAAGGTGCGTCGTGTGAACGTGGCCTTTCTTATTTCGAAACAACCTCTGTTGTTTCGAAATAAGACTGCTGCGTGAACACACCCTAACAGATTTCTTCGGGCATAAGCTTTCGTGGGCTCCAACCCACGTCCTCAGATGAGGACGTGGGTTGGAGCCACTAAAGCTTATGCCCAAAGAAATCGAGGGTGCCACAGGACTCTTGTTGTATCTGCCATATCATTGCCCAGTCACTTAGTTTTATAAAATTCCTTTGTAACTCTTCACAGTCTGCTTTAAATTTAACTATCTTGGATACATTTGTATCATCTGCAAATTTTGCCACCTTTTCCAAATCAGTTATGTTGAACAGTACTCACCTCATGACAGACTCCTGAGGACAGAGCAGTCCTAGGTGGGGGAGCGAGGGAGCAATCGTTCCTGGCCCTGTGCTTTCCTGCCGTAAGCACTGAAGGCAGTGGGGTGGGGGTGGGGGGGAATGGCTGGGAGCGCAGAACCTTGCCTCTGCTCTGGGCCAGCCCTCCCCACCCCCAGGATGGGGAACAGCTGGCCCAGAGACCAAGCAGGCCAGCCCAGAGGCCAGGCTCCACTCTCTTGCCCCTCCCCTTGGCCAGCTGTTCCACCCTGGGGCCGGGGACAGCTGGCCCAGAGGCAGGGAGGTGGAGCGGAGCCCAGCCCCTGGACTGGCCTGCTCTGCCCCTGGGGGCAAAGTGGCTGGCTCAGAGGAGGGGTGGGAGTGTGGGGCCTTCCTCTAGTAGAAAAACAACAAGGAGTTGTGTGGCACTTTAAGACTAACAGATTTATTTTTTGCATGAGCTTTCGTGGGAGAAGATCCCACTTCCTCAGATGCTTTGAAGATGGTTGAACTTACAGAAAGGAATGAAACTAAATGCAAGGGGGTGTAAAACATACGATCAGGTCATAAAGTAACAGCAAATCAGAGCAGTTTACAGGCTCAAACTATGGGAAGCCTGAAGTCAAATTACCCTTTGTAATGGGACAAGAACCCATAGTCTCGATTCAGTCCTGCTTTCACAGAATTTAGCTTGCATATTAATTCGAGTTCAGCTGTTTCTCTTTGAAGTCTTGATGTTCCAGCCACATCCCTGACGACAGTCGTTAACAAATCCATCATCGAGTGATTAGGAAGATGGAAGTGCTCAGCAACTGTTTTCTTTGTTCTTTGATTTCTGATATCAGCTCTGTGCTCATTCAGTCTCTTACGGAGCGATCATCCTGTTTGTCCAATATGTAAGGTGTTGGGGCATTTCTTGCACATGATGGCATAGACCACATTGGTAAATGAGCCTTTGATGGAGAAGCAGGCTTGATTAGGACCTATGATGGTATCTGCTGTGCAGATATGTGGGCAGACTTGGCAGCGTGGTTTTTTGCAGGGGTGTGTGCCTGCTTCAATGTTCCTGTTGTTATATCTGTAGTTGCTGGTGAGTATCTGTTTAAGATTAGGGGGCTGCCTATAAGCAAGGAGTGGTCTGTCTCCTAATGCTTGAGAGAGAGAGGGATCATCTTTTAGAATAGGCTGTAGGTTCTTAATGATCTGTTGCAGAGGTCTGACTTGGGGGTTGTATGTGGTGACTAGTGGTGTTCTGTTGCTTTTTTTCTTGGGTCTCTCCTGTAGTAGATGACTTCAGGGAACCCGTCTAGCTCTGTCAATTTGTTTTCTTACTTCCCCAGGTGGGTACTGTAGTTTCAAGAATGCTTGATAGAGATCCTCAAGATGTCTGTCTCTGTCTGAGGGATCAGAGCAGATGCGGTTATATCTTAGGGCTTGGCTGTAGACAATGGATTGTGTGGTGTGTTTAGGACGGAAGCTCGAAGGATGTAGGTAACTATACCGATCAGTAGGTTTTCGGTATAGGGTGGTGGTGATGTGTCTATCCCTGATTTGTACTGTAGTGTCAAGAAAGTGGATCTCCTGTGTGGAGTGTTCCAGGCTGAATTTGATGGTGTCGTGGAAACTATTGAAATCTCTGTGAAAATCTTCAAGAGCATCCCTGCCATGTGTCCAGATGATAAAGATGTCATCAATGTAGCGCAGGTAAAGAAGAGGTGTCTTGGGATGAGACTTGAGGAAATGTTGTTCTAAGTCATCCATAAAGATGTTGGCATATTGTGGGGCCATGCGGGTGCCCATAGCAGTGCCACTGATTTGGAGATATAAATGATCCTCAAATCTGAAGTGGTTGTGGGTGAGTACAAAGTCGCAAAGTTCAGTCACGAGCTGTGCTGTGTCATCATTTGGGATGGTTCTTCTAATAGCTTGTAATCCATCCTTGTGTGGGATGTTGGTGTAAAGAGCTTCTACATCCATAGTGGCCAGAATGGTGTTTTCAGGAAGTTCTCCAATGGACTGTATTTTCCTCAGGAAGTCCATGGTGTCTTGAAGATAGCTGGGGATGTTGATAACATGGGGTCTGAGGAGGGAGTCCACATAGCCAGATAGGCCTTCCTCTAAGCCAGCCCACCCCTCCCCCCAGCATGTGGGGCAAGACGGGGGCCCCCGCAAGCCAACTGGCCTCAGGAGCTGCACCCCCTAGGGACGGCCCTGCCTGAGGGACACCACTATTTATCTCTCCATTCTAAGAAACCACCATTTATTCCTATACCTTCTGTCAGGGCTGGCGCAACCCAGTAAGCTGGGTAAGCATTGCAGGGGGGAGCCAACGTTTGAGTGGTGCCAAAAGGGGACAGCGCTGTTGCGCTTCCCTGATGACATCACTCGTCTGTGCTAGCATCACTCCACTGCAGAGGGACGCCACAAACCTGAGCTCCATTCCTGCTTTCTCTCCTATGTTTTATCACTTACTGATCCAGGAGAGGACCTTCTCTCTTAACCCATGATGGCTTACTTAGATTAAGATCCTTTGTTGAAGGAACTTGTCAAAGATTTTCAGAAAAATCTAACACTGTATCTACTGGGTTACCCTTTTCCACATGCTTGTTGACCCCCTCAAGAATTCTAGCAGATTGGTGAGGCATGATTTCCCTTTACAAAAACCATGTTGACTCTTACCCAATAAATTGTGTTCATCTACATATATGATAAATCTGTTTTTTATCACAGTTGAAACCAGATTACCTGGTACTAAAGTTACGGTTACCAGCATGTAATTGCCAGGATCACCTCTAGAGTGTTTTTAAAAAAATGGTGTCACATTAGCTAACCTCCAGGCATCTGGTACAAAAGCTGACTTAAATCATAGAATCATAGGGTTGGAAGGGACCTCACGAGGTCATCTAGTCCAACTCCCAAAATGATAGAATGATAGATTACATACAGTTAGTAGTTCTGCAATTTTACATTTGAGTTCCTTCAGAACTCTTGGGGGGATACCACTGGTCCTGGTGACTTATCACTGTTTAATTTGTCACTTTCTTCCAAAGCCTCCTGTAATGACACCTCAGTCTTGAACAATTCCTCAGATGTATTACCTAAAAAGAATGGGTCAGGTTTCAAACTACCCCTGATATCCTCAACCATGAAGACTGATGCAAAGAATTCATTTAGATTCCCTGCAATGGCTTTATCTTCTTCCTTGAGTGCTATTTTAGCATCTTGATGTCCAGTGGCCCCACTCATTGTTTAGAAGGCTTCCTGTTTCTGATGCACTTATGAAAAATTTTGCTGTTGTGTTTTAAGTCTTTGGCTAACTGTTCTTCAAATTCTATTTTGGCCTTCCTAGTTATATTTTTACACTTCACTTTACAGGGCTTCTGGTCCTTTCTATTTTCCTCAGTAGATTTAAGTACCATTTTTTAAGGGATGCCTTTTTACGTCTAACTGCGTCTTTTACTTTGTTTAGTCTTGGTGACATTTTTCTGGCCTCTTACTATGTTGTTTAGTTTGGGGTATATATTTAAATTGAGCCTTTATTAGGGTGTTTTAAAGAAATTACCATGCAGCACGCTGGGATTTCATTTTTGGCACTGTATCTTTTAACTTCTGTTTAACTAACATCCTCACTTTTGTGTAGTTCCCCTTTCTGAAATTAAATGCTAACACGGGGGACTGCTTTGGTGTCCCCTGTCTCCCCTGCAGGGAAGCTTACATTTTATTATAGTATGGTCACTATTACTGAGCAATTCTACTATATTCACTGCTTGGACTAGATCCTGTGATTCAATTAGGACTATATCAAGAATTGTCTCTCCTATTGTGGGTTCCAGGACTAGCTGTTCCAAGAAGCAGTCATTAAGGTGTCCAGAAACTTTATTTCTGCATTACTTTCTGAGATGACATGTACCCACTCAATAAGGGAATAGTTGAAATCCCCAATTATTACTGATGTTTTAAATTTTTTAGCCTCTCTAATCCCCCTGATCATCTTACAGCCACTGTCACCAACCTGATCAGGTGGTTGGTAAGATATCCCTACAGCTATATTCTTCTTATTCAAGCAACAAATTACCATCCATAGATATTCTGTGGTATAGTGTGGTTCATATAAGATTTTTACTTCATTTGATTCTATGCTTTCTTTCAGATATACTGACACTCTCCCAGCAGTATGACCTATTCCAGGGGTCAGCAATGCCTGGCACTTGTGCCAAAAATGGCATGGAGGCTGGGCCCAAACAGCACACAGCGCTGCTCAGGGCCCCCCCCCCCCACTCCTCCAGGCCCCTGCTGGCCACACTTCCACACTGAGAAGCGCAGCCAGCAGGGTCAAGGACACTGCAGCATGTGGCTCCTGGCCCCTGCTGTCCCCACCCCCTGCTGGGCAGGACTAAAGGAGAGTGGGGTGGGTTGGCCAGCCCGGAGCAACAGCTGCCAGGGACGGGTGCTGGCCAGCTCCAACCCTGACCCCCGGAGGCCACCTGTCACCGCCGGGGGTGGGTGCTGGGCAGCCCCAACTCTGATACCCCAGAAGCCGCCCGCCTCTGCCGGCCAGCCCCAAACCCAACCCCTAGAGGCTGCCCGTTCCTGCCAGGGGTGGGTGCCAGCCAGACCTGATCCCCAGAGGCTGTTTTCTCCTGCCAGGGGTGGGTGCCAGCCCTGACCCCAAACCCTGGCCCCACCCCCTTTTGGATCCACCCCTGGCACCCACTAAGGTACCTGTCGGTGGATGGGGCTGGCATGGGGGCCAGCAAAGGTTGCCAATCCCTGACCTATTCTGTCCTTCCAATCTATTTTGCACCCTAGTATTACTGGATCCCATTGATTATTCTCATATTCCACCAGGTTTCTGTGATGTCTATTACATCAATATCCTCATTTAATACAAAGTCCTCAAGCTCACCCATCTTAGTTTCTAGACTTCTAGCATTTGTATATATACATAAAAATTTTCACTTTTAGCTGTCTGCCATTATGTGATGTAATTGAATGGGACACTTCCACTTGACTGTTTCTTATCAGTTTCTACCCATATTATATCATCTTCTGTCCTCTCCTCCTTACTAGGATATAGAGAATTTCCATTAATAGATCCTCCCCAAAAGATGTCTCTGCCTGAACCATGTGTTCCTACACATTTGTGATCTTTCCCCAGACCTTAATTTAAAAACTGCTTTACAATCTTTTTAATTTTATATGCCAGTAATCCAGTTCTATTTTGGCTTAGGCGGAGCCCATCCTTCATGAATTGGTTCCCCATTTCCCAAAAGTTTCCATGATTCCTAATTAATCTAAACACCTACATCATCATCTATCCATGCATTGAGACACTGCATTTCTGCCTGTCTAACTGGCCCTGCACATGGAACTGGAAACATTTCAGAGAATGCTACCATGGAGGTCCTGGATGTCAATCTCTTACCTAGAAACCTAAATTTGGCTTCCAAGACCTATCTCTTTCATCCTTCTCTATGTCATTGACACCTACATGTACCACAACCACCATCTTCATCTCAGCACTATACATACACCTGCCTAGATGACTCAAGTTATCTGCAACCTTTGCACTCAGCAGGCAAGTCACCATACAGTTCTCCCAGTCATTGCCATCCCAGCTATTTGTTTCTAATGATCAAATCCCCTACTAATATACCTGTCTGTTCCTAATATGTGACGTTCCCTCTCACAAAGAGCTATCCTCAGCGTGAAAGGATTCTGTGACATCATCTAGAAGAAGAGTCCCAACTATGTAATCATTTCCCCACTACTTCAGTTTGATGTTCTCCTCCCTTGAGATTTTTCATCCTCTTCCACAGCACACAGGCTGTCAGATGCAGACCTTTTTACAGGGTCCTGGAATGTCTCATCTGTTCCTCTTAGCTCTTCCAGTTCAGCCACTCTTGGTCTCTAAAGCTTGTGTGCAGTTTATGAGGGCCAGGAGCTCTGTGCTTGAATGCACACATATGTCATCAACCAAAAGGGAGGTAGTCATACATGCTGAATTTCAAGAGCATAGCCAGGCAGGATTTCTGGCTGGGCCCCTGACTCTCTAGGGTGGGCCAGGCAACTTACAGTCACATGACCAGAAGCTGAGATGAGGCCCATCCACCACAGGTACCAGCAATGGTGTGAATTTCTCCACTTCGGCTGCAGAGTCCAGGTGGCATCTGCAACTGCGGTCATGAGTGGAGCAGAGGTGCTGATGTTGTTCCATTTGTGGCCATGGCTGCAGTGCCCAATCAGCAGCTGGCAGCCACAGCCACAAGTGGAACAGTGCTGATGCCTCTGCTCCACTCATGGCCATGGTCACAGCTGCTGAGTGGGCCACACAACTGTGACAGAGAAATTCATGCCACTGGTGGGCACTGCGGTGAGTGGACACGATCTTCATTTGGGTGGGCCTCAGCCTACCTGTACCCACCCATGACTGCACCTTTGCCGCATTCAGTGCAACAAAACTAGATAGCCCCCAGTTGGTTGCTGGACTTCTGCCTGCATTCTTTTTCTACTCCTGCAGCTCTTTTTCTTACTGTTGTTTTATTTTTGTCTGGGGCGTTCATTGCCACTAGTTTAAAAGAATGTTAGTGAGCTGTATCTAGCCTCCCCCACATTCTTCCAATCTCATTTAAACTCCCTTGCAAAACTCCAAAGCTGGGAAAGAATATTTTTGTCAATGGTTTATGCATCAAATATTTAGTCAAACACAGGCTGGGTTTTTTAGACCAACACCAGAATGTGTGAACCTGTTCATGGCACTGAAGCACATAAGCCAGTTTTATGTAACTATCCTCTGCTATGAGCTGCAGTTAGGGATTTATGCTCTCTTTGATGTAAATTGCATCCTGTTGCACTATAGTATGAAAGTTAAGATTTACCATTGCTAGGACAATGAAGACCTTCTGGAAGCTAAAATAATTAGCATAACGCTCATTTTTCTTGCCTTCCACTGACCAGATCCTTTGATCCTTCCTCACCCGTGTTGTGTTACATCATCTTAGGAAGGATAAAGGGTCATATTTTCCTCTGACCAGAGATAAACAAATGCATTGGCTAGCAAACAAAGCGCTTTAAAAAGTTTGACATTGTAAAATAAAATGAAAAGTTAACCATGGAAGGTAGAAAGGAAGGCCGGCCCAAGGTTTTTTGTTGCTTTAGGCCAACAGTGATTTTGAGCCCCGCCCCTCATCCCCTCTCCAAGCCACTGGCAGAGCAGTGCCTCCACTGGAATCTGGCCCTGACTGGGGATCCAGCCACAGGTGGGGAGCAGTGCCGCTGCCAAGGTCTGCCCATGGGTGGGGGTCCGGCCCCAGCCAGGGAGCAGCATCATGGGCAGAAGTCTGGCTGTGGGCAGGGAACAGAGCAGGGTGGGATAGGCTCCCTGGCCCCAGCCCAACCCTTGGCACCCCCTAATTGTTGGTGCCCTAGGTGACCTCCCAGGTCACTTCTATGGAAGGACTGGCCCTGGTAGAAAGAAATCCAGTGGATGAAAAGATGCTTCCCCACCTTTGGCAGTATGGAACTCAAAACATTTCAGAGAATGCTACATGGAGGCCCTGGATTTTGAACTCTTACCTAGGGGCCTTAATTTGTCCTCAAGGACCTCTCTCTCTTATCCTTCCCTAGGTTTTTAAACATATACTCACGAGACTGGGACATTCAAAGGAGCACATTTCTTCCCCTTCTCCACCACCTTCATGCCCAGTCAGCGTTGGAGAGGAAGCACTTTATGTAACAGAGCACTCCCTGTTTATCTCCAATCTTTGGAATCCTTCCATTAGCACAACTTTGGCACCCAGTGATTCTTTGTCATTAGCTGAAGTTGCTAGCTCTGTCTGAGGAAGAAATGAACCGTTTGTCAAAGGAATAGCCATGTTTCATGGCCAATTGAGTTAATATTTTGAAAATTTGGCAATTTCTATGGTTGTATAAAGAAAACCCAGTTCTAAAACAAAAGAGCTTATTAACTCCCTGTGACTAGAACACAGCTCTGCTGAGCCTGGGACAGCTGCTGGGCCCGCATTGTTATCAGAAGGCCACGCAAAGCTCTGTTGAAGAAGCACTGTGGCAGAAAGTACTGCACAAGAGGTCCAAAGTGACAACATCCTGCAACCTTCTGATTGACCCTTGCTCATTATTGAACCTTGGAAAGCGGGCCCAGGAGGTTGTCTACTTCAGATGTGTTGTGACTGCAGGCCTTACTTTACTTTCTGATCTTCCATATCTGATGCCAGCCTGACTCTTGCCTACTGATTCTAGCCTGGTCCCATTGTTACTTGGTAGCTCTGTGTTCTTGGAGAATCAGGGCATAGCATCCAGCCACTGAGACTCACAACCTCCCCCCCCACCCCATCATCTCTAGCCTCTGCTTGAAACAGAAACCAAAAACAGTGAAAGGCAGTGGGAGATACACCTAAAACCCCTTTGAACAAGGGTGCTGGAATTAGGGCAACTCCTCTAGCCTCATCCACATGGAAGATGTGAGCCATGAGCACACTGAATGGACAGCACAAACTTCATTTGCATCAAGGATGGAACCAGAATTAGCATACTGAATAGAGAACCAAGTTCCAAGGCAGGAGCCGCACTGAAATCTGGGGCTGGCAAAGCAGAGAAGCACTGCATGATGGGGGATCTCTGCTCCTGAGACAAATGAATTCATGCCTGCACACACCCAGTCCAGCAGTTATCAGACCAATTCTAGTCAATAGATCTTCAATCGATATCCAACATACTAAATGTTCCTGACTGCATTGTAAGCTCCCTCAAAGGAATGCCCACCCATCACCAGAAATGATCAGCTCCTATTGTCCACCTAAACAAAACACCTCTGGTATACTCCCTTAAGTCATTATTTACCCCAAAACAGCCTAGTGTTCTGCCTTGAACCATTGTTTCTTCCCTATAAAAATCCCTACTCAGGTTGGTTAGTTCTGAATCTGTTCTGAATCTGTTCTGATGCCTGATCTGTTGCATGGACCTGCAAGCTGCATCAGGTCCACCTGGACTTCACCTTCTCCTTGCTGATCATGGTGGAGGTTCTGCCTGTCTCCAGTGCTCCAGACCCTAAACTGAACAGCCTGGTTCCTGAGTACCTTTGAGCTGCACTGAGTGGTTAAACATTCTCCCCCTTGCTTCTCTCTTTGTTTTTCCCTACTCCAACGATAACTCTCTAAACCTGATCTTCTGTAATCCACTTGGGCTAGCTTTCCCCAATACTATAATTGAAACTGGGTAATATTGTAACTGTTTGATCATTTTCCTCTTTTGTATGGTTACCAATATTGTAAATGTTTGGGCATTTTTCTTTCCTTTTATAATTATTCATAAGATTTATGTACCTAGAAATAAAGTAACTTTCCTACTCGAGCTGATTGCCAGACTTCCTCTGTGTTCTTGGCTTCCCTATATTGCTCTGCAGCAATGCTCCTTTCACCTAGCCAAAGATTCCTGTGATGCCCAATTCCTTGTAAGGTTGGCTCATTAAGGGGTTACCAGCGTGCTGAACCTGTGGCATATTAGGGCGACAGCTGAAAGTGCTGCTTTGACCCACCCAGTGGAGTCCGGGGGCATATAAGGGCGACAGCTGAAAGTGCTGTTTTGATCCAGCCAGACTGAGTCCAGGAGCATATAAGGGTGGCAGCTGAAAGTGCTGTTTTAACCCAGCCTGCTCAGATGCATACTCCAGTCTAGTCTGGTTCGATACAGGGGTACATAAGGGTAGGAGCAGACAAGTGCTGTGTAATCCGGCCTGCTGAGTTCAGGGACACATAAGGGGTCAGTTGAGAGTGCTGATAGACCCAGTCTGCTCAGTAATACTTAAAACCCCAGTCTTGGGAAATTTAGGTCCTGCAAGTGTGGTTCCATTTGGAGGGATTTGCAGAAGGGAGAAGTAAGCTCCACACAGACATAAGTGACACAAGCAGGACACTAATAGAATTGCAAGCCCCCCTCCAGAGGAAGTGACCCTAATAAATGAGCAGACCCTGAGTTAATGGGCAAAGATGGTAACACCATCTCTGGTCTTCAATTCCATATTGGGTATGGCCACATACACTTCTTATTTCGAAACAACAGAGGTTGTTTCGAAATAAGAAGTGCCATGGCCACACGACGCACGGCCATTTCGAAACAAGCAAACAGCTTGTTTCGAAATGGCCGTGGTTCAATCGCCATAGCTTAAACCTCATTTGCTGTCGAAACAGGGCTGTTTCGAAACAGAGGTTTCGAAACAGCCCTGTTCGGACATGTTGTTTCGGAACAAA
>VOCP01052956.1:0-14348 GCA_007922195.1 Podocnemis expansa
CAAAGCCGGAGAGAAGATGGTGAGAGCTGGGACTGGTATGGAGTGTAGTTGAAGTGAAGAGCCTGGAGAAGAGAGAGAATTGGAGAAAACACCACAAGGGTCACCCAATGAAAACAGCAGGCAGAAGGTTTGAAACAAACTAAGGAGGTGCTTTTTCACACAACATACCCTTAACCTGTGGAACTCATTGCCAGAGGCTGTTGTGATGGGCCAGAAGAATAACTGTGTTCATAGTGGATAGGTCTGTCAGTGGGTCTTAGCCAAAATGGCTAAGGATGCAACCCCATGCCCAGAAAATCTTAAAGCCCTGTCTTCCAGAAACCAGGGGCAAAAACAAGACATGTATGGAACAACTACCCTGTTCATCCTGAAGCTCTGGTACTGGCCTCTGTTTGAGACGATACCAAGTTACGGGGATCATTGGTTTCTCCCAATACGGCAGTTCTTTGTTTCTTATAGCTCTGGGAGCAGGAGTTCGCGCCTGCTGGTAAGGTGCCTACAGCAGCTTTGATGTTATTAGTTTGTTACCCCACTGAGATCCAAGGGTCGAGCGAGGTTTCTTGTCTACTACAGTGAGTTTAGCTGAGGCTGAGACTGCAGAACTTGGTCTTATAATCATGTTTATATTGACATGTACGTTACGAAGCAAATGTAAAGGTTAAATAATTTAACTCTGTTTCATTTCCTGATTTCAACATCTCCATGTTGCATTTCCTGATTAATAAATCAGGCACTCCCTTGATCATCTGCTAACCAGTGTAAACGGTTCATCTATCCAAATAAACATAGTGTAAACCACCTATGCTTCATTATTCCCTTGCGTGGCGTATCTCCAGAATGCAAAGCAAAAGAGAGATAAAATTCCCGAAGACCTTTCCTTTGTGGGGCTGTGTTCCGCCTGATTTCAGGCCTAGCTCAGGCACACATGCAACAGACTGAGATTTATGGGGCGGCTATCCCATTGATCAGCATAAAAAACAGACTTACCCATTCACAAATTTAAGGTAAGCCTCTTGCTCTGCGGAATTGCGTAGCTCAACTCAACCACTGAATTGTACCATTTCAGAGCCGATGGGATCGGCTTCCATTAAGTCTTAATCCCATTCATATATCAAGCCTAGAAACTCAAACGAAAAGCTTCAGAAATCCTCACTCCATGGAACTTGAACATGTTCCAGATCTTTTCTCTGGTATCTCTTGTGACATCTCAAAAACAGAAGGCTTAAGAGCTAAAAGTATCAAAGCTATTTTCTTCTGCTTTCAGCCCATACAGCAAACAGCTAATGAAAAAATGCAAGCCACTGGCATGTGTGTGTTACAGCTCCCCCCTGTGCTGATCCACAGAGGTTATGAGTTGTTACAGCCCCCAGTTCCTGAACTTCTGCTCCTTCATTCATGTAGTAGCATTTTGCACTTTTAACTCAGGGAGTCCTCAGTTGTGTCAGCCGGCAGGGTGGCCATTACAAAAGAGCCGGGCGTTTTATGTCACACTGCACAGGGTACTGAAGGTTTAGCAGCTCCGGTGCTTACCTTTTGGAATAACTGCATGTTTATTTGCAGTTTTCAGTGTATCACCTGGAATCCATTCGCTTTCTTTATGCACAACATGACTGCTCACTCTGCCAGTGCAAGAAGCATGAAAAAGCTTTTTTATGTGTGTGTTTGTTCCTATTTTTCATATGCCCTCTGTATAAACAACAGAGATGCTTTATATAGCCTTATGAATCATGGAGTGTTTTATAGTCTTGTTGTTTTCATTGGAGATCTTCAGTGCAAGTAAAAATGATGGCATCAGAATAGCTTGGAGCAAGAATCTCAGCCTGTTCCCCGTCCCACAGAGCTGCGTTTGATTGGATGTACTATGGTTCCTGGCCCAGAGGCCTGATCTCCAAAATCTTTACTCACATGAAAAGCTACTTTGCTCATACCAGGAATCCCATTCAGTCAATGGGTGGCCATGATTCTAGTTTCACATGTCTAGTTTTTACATCCTGATTTACACCAGTGTGAAATCAGCCAGGCCCAATAGAAATATCTGCCTGAGCCTTTGCAGGGCCAGGTCCCTAACAAAAACACGCCCTGGATATTATGTGTCACCTAGTTTCCAGGCAGTGCCTGTGTCTTTGCTAGGTTAACTCAGTAGGTACAGGGGCAGGCAAACTCCTCGCTTTCAGTGTATATTTAAGCCCACTTCATATTAATGGACTGTGAGTCGCACACAGTAATCTGGTTTAGGAGTCTCCGAGGTGGCAGCCAGCACTGTGTGTCATGAAACAGCAGAATCCCTTAATATAAATGGGCCTTTGCCAGGTGATTCCTGACAGTTTGGGGTCCTTAGCCTGGAAAATTCAGGCTTGCAGTATTTCACAGCACCACGCATGGCTGGCACACATTGACTCACTCCCCAATTTCATGGAGCGCAACTGCTCCTGGCTTTTTCTTTTGTGATCTACCAAACTGAATATGCTCTACATCTCCAACCCGCTGCTTGTCAAGCTGTGAGCTTCCCCTTGGCAAAGAGCAGATCCATCCGGCCTCATTCTCTATGCTGGGAGTTGCACCCTTTTGGCAACCAAAGGTGTTTTTAGCAGTGCTGAAATTAAAACAAACTGTAAAGTGTGCAGTAGTTTGGCTACACTTAGAACCCTGTGGAGACTGTCGCTTTGGAAGGAAATGCCCTCACACATATCATCACCTGAAATCTATGTTTGGAAAAGTTAAGCCTACCTTAGAGATAACAAAGCAAGGACATCCGGATTTAAGGCTTCCATTTGTCCTTCACCCGCTGTCTTCTTCAGTGTTACTTTCTGCACTGTCAAGACGTACTTAAGGATCTTCAGTTCATAGATAATGAACACCATAAATAATTATTATGGCCCTTCGTGTCTGTGTGAGCTGCAGTATTTAAAGAAAAACACGCACTACAGTCTGCCTTGCTGTCATGTCCAAGAATGTTAATTATGCAAACTCAAATCCTTGGGCGGATGGTAATTACTGTGCTTATATGCTAACTGGCCTAGGAAACCTTAAATACAAAATGGTTCTTAATTGACATTAAAATAAGAGAACAAGGCGTAGATGAATTTAATTGTTAAACCCTGACACTCTCCTGTTTTCAGGTTCTGGTTTAAGAAACCAAAATACACATAGAGTGAAAGCAATGTAAACCAAAATGAATGGCAGAAATTACATCTCTCCAAGGATGAAGAATTTATTTGCAGACTTTTAGTCCAGAGCATATTTTCACAATTGAGATACAAGCACCTGAAAAGAAGGGTTTGTAACAGACCCAGCTAGCAATGACCTCATTACGGCAGTCCCCTGTTAAAGGAACAGAAAATGGGGAGAGAAGTTCATCTTTGGTAGAACACTGTTCTCTATTAAATAAGCGAAGAAAGTGATATTCAAATCAACCTCAAGCTAAAAAGAGCCAATGATTCCTAGACAGGTTTATGCCCACTTCGGGCAGGTGTGAACTATCTGTAATATTATGTCTGCTCACGATGGCTGTAGGACGAGGAAGGGCTGATGTAAGACCCAGGGCAGGTTATTCCAGTGGAATTGGCATAGTAACACCATTAATCTGTGCTTTTATTATGGTGGAACCTTTCATACAAGGTACTTAAACTTATAAATGAACACAGCACTCCCCAGTGCTTGCCAAGTAAGGTATTATCTCGGCTTTACCAGTGACTGATTAAGGCCTTTAAAAAACAACAAGGAGTTGTGTGGCACTTTAAGACTAACAGGTTTATTTTTTGCATGAGCTTTCGTGGGACAAGATCCCACTTCCTCAGATGCTTCGAAGATGGGTGAACTTACAGAAAGGAATGAAACTAAATGCAAGGGGATGTAAAGTAACAGCATGACCTGATCCTATGTTTTACATCCCCTTGCATTTAGTTTCATTCCTTTCTGTAAGTTCACCCATCTTCGAAGCATCTGAGGAAGTGGGATCTTGTCCCACGAAAGCTCATGCAAAAAATAAACCTGTTAGTCTTAAAGTGCCACACAACTGCTTGTTGTTTTTTTACTGGACTAGACTAACACGGCTATCCCTTTTGAAATTGATTAAGGCCTTGCCAAAGTCCCAGGGAGGGTCACTGTTTGAGAAAGGAATAACAGCCAGGAGTTGTGCTCCCAGTTCAATGCTCTAATAACTAGATCACACTCCTCCTTATTCTGCACAATGACTCTGAAAAGTCACTCAGGGAGATTAAGAAGAAGACTCCACAAGGTCCTTCAAGAAGGACAAGCGCACGCAGAGGCTTGTGCTTTTGGATGGAAGAGTGCCATACGCTGCTACAGACGGGGACTGACAAACATGACATTGCAAATTAACAGCCAGTAAAATTCCATTTGGCTCATAAATGAGGACACCATTTCTACAAGGAACTGGAAAAACGGCACCCAAAACTACTGCATTTCAGCCCCTCGCTCATTTGCACAGCCAAGCAAGAGATCTGGGACTCTGGGATGAAGAAATTAAATGCCACAAGTCCTGTAACGCCTACTATGAGGCTCCACAACCCTGATCTCCAGCATGGCTGGTCATCTTTGTTCTAATTAGATATCTGAAGAGAGCCATTAGATTTTCCTCTCTCCCTCTGTCTCTCTCCAGTTTTACGCATACGCACAAGCACACACCAATTAATCTCTCTCTAACCATATGCCGTCCTGAGAAATTTTCCCTGCTACATCTGCACAACAGCTGAACCCAGCACTGTGAAGCAGAGTGAGTGGTCTGTTCCTTCACCTAATTTATGTGGCAACGTAGTCTAACAGGAAATCTGGATTTCATTCTTGATTGGTGCTGGGAGTCTCTGGCTGATCGTATCCTTTCCATGTGCCTCAGTTTCTCCAGCTGTGAGAGCACCTTGAGAGTAATGCTAGAAGGGACTGCAGCTTGATTATCATTGTTTCAATAGCAGAGTACTATCTAAAACATCACCACATTTTAAAAACAATTGACTGTGGAAGAAGCTTACAGGCCAAATGTCACTCCAATACTCTGGGACACTCTTTACAGTCATTTGCTCTGTTCTGAATCTATAAATGAAACCACAAAGGGCTGCTACACCAGAAAGGACATCAGACTGCTGGCACATCTGAAGCCAGGAAACATCTATCAGTTGTCTCTCTCTTGACGTTTTCACCTTCTGCACACTTGAACTGTAGTAACTATGTGTATTGAGATTCTGGACTTCTTCTGTCTCTTCAAACCCAGAAGTCCAGGATTGTTTCTGCCCAAGGACATTTCTCTCCTTTTCTGTGTGCCATATGTGTGGTGTGGTGAGTGTTACATAACTGGAGTAGGGCATGCTAAAAATGAACACCCGTTTGTTAATCTGAGTGCAGCATTCTCAGCTGCCTGGACCATGTGTCACTTCATCATGGACTCTGCCCCTTGGCAAGGTTAGAGATGCAAGGATCTACAGTGTTTCCTCTCACAGGGAAAATAAAAATATTCTAATGAACATTTGAGAAGTGCTGGGGATGATGTGGCTGGGAGCTCCTGGTGATGTAGTGCAGTAGTGAGTGTGAAGAGCAGAAGAGAACTCTGAGTACCTTTTCCTCACTAAAATCAAAACCTTCCTTGGGTGAAAAGAGTGAGGTACAATTTAGTGAACATCAGATCATGATTACAACCTATTCTGGTCACTGGCAAAAGATGCTTTCCTCAGCATCCTGGGCAAGTCCTGCTTAGGCTACTCACTCTGACCCACCTTTTCAAAAGGGGCATCTAATTCTGGAACCCTCCTTTTTTTCATGCCTGAGCTTGAGTCACAACTTGGACACCCAGATGTTGAGGCCACCCAAAAAAAATGTTGGCCACACTGTCTCCATCAGCCTCCTCTCCCATGCAGTGTTTTTTTCCTATTTGTAATGTTTTTGTGAGCCGTGAACAACTACTTTGTGCTACCCCAGCAACAATGGCATTTCATTAGTGGGTGAAATGATTCCAAATTCAGAGATCCTCATGCTGATTCTTCTCAGTTGCTATTCACATAAAATTCCCACTGACTTCAGTTTGACTTCTGTAAGAACTGCAGAGTAAAAAGCAGATTTCTTTCTTTGTTCTCTCCAAATGAAAGGGGCTATATACCAGACCCACCAAAGTTAATGGGAGTTTTGCTACTGAATTCAACAAAGCTGGTATTTAATGCCTTAAAAGTAGTTGGTAACCCTATAGACTCCAGATACCAGATCACTTTGCTGCAGTAACTGCAAAATTTAGGAATAGCATGTCTTCAGGGAACATTACTGTATGTTCCTTTGCTGCAACTTATTGCCACTATTCCATATAAAATATGTTCCCGTCCATGCTGCATTTCAGGACCTCAGAAGACTTTATGGACTGTGAGTACATGCAGCCTCCCATTCCATTATTGCCAGCAAACACTGGAACAAGACAACACAGTGCCTGGTGCAAACACTTGCAACAAGATGACCTGTCCCGTTAAGAGCAAGGAGGCCTTGGTCAATCATTGTGATTCAGTTAGTGCCACCCACTCCACCTGTGCGGGGTGTGGTTCTTAAAAGGAGGATGGTCCAGCAGTTGAGGGTGGCTGGGGAGGAGAACTGATGGCCTGCTACTGCCTAGGGCAAAGGCCTCGTTGAGGGCCGGGAAGCATCTGGGGACTGCAGCTGGCCAGAGAGCTTTATAAGAGGGTGGAATGGGATCAATTGTTGGTTTAACCAGAGTCCTGGAGCCCATTGCTGGCCAGTAAGACAGGATGTTGCAGCCAGAGCCTGCTTGTAAGGAAGAGGATTGGATGTTGAGCCCAGCTTGGCCAAAGATATCTTTGCTTTGCTTGTTCATTGGATTTTGGCTAAAAGACTCCATTTCCCCTGCAGGCGTGGAGCTATGGAAAACAGCTCGGTTTCAAGGCCAGGTCTCGTCTATTGTGGGTGTAGGCCGAAGATCACTAGGAGGAAAATGCGGCTGAGGTTCCGAGTGGATGCTCTGAGTGGAGAGTTTTTACGATATTCTCCACTATGTAATGGAGTCCGTAGTTCTTAACGGAAGTCATCTTGTGGTTACAGGAGGCAGTGCCTTTCATGCCGCAGGAACCCAAAGTGCCTTTCTAACTCCAAGCAGGTCGCATCAACCCATACTCCTGCAGGGAGGCCAACTGGAGTCAGTAACCCTTTTACTTTAGTCATAATTATAGAAAGATTGTACAATTCAGTATCCTGAGCCCTTCACCCAGCCCTGAAATGAACCCGTGTCATTTTAGCAAAAGCTACGTTTCGTGGTTCTGAATTATTTCTGCTTTGAACAGAAGGGATGATTTTATTGATCATTTTTTCTAGGGAGTCTGAGATACTATTTTGCTTTAGTGACCTAAATTTCCTGGCCCAACTTTACCTGCAGAAGATACAAAAGGTTCCTCATCCACACCAGGAAAACAGGGGCCCGGATTCCCTGTAAGTGCAGAGCAGCACAAGAGGGTATAAAAACAATGTGGCATGATGTATTTGGAAGACCCAGTCCTTGAGCTAACACCCTGCACCCTTCATAGGGATAAGACTTAGACATACTAATACATGAAGACACAAGAAATTGCATCTCAGCAAGAGGGACGTTTTTATTAATCCTAAAAGCCTACAATTGCTTCCTTTCAGCTCCTGGTGCATGATCAATAATACATTACCGATCACTGTGCTAGCTTGGGAGAAATGGGGTTGCGCGAAATCAATACGTTTCCGTTTGTCTGGTATTGAAAGTGACCCTACAGGATCAACAATATGGAGAAAGCCAGCTTGGCAAAAGCAGCCCTAAACGATCTCCACCCCATTTCTCTGTGAGCCTCCATGACAAGAACAAGAAAGAAACAGAGCATCAGGGTACTATCCACAGGAACAGGGGCCAGAGGCCTTGTTGGTATAAAGCCACATAGCTCCTCTAAGTCAGTAGACCTAGCATAGGGCCATGAGTCTGATTGGGCCTTTGGGGCTATGCTGTTCATCATCTTCACTATTAGTCTTCCAAAGCTAGTCAAAAAGTGCATGTTATTTTGTGAAGTTTTTTTTTTTTTTTAATTCTTTTCCCATCTGCTCCTAAATTTCCTGTGGAAATGTTGCATGTTCTCAACAGAAAAACTGGCCTTCAGAAAAGATTTTGGTTTCCAAAAACTATGTTGGGTGAAACTGAAAGAATTTGCACTGGGGGAAAAAGAGAGAAAGAGACCTTAGCAGAAATGGTTTCGGTAGGAAAAATGGGAGCATTTCAACCCAAATGATGGTTTGTTAGTTTGTTTGTTTTTGCATTTTTTAAAGAAAATAATAAAAAAATAAAATCTCATGAAATAAAGAAATAGAGTAAAATAGTGGAGCTGTACACATCAACCATCTCTATGTCTTTCACTTGTTGATTAAGAGCCCTTCAGTTTTTCATAGGCTTTTAAGGCCACAGCAAGCAATTAAATCAGCTAGTTCTGTATAGAGCAGACCTCACAATTTCACACGTTTAACCATCCTTCCTCCCTCCCCTGGACACACCACACCCCAAAAGCAGGTGTGACGGACACAAATGTCAGCAGGGCTTTCTGGCCCTCAAGCAGGTTCAATGGCACATGGCTTAGTAAGGAGCTGGCAGGTTCATGGGCCCAGCCTTGGCAAAAGACTTCCTCACAAAGGTCCAGCCCTTTTTTAAGACATAGGCTGTGTTCACACAGCCTCCTTATTTCGAAACAACAGAGGTTGTTTCGAAATAAGGTTTAAGCTGTTCACACGACGCACAGTTGTTTCGAAACAAGGGGAAGCCCTTGTTTCAAAACAACTGTGTTGTTTCTAAACAAGTTAAACCCCATTTGGGGTCGAAACAAACTTGTTTCGAAACCCTTGTTTCGAAACAAGGCGTGTGAACATGTTGTTTCGGAACAAAGTGTTCTGAAACAACATTGGATCCTCAGCACCCTGGCCAGGGAACCATCAGGTCCTTGCCCAGGGTGCTGAGGGCTGTCCCTCAGCCCCAGAAGGGGGTTGCAGCCCCAGAAAGGGGGCTGCAGCCTCCGGCAGGATGTCGGGGGTGAACCCCTGCCAGGCGGCTCAGCTGGCAGCCCAGGATGCCCCCCGACACCGCCAGCGGGTCAGGGGCGCCGGGCTTAGCCGGCAGCCCGGGCTGCAGCCCCGACACCACCATTTTGTTAATTCAAAATAAGTTGTTTCAAAATAAGGGTTATTTCGATATACGGTTGTTGCGAAACAACCATATCGAAATAACCGGCTGTGTGAGAACACAGCCATAGTGATTACTGAAGGCCCAGCCTAAATCTGCACCCTGTTCTCCAGCCCGGTGCTGTCTGTTTGCAAACACATTGATTAGTGGGTGATTTATCACTTCTCCACTGGTTGGCCCCCGGAGACTCAATTAATTTGTTTCTGTCAGTGGCGTGGTGTTGATGTTGCCCCAGTGCTAACCCTACCTCGACAGCAATGCATTGCTCAGGCAGTCCTGGGTGATCAATATGGAACTTGTCGATAATGCCTCTGAATAACCTATAGCTACAGTTAGATACAGTTTAATAAGGCAATTGCTCAAAGCAGCTCATCTAGCCATTTTTATTGGGCAGGGACAATCATATTTCAGTGTCCATTTCTGCCTGGGCATCCATCGGCTGCGGAATCTGGGTTTATTATTTCTTTCTGCTGTTTACATTTTCTCATTTGTGTATTACAGATGAGATGAGAGCCCAGCTTCTCCCCTCTGGTAAAAGGAAATTAATCATCGGCTTTAACAAAAAAACTGGGGGTGGGTCCTTAGTTTAACAGTTCCAATTTCCTAGGCATTTCCCATCACTTGAAAATAATGTTTAATTTCAATAGCATGCTCCATCCTGCTTCTGCTGACACCCCTGCATTGGAAGAAGGGTATTCTGGGTAAAAGGCACATGGTCTTAGATCTTATTTGTTCTGTTCATCCAGCTGAACCTGGTCTGACCTTTAGGATGTAGCCATCTCTCTGCATGAGCTTTGTTGCTGTTTTTTGGCAGTGCTGCTGTTGGTTGTCAGTTTGGATGCTTCTGGTTAATGCAGATGGTGCAGTGTGTGGTGCAGAGCATCATTAGAGGAAGTGCATTTTAATCTGTCCGATCCAGCCTCCGTTTCCAGAACAGCAGAGGTCCCCTCAGTGATGCACTCTGGCACTAATGAAAGGATTAGATTTAGTGCTCTAAACATGCCCAAAACATAGCCATCAGGCTGACAACAACGGCTGGAAGAGAAGTATGAAATTGTCCGGTTCGCCGCAATGGACTGTAAATTCTGAAACCTAATGACCACTTCTTACATGCCATAAGTGCAGAGGACTGCACTAGATGACCTCTTGTGGTCCCTTTCGGTCCTCAGAGTCTGGGTTTCTACATCACTCACTGTTATCTATTTCCTTACTGGTCATCCTTACCCTCACAAAACTCCCCTGGCCTCTGATAGATCAGTCAGGACCTCGGTTTTGTGCTTCGTGTGCAATGGCAAGTGAGGTCCTTGCAGTTCTGGGAGAGTGAGCACAGAGTCAGGCAATATTTAGA
Organism: Podocnemis expansa; assembly: GCA_007922195.1. Taxonomy (NCBI): domain Eukaryota; kingdom Metazoa; phylum Chordata; order Testudines; family Podocnemididae; genus Podocnemis; species Podocnemis expansa. Next base: position 10,533 of record VOCP01052956.1, read on the forward strand.
GACTAACGACATACCAAGAAAGTTATTTTGTACAAAACTGCCCATCTCTGTGTGTGGCAGTAAATGCTCCAATTTTCTCCTGGCCTGGTGTTGCCATGAAGCAGCACTCAGGCAGGAGTCTCAGGTGCAAAGACAGAGACTGTGAGGAGACGATAGATGGCACCTGCCGTGGGAGAGGGCTAACAGGAAGATGAAGATGGATGCTAGTTTGTTTGCAATGTATCTTTTATCCACCAGATGAGTACTCACTCTTCAGCCAACACTGTTTTCCAGTGCTTTGGAAATCAACCTAATTCATCATTCTTTGTGCTTTTGATTCATCTTTCGGCCAAGACAAATAGCTTTAAGATGTACCAAAAAAATGAGACCACTTATAGCCTTAAGCATCACAGTGCTGTTCACCCTGCCCCTGTGAATCACCAGAACCCTGATCAGAAGCTAAAATCCTCTGGGCACAGTGTCCGCCCTTGCACACAGACAATCCCATGAAGTCAAGTCTGTATTTAAACTCAAAGGGCTGCATTGTACTACTACGGCACAGCCTGGGATCGCACACAGATATGGAAATTTTCTCTACTATCTTTGGACAATCTTCCTGCACTAAGTATTTGTATTTCTATGAGCCAGGGATTGTCTGTAATTTGAAGTCACGCAGCTCCTCCAAGAACCAAGAACAGTCAGAGGTGAGCAGGCAGATTTTCTCAGGGTTGCTCAAGAGAAATACCACCCCTCAGAGAGGCAGTATAGACTGGTTTGGGTTGGATTGCCCAGACGCCAGAACACAAAGAAAGGCCTTCCGGGTAAATAGCCTGTGTTTAAACTGATGCAGCCTGCTCTCTGATCCAGCAAATAGACAAGACCTTCTGTCTAAGGAGGGCCCAGTCTTTCCTGGAATGGGCTGGACCTCTGATAAGTTTTTAGCCAGTCTTCAGTGAGTTTTTTTGGTTTTAACGTATTTGCACTAGCGTGCTTTTATCTTAAGAATAAAAGTGGTTGCTTAGAGAGCGCTGTGCAGTCATTGTGAATGCTGGTAACTGGAGATGTTCAGAGGGGAATCTGGCCTGTTTAGGCTGTCTGACTTGCTATGAATATCTCAGGGAAGGCGGAGAACTGTGCACTTGGAAAAGCCATGGTGAGGAAGGAATGAAATATGGTCTCTGCCCAAGAAAGGTGCTGGCCAAGGACCTGGGAGCCTATGGTGGGTGCCCTTGGTGGACCGCAGCATAGGAATGCAAGTAATATATTGGGTGACAGCATGTGTGTGATGTATGCTGCTCACCATTATAACGGGAGCTCCAGCTGTTCCTCAGAGCACCTCAGTGTACCTGTTCGGTCACCCAGTTGGTGCAGTGTGAAATCCCTTCCGTGGCCAAAGGCTGGGGCCAGCGCTCTGTCCTCTTTGGAGTGGGTGGTACCCTTGAGGGCCACAAACAAGGAGTGGCCTTGCACTCAGAGATTGTAACTGGGCTTGGCCCCTGCATGGGAAGAGCGCCTTGCACTCACCTTCTGAGTGCATTCACTTTCTCAGGAGGCACATCCTGGCCCCAAGTGTATGACAGCCACTCCAGATCTTTGACAAAGGGTCCGGAAGCTGAGTTTCATATTTTCTGCTATTCCCAGTCCTTAGTCATCCCTTAGAAGAGGAAGCAGGCTTAGAACAAAGAGAAGGAAACACTTCTTCACTCGCTGTACACTCAGCCTGTGGTCCTGATTGCCAAGGGGTGTTGTGAACGCCAAGAATATAACTGGGTTTGAAAAAGGAATTAGATAAGTTGGTGAAGGCTAGGTCCACCGATGGATGTTAGCCAAGATGGTGAGGGATGCAGCTCCTGTATCTGTTGTCCCTAAAGCTCCAACTGTGTTAGAATAGAAGAGAATCATAGGGTTGGAAGGGACCTCTTGAGATCATTGAGGCTAACCCCCTGGGGTTTGAACCCAGGACCTTTGGCACCTTAAGCAGAGGTAGTAGCTACTACACTACTAGAAGCATTCAGTGTTGGCCATTGTCAGATGGCTGGACTATTGGTCTGACCACTCTTATCATAGGCTGTTAGAGCTGGAAGGGCGCTCATGAGATCACCTAGCTCAACCCCCTGCTAAATGCAGGACCAACCCCACTACATCATCCCAGCCAGGGTTTTATCTAACTGGGTCTTAAAACTCTCCAAAGAAGGAGATTCCACCACCTCTGTAGGTGACCCGTTCCAGTGTTTCACCACCCTCCTACTGAGGAAGTTTTTCCTGATAGCCAACCCAGCCCTCCCCAGCTACAACTTGAAACCACTGCTCCTTGTTCTGCCCTCTGTCACCACTGAGAATAGCCTCGCTCCCTCCTCTTTGGAGCACCCCTTCAAGTAGTTGAAGGCTGCTATCAAATCCCCCCTCAGTCTTCTCTTCTGCAGACTAAATAACTGACCCTGCCAGCAGGTTCGGAAATTTGAGGACCTTGGGGGGCAATCACTGCATTGAGGGGGTGCGAGGTAATCTTTATTAAAACAGGTATGGGAGTAGGGTGAGTGATGGAGTGTATATGTGGTGTTTGTCATGGTGTTTTCAGTGAGAGGTTGTGGGGTGCTAAACTTTGTGGAGTGTGACAGGTTGGGGGACAATGAGAATTCCCAATTAACCTAACTTACAGTATAAACCTACTCTGTAACTTGAAAGGTGCTCTGATACACTATAAGGAAAGGGGGGTGCAGTACAAAATTAACATGCGGCAGTGGCAGAGAAGGCAAGCAACGGGGAAGCAGGGACCTAAAGAAGAAGGAAGGCAAGTGGGAGGGAAGCAGGGGGCTGGACGGCCGAGGGGGAGGCAGAGGGGGCTGAGCAGCAGGTACCTCGAGGTTGGGGGAACCGGGAGAAGGAGGGCGAGTGGGAGGGACGGGAAGGCAGGTGGGAGTTGAGGGGGGTTCAGGACAAGAGGGGAAGCAGGGGGCTGGACAGCCGAGGGGGAGGCAGAGCGGCAGCAGGAGAAAGCGGCGGAGAGCCGGGAGAGTTGGCGGGGCAGCCGCGGGAGCCGCCAGCGGCCGGGGCAGGGCACCGGTGCGGCAGAGAGCCGGTGGCAGCGGGGTGGGGACGGCAGGGAGGCCGGCAGGGGTGAAAGCAAGCCGCGGGGAAGCGGCAGGGGCAGGTAAAGGGGCCGGGAGGCGGCGGCAGGAAAAGAGCGATGGGGAAAGGGGGAGCCGCGAAAGCCGGAGGGAAAGGGCTGCAAAGAGCCGGGGAGCCGGTAGGAAAGCGGCGGCAAGGGAGAGGAGCTGGGGAAAGCGGGCAGGTCGGGGCACCGGGGGGAATTCAGATATAAAGAGGGGACCAAGAAAGTTTAAGAAGAAAAAGTTTTATTCAAGTTGGGGAAGTTACAGAGGGGAGGGCAAAAGCAACTTAACACAAACACAATTGTAAAAGTTACCAACTAAAGGAAGCAATCTTACCATCTAACCTAACACTTGTAAGGCTAGCAATTGACCCAATACAATGTTACAATTCACAATGATACTTTCAAAACAAGTTCAAACAGTTCAGAAGAGAGAGAGAGACACTAAGTGATGCAGAGTAGGGGCAGCACCAGGTTCCCGTCAGCAATGCCTGATCTGCAAACAAAGGGCGGGCTGTGTGATGAATAGCTGCATCCCACCCAGCCCTGGAGCCCGGAGTGGGGCCATCAAACGGGTGCGGTGATGGCCTTGAAACACTCAGGCAGGCTGAGCGACAGACTCGCCGGAAAAACTGCAAACGGCAGCCAAAGGGTAGGCAAGACCACATCGAAAAGCGGCACACTTTTCACAGGAGCGACGGGCCCCACAGCCACACACTGGCAAC
>VOCP01052957.1:0-12721 GCA_007922195.1 Podocnemis expansa
TCTGAATGAAAAAGTTATTCCTAATATACAACCTAGAGGTCCCCCAGATTGAGACCACAGCTCCTAGTTCTGCCATCTACCACTACTGAGAACATCCTAACTCCATCCTCCTGGGCTGGGGGTGGGGAGGGGCTGGAGATGGCCACAGAGCAAGTATGGGGTGGTGGTGCTGCACAGAGCCACCCTTAAGGGAAGTGTGGGGGTTGACGCAAAACTGACTGCAGCGTTGGTCCTGTGGAGCTGGCCGGCAGGGGAAGTGGGTGGAGGGAGGGACAGTGCAGAACCAGCCCTGGAGACGGGGCAATGAGGTGGGGCAACACAGCCAGCTGAGAGGGAGGCAGAGCAGTGGCAGCACTCTGGCTGCTGGGAGGGGAGAAGGGAGTGGGAGTGGTGGTGGTGGTGGCGCTGACCCACAGGCCATAGTTTATCCACCCTTGCGTTAACCCAGAGGTGTCAAACATGTGGCCTGTGGGCCAAATGCAGCCTGCAAACCTCTTCCATCCAGCCTCTGACTGCACTCGGTGGGACCACACTCTCACCCTAACAGAAAGAGAGAGAGAGGTCTCACATACCTATCGCTCCGCAGTGCCGCAAAAGTGTCATGTCTCATGACATCACGGAGCACCGGGTATGCAAGACTGTACTCCGTGAGACCACACTCTCTCCCCAATGCTGCAAGAGTGCTGTAGTATTTCAATTTATGGTCTGCATGGCCCACTTGAAGTACATTTAAGGCAGGGGCCTCAAACATGCGGCCTGTGGGCCCCATGCGGCCCCTAAAGCTATTTCTTGTGGCCCATGACAACACAATCTTTACTGATATTTGCAATATCGTTGTATGAAAAGGTTTCAGTGGTGCGGCCCTCCAGCTAACAGGGGTGGCCCTTTACTAGTCCTAATGCAGCCCTCATGGTGATTTGAGTTTGAGACCCCTGACTTAAGGCAAATCTGAGCTGCCAGAGCAAATACTTTTGACACCCCTGCTTTAACTTCTGTGCCATTTGTCCAAGTAAATTCCAAGATGAGGGTCTTGCTTTCCTTGACTAGATATAGTAAGGCAGGGGTCAGCAACCTTTACCAACCCCTGTGCCAGTCCTTCCTCACCGACCCTTAGCTGGTGCTGGCAGTCCCCTCTGGTGAAAAATGTGGCGGCTGCCTGAAAATTCAGCAGTGGTCATGGCTGGAGTGGAAGCGCTTCCCAAGCATGCCAAGAAAAGAAGTTGCCCAAAGTGGCACGCCCAATGTTCCCTTCAATTACTCATAGACTGTGTGCAGAAATAATGTCTTTGTGTGTGCAAAAACATTTCTTTGTGAGCACCAATATTAGCACTATTGAATTTTTTTGTGCGCACTTTATTTTGTTGTGTGCGCAGGTTTCATGGCCTGTGTGCGCGCACACACGTGCACAGCTTAGAGGGAACAGTGCTTGGCAATGTGCCTGGGGACGGATCCCCAGGCATGACATGAAAAGAACCGGCTCCTTTCAGGGGTTCCCTGGTATGCTGCAGAAAAGCTGCCCAGAGTGGCTCCTTTGCAGAGCATCACATTAGCGAGGACCCACACCGGGCAGCTTTTTTCTGTGTCACATGGAGGCATAGACATGGGCGGACCCCCTATGTCCCAGCTGCACCCGAAGGAAGCCACCCAGAGTGGCAAGAGTGGCAATTTCTGTGGTACCACAGAGGGTGCTGCGCGGTGCTCTGAATAGGCTCGGGTGCCACTGTTGACCCACATGCCGGGGGTTGCCTACCCCTGTAGTAAGGTAAAGAAACCTATGCCTCATCTCTGCTAGTGCACTACACTGAGTTAGCCAGCCCGGAGTATGTCATCAGTGATGATGACATATTTGCTGCCATCAGATTTCCCTCTTTTTTGGATTGACTGAGCAATCAGTGAAGACATGACCAGTTGATATTAAGTCATTTTGAGAAAACCATCCCCTCAAGTGACTTAGCACCGTGTTGACAGGAGCACATTTCCCATTGGCACAGCGCAGTGAAGATGGTGCACTAAAATAGAGCGAGGAAGTCAATGGGAATAATGCAAGTTACCATGTGTACTTTGCATAGCTCCCATCAACTACTGCCTGATTTTGCTGGCAGTGTAGACCAAGCACCAGGGTAAACACATACTTCTTGAAGGGAGAAGGGGCAGGGGGGGTTGCAGTGAAGCCATAACGGGGAAATTCGTTAACCTGTGTTATTTATATTGCTCTAACACATAGGCACTCCAGTCATGGATTAGAACCAAGAACAAAAGACAGTCCCTGCCCCAGAGAGCTGACAATCTAAGACAAGAGATGCAGATGGACATGTTCCCTCTACGAATTGGGATGTCATGAGCAAAAATTTTAGTTTGTGAGCAGAAATTTTGCCTTATGGTAACTTGTGAGTCCAACTTTACAGTTATTCAGTATTATCAATTTTTACCTAAACTACAGTTGCTTACTGTACAAAATAGTTCCAAAGGGGCAGCTGTGTTAGTATAGTTCTGCAAAAGAAGGAGGAATCCTGTGGCACTTAAAGACTAACAGATTTATTTATCGCATGAGCTTTCATTGGAGAAATCCCCCTTTGTCAGATGCTTTGAAGAAGGGGGAACTTACAGAATGGGATGAAAATAAATCCAAGGGAGTGTAAGACATAGGATCAGGTCATACAGTAACAGCAAATCAGAGCAGTTGCTAAGATGCAAACACTGCAAAACAGCTGGTAGAGACAGGTGAATTCAAATCACCTGTTGTAATGGGAAAAGAAGCCATAGTCCCGATTTCATCCTGCTTTCACACAATCAAATCTGCATATCAATTCTAATTCAGCTCTTTCCTCTCTGAAGTCTTGATGTCCCATTGACTTTCTTGAGCATAGTCATCAACAAGTTGTCCAGAGAGTGATTAGACAGGTGAAAGCGTTCAGAAACTGGTTTTTGAGTGTTGTGATTTCTGATGTCAGTTTTGTGACCATTTATTCTTTTGCACAGAAATTCTCCTGTTCGTCCAATGTGTAATGTGGGAGCATTTCTGGAACATGATGGCATAAATCACATTAGTGGATGAGCAGGTCAATGAGCCCTTGACGGAGTAGCTGGCTTGATGGTGAATGGGACATCAAGACTTCAAAGAGAAACAGGCCCCAAGCCAAAGGGGAATCCTGGGCTCCCACCACCTCCCAAAGATCCAGCCCTGCTCAGGCCCATGCTGACGGAGACTGAGCCCTGGAGCCAGAGGCTGCGGTCTGTGGTGCTTCCCCACCACCCCTGGGCTGACTGTTTTGCTGCAGGAGGCAGAGCAGGCCAGCACGTTGCAAGTGCACTCCAGGGATGGGGCTGGCTGGTACATGGTGTGGCCTCGGGTAGTGGTGCTCCAGGGCCAGGAAAGCAGTCAGGCTGCCATGCTGGGACCCCCACAGTTCAGATTATTCTGATTGGTCCCCTGGAGGCCCTGGCGTGGTGACCCAACAGCATGCCTGGCCCTGGAGCACCAATATTGGAGGTTGTACTGCGTGCCATCTGGCCCCAACCTTGGAGCACCCTCAACCTGCTGGGGCACACCAGCCAGCCTGGGGGTGAGGCAGGAGCCATGCGAACTTCATCCTCTGACCCCAAGGCCTCATCCCCACCCCCAGCTCCAGCTGGGCCCATCGTTGGCTGGTCTGCAGGTCCTGCCTGCTCCACCCAGTGCAGAGTGGGCAGCCCCAGGTCTCCAGGGACTTTAATACGGCCCTGCCATTAAGCAGTTCAAAGTCCAAATGGATGCTGAGTTGGCCCACTGGTGGGTGGAGGGTGGGTGCAAGGTGATGAAGAAGAAACCTTGTCCTAGGAATAGCCTAGGCTCTCTTGAAATATCACGTTTTATCAGAAAATCAAGGTTCATAATCTCAGGTCGGTCAGTGCAGGGTGGTTCCCAAAAGGGCAGGTAAAGGTGTGAGCCAGTTCTCAGGAGAGGATGGAGTGGAGATTCTGGGGTCTGTTCTCATTTCATCCACTTGGGCTGGTCTACCTCTTTCTTTGTGTCCCCAGCAAGAGGATCCCTGGCTTCAAATCAGAAGAAAGCAAAGGACCACTTGCTGCCCCTTTTCTCATCTCACCTTCTCTGATACAAATCACTTCTGGCTTTAGCTGTTTACTGTGTGTTGATGGAACTGTAGTTAGAGGATTTCTTGCAGAAGTCTAGAGTGGGAGGAGGTCGGTGGTAAAGAATGAGAATTGGGTGGTGTCCATAACGGAGTGGAGATAAGACAGGTTGAGAGACGGGGAACTCGGTGGATTCAGCAGCAAAAATCAGGGGGTCATGTTGGTCACAGGAGTAGGCAGGGGGAGGGGGACACAAAGGGGAATATTTCCTTCCATACTTGAATACTGTGTTTTCCTTTCTGGAGTCTGAGCACAGCCTCCACTAGCGGCAGTAACATGGTTTGTTACTGGCTCTGTAACACACACCAGTGTGGAAAGAGTGGGTGCATTCCCAAGGAACAGGTCTGAGCCATCAAAATCAGGATTTCTGGTCCCAAGAGCAAGGACACATGGTCTGGGTCATCCTTTTGTCACTTGCTGCTCAGGTCCCTTTTCCCCATCCCACCCCTAAATCTGTAACTTGTGATGAAATAACTTCAAAAGATTTCTGGGAAAGGTTAAAGGGCTAAATCAAAAATTAACTGAGCCCTCAAAGTCCACACACCCTCCCCCATCCTTCCCAAAGTCACCTGCAGTCTGCCTCATAGAATCTTAATTGGAAGGGACCTCAGGAGGTCATCTAGTCCGACCCCTGATGGCTCTCTTTCTCCGAAGTGACACTGGCTCCTTCCTTCCCTTTGACCAAATTCCTCCCGCTACCCTGCTGTCTGGACTGATCATCACAGGTGAAGCTAGTGGAATCTGCAGAGTGGGTCTTGGATCTCAGGCCAAGTGCCTCCTGCTGGTGCCAACGCAACATAAAGCCCTGGCAACCTCCCACAGCTGTGCCAGGACCAGGAGCCCGTCGGGGTTCAGGACTAGAGAGTGGGAGTGGGGTAGAATTAGACTCCTCACCCTATGGAAGGGACTGCATGGGGGGGGAGGTTCCAACCGTACCCTGCAATGATTTTGGAGTAGCTTGGAATGGAGGCATAGTGGCATGACAGTTATGGTAATGTCCTACAATATCCTGGACGCATTTTATGGAATATATATTTTAGGGGAGGTAGGGCAGAGAAAGGAATGTGGCTCTGCCGGAGGTTTGAAAACACTCCTTTCCCTGACTCCTCTGCAGATAAGTGCAGTGCATGATTGAGAACTGCTTTGCAGGAAGCCAAACCTGACATGTTTCCCCCTTTAATCCAAAGAATGTATTCCCAAGGCACTGAGGAACTTCAATCCATTTGGGGGGGCAGCTGAAGGGAAACAAAGGTACCCCACCCATACTCCCTGGGAACTGAATGGGAGGTGGGAGTGGGAGAATCAGGTCTTCAATTTAAACCCAAATATTTTGGGGAAGCAAGGGTAAAAACAGGCATGGGATATCTCTGTCCCCAGTGGTTCTAAAGAGAGAAATAACAGGATGATTGACAAACCACTCTGTATGGATGTTTAAAAGACATAGGCTGCATGCTTACAAAAAATTTATTCTATGCATGGTTAAATATATGAAATTATAAAAGGCAATGGGAAGGATGCTATTAAGGAAATAATCCTGTCCAGAACCCTATAAAGTCCACTTCTTTAAGAGGGAGGTGTGACAGTTGTTGCAACTTCCAGCAATACTCTCTAGACAAACCTTAGTAAACTAAGTTAAACCTCAGGGAACAAAATTTCAGCATTTTAGACGTTTGTTGTTTTACAAAATCAAACTAGTTATGTATTATTGTGAGAGTGGATGGCACTTCTTTAGGAGGAACTGAAAGACAGAATTACTGCACTCTCAAGGAAGTACTGTCTGCTTTCAAAAGATGATGCTCAACAATGTAGCAGATGTGACTAATCTTTTGAGACAATAGGTGTGAAGTGGGATTTCTAGAAACTAACAGAAAGAAAGGGATTGCAAACATGCATTTAAGGGTTCAGTCTTTGAAGTTCTGCCCTGAGAGGGGGACCTTTTGACTGCTGATCACCTGTTACATGGAGATAGTTCAGAGGCAAGCTTTAAAGGAGTAACTGAGTTACTCATGAAGGTGCTAGCTCTGGTCAAAAGCTGTTTTGACCTTGTGACCATCAGAAAAACCCTGGGTGATGTGTGAAGAATCATAGCTGCCCACAGACATTGCAGGAGATGAGAATGATAAGGTTATTAGTAAGTGGTTAGGTCCTTCTATTGTTTTAAAATGTTTTCTCTGTAATGCTTTTACCTTAAAAATAAATGTGCTTGCTTAGGCCTAGTCTACACTACAGACTTTTGTTGACCAAAGTCAGATTTTTTCACCAAAACGATGCCATGCTAGTGTACATCCTACAATCAGCCAGCATCTGTTCCCCATTCTGAGTGCCCCTTTCCCATCTGATCATGCTCCTGGTTGATTGTCCAGCTGTGCACTGGACAGAGAACAGTGAGAAATACGTGTATTTTACAGTAATGAATCAGTGCTGTTAGTGCACTCACAACTATGTTTCTGTTCATTGTTTATTGTGCTTCTGTACAGATGTGGCAAGTCCAGCAGCTGATAAGAAAATGATCACAGAGAACCAAAGAGAAGATGTTCCAAGAACTCTTCCAGTCCTTTGAGGCAGACAAGAAAGAAAAAGAAAAGAAAAGGGACATGAAGACACAGTGTGACTGAAAATCAAAGAGGAAGGAAAACCAGGAGTGAGTGATAACAGGTCACAGGTGCATAATAAAGCCATCAAGGATAAAATGGAGCTGCTAAAATCACTTATGATACTGCAGACTGAATTTATGCCTGCCTCCCCTCACTTGCAAGCTATACAGAACTGCTTTCCATGCCCCCCTCAAAATTCACCCATACATTATTACCAAACTCCCAGCACGTCTCAGCACCCCATGCACTCCACCCCTTCAGACAGCTTCCAGAATGATAGCTGCACTTACGTCCCACCGTCACAGCTCACACTGACCCTCACTGCTTTTTCCCCACCAGCCCAGTTTTGTGTGTGCTGTAAATAACTGTTATTTCATAAAGATATACTCTGTGAAAAATAAGCAATCTTTTGTCTCCTGCACAAAATGGTTGCAACTCACATTGATACTCAGAGCAAATTGGACAGTAGTCATTGCATGACCTTATCACCTTACTGGCCCTTATTGTCAGAATAGCATCTCCAGGTCTCCCTGATTTGAATGTTCCCCTGTTGTGGTTCTCTAATAGTCCTGGAATCTGGTTGTTCACATTCAGTCGCAAAGTGATCTACCTCCGTTCTCCACCCAGGGGGACACGTTGCACTCTTAGCTTTACAAATATTATGACACTCCAAAGGGGAAGCTGTGTTAGTCTAGTTCAGCAAAACAAGCAAGGAGTCCTGTGGCACTTCTAAAGACTAATAAGTTTATTTAGCTAATATTATGAAGGACACAGCAAGCAGCCAGAACCATGGGAACATTCTCTTTATTTAGATCTAACCTGCTATGAAGGCATCTCCAAGAAGCTTTTAATCTGCCAAGCATACATTTAACAGTCATTCAGCACCTGCTCAACTTGTTATTGAAGCACTCCTTTCTGCTATACAGGTTGCCCATATAAAGCTTCATGAGCTATGGCAGTAAGGGATAGGTTGGGTGCCTCAGGATCACTATGCGCATTTCAACATCCCTCATTGGAATCTTTTAGTTTGGAAAGAAAGTTCCTGTTTGCAGCTTTCTATATAGGCCAGTTTTCCTGAAGCTGCATATGTCATGTACCTTCCCTGAGCAACCCATGATGTCAGTGAAATGCTTAATGTGATCCACAAGTGCTTGCAGTCTCATAGAGAAGTACCTCTTTTTATTGACACAGTCTGCCCCAAGATGCTTGGGAGCCAAAATTGGAAATACGTGTGAAATAGTGGATGGCTTTGCAATGACTGGATTCCATAACCGTGTTGGGGGGCGATACATGGCACACGTATTCCAAGATTCACAGTCTTTTGTAGCAGAATATGATTAATAGCCCAGCACACTTGCAATAACACAGCTCCAAGAGTGGACTTTTCAATTCCAAACTGATTAGCAACCAGCTGGTGACAGCAGTCTGGTTTCCACATGGCAATCACCACATCCTTCTCCACTGTGAAGGCAGCTCTCATTGTGGTGTCCTTGTGCTGTAGGGCTGCGGTGAGCTCTGCACAGAGCTCCTTTCTGCATTCAAAAGTTCTACAGCCACTGCTTATCATCCCAGATATATATAACAATGCAATCCCATGACTTGTGTAACGTGCTCACAACTGGCAGAGCATTGTGTGCAGATGCTCCACTGAATGCAAACAGTAATCAGGCTTTGCTTATTTGCATGGCACATACATGTCAGGCATCTTGAATTCCTGTTTCTTCAGGGAGCTCATGATGTACTACATGACTAGCTGCAATGTGTTCACAAGACTGACAACAGTGGAAAGCAGTGCAGGATCCATCTTTCCAGACTGAAATGGTGGCCATACAGGAGAGCTGGGCTATTGAAAAATGCCGCAAAACACAACTGAAAATCCATTAAATGATGGGACAGAAATCACTGCAACATTGGATATTGAGCCCATATCTGGGACTCACTGTGACTCTCCACCTTCCCACAACTCCAAACTGCACAAGACGGTGAGTGAACAGTGGAATAACTGCCTGCAGTGCACTGCTCTCACTGTCAATGCTAGAGAACACCAATTGTGAGCACATGTCAGTGACATAATGAGTGTTGTGTGAACAGGCACAAGCATTATAATAAAAGCACTTTTTGATCATCAGTGTAATTTGCATCAACAACACTTTCTAATGTAGACGAGCCCTTGCAGTTGTGCGGTAATGGTGGCAATTCCATTGTTCATCATATCTCAGGAGAAAAGTAAAGCAGATAGTTTAGGCAGCCTGATTTTGCTGATGGTTGCAGTATAGGCTGTGACCTGAGCAACCTGGAAAAACCATCGTCAGGATGAAGAGTGATGTATGGCAGCAGCAGGTATTGAGATCAGGGCCCACTGGGCTGAAAGTTGTACATATATATAATAAGAAGCAGTCTGTTCTCCAAAGAGATTAAGTAAATACATTCAAACTGTGGTAAAAGAAAGGTTATTCCCCTGGTATGGATGGGTAAATGGAGGGATTAAGAGTCTTGTCCATGAGGTAAAAATACACAGTCATAAGAAGGAAAGACTTCACCCCCACAAAACTGTCCATTCACCACTGATAACATACCTTCCCCTGCATCTCAAAATCCTAGCAGCTGTTCTAGACCCTGAAAAGATATCACTGTCTTTTAGCATTTTTTTCCAGTTATTCCAAGTCTTTTTGCTTCCCACAAATTGGAAAAAAACATCTTCAATTTCCCTTTCTTGTTTATCTGCATTTTTGGGACGAAGAACCAGATACTTCAGCTCCACAAAGTGTTTGCATTTAGTAGGATCTATACTGAAAAGAAGAAAGACTATGCAATCCACAGGTACCTTCCCCTGTTATGTTCCAGTTCTCTTGTGTCATGCAGGTTAATCAGACCATGTTCCTGCTGCTGCAGAAATGCTTTGAAGTTTTAAAAGCAGGGCTCTTCGGTGTGTTTACAGATCTCCTTTGTGGACAGAAAGATGTAACATAGGAAGTGTCTTCAATACATCATTACAGCAGCTTAGCTGCAGTGCCCCACCTATGTCACTGTAGTGTAGACATACCTTTTACCGTCTGATGCCCTGGAGCTGCACATGGTTGTGATTAATGTGCCAGGACCATATTCAGGGATCAGGGATTGGGGCTCCAGCTTGATGGAGATGTGAGTGGGTGGGAAAGTTACTATGGAAGTCCACAGAGATCATAATAATATATTTGCCAACCTCTGCCAGCATCAACCAGATACTGTGAATCTAGGTAGGTAATTGATGTGTATCAAAATCACTGCTTTATTATCTCAGCAACAGCCCATGTTGCCTCTCAACCCCCTGCTCTAATGACAAGGTCCCACTGCCTCCATCACCTGCTCAGTTAGTCAGTCCTATACTCTAAGACCACCACCACACTGTCACCCGTATCTTTTCACCTAACCACCAAATGCCACCGAGTTTTACACAGATCTCTGTGCATTGCACCCAGGGGCATCCTGAATGCTTGGGGACAGATACAGGCCAGTAAACTAAAACAGCAATTCCAAACTATTTAGAAAAGGTGTCCATAGGCTGTCATCATGCCAGGCTGGGGATGAAATCTATGACTGAAAGAGTCCAGCTCCCATTTGCATCCATGTGAAAAAGAGATAGCCATTGCACTAAGAGTTTGTGTGTGGTAGGGTAAAGTGCTCTTTGGAGGTGTGATTTCTAAAGCAAACTGATGAGTGGCATATTGACTGGCCTGTGTAGAGCCTACTGATGTGCACAAAAGCGTCACTAGAGTGCTTTAGGGTAGTATTTTTTAACCAGTGTGCCACAGCCCATTGGTATGCTGTGAGAACTGTCCAAGTGTGCCATGAAATTCTGTACAAAGGTAATGAAAATCCAGGTAAAATGAACATTTGGTTCACCTTAAACAAGATACTATCCAACCAAAATTACAACTCATAAAACTCGTGAAAATTAAGCATTGAATTAAAAGTGAGGTACCAGTCTTTCAATTCTGTAACATGAACATTCTAAACACAAGAGACACAAGGGAAAAATTCAGATGACGTGTATTTTTTTCTGGTGGATTTGAAACATGACTGCTTTTGATCCTTCTTTAGCTTGTTGTATATACTATGTTGCAGGCCTCCCTAGTAAGACCGTAACCATAGTAAATGTTAAGTACATGTGATGTTTATGAGCAATCAATTCAGGTGAAAAAAATGGGTGTGCCATGGAACTGTTTGTCTCATTGAAGCATGCCATGTTACTGAAAAGGCTGGGAACCACTGCCTACTTAGGCTATGTCTACACTTACACTTTAACTCGAATTAATGACGATCAATTTAATTTAAAGTATTGCATGGCTACAGTAGCTTTCCTTAGTTCGAAATAAAGTCCTCTCTCAATTCAAAATAAGGAAAGCTCATTTTGACATGATAAAACCTCCCTTAAATTCAAAATGATGGTTAAATCACATTTATTAGTTTGATTTAACCCAGTGTAGCCATGTTAATTCAAACTAACCATTACTTCGAATTAACACTTTTTGCCCTTTTTCCCCTAAGGATGCCTTCCTCTTTCTACATATTGTGTGGGGGCATGGCACTTCCTGGGGGCCATGTTGCCACACCTCCCGTGGTGCCCCTCTCCTAAATCAAACTAGCAAGTCCTGTCTATGGACATGCTATTTCGATTTGGGTTTCTAGTGTAGCCGTGTGAATTCAATTTAACTTAAATTTGATTTAATGATTATTAGTTTGATTTAAGTTAATTTGATTTAACAATCTAAGTGTAGACATAGCCTTAGGGTTGAGATATACCAATTAAAATTCAGCACATTAGTGCACTTCAGAAGTCACACCCATGAAGAGCATCTTACCCTACTATGCAGAAAAACCTCAAGGTAACATCTGTGTTTGTTTAAATAGCAGACTGAACCTGTCTAATTCCACTACATGTATATATTACATATGAAATAGATGCATTAAACTAGTTGTGGGATGTTTTTGGAAGAGGGTTGGATTTTTGTTTCATTACTTTGTAAAAGTCAGTGTTCTGATCCCTTAGCTAGCAATGCAGGCTTCTTTTCATCCTACCAGTTGTTGTCCCTGGGGAGAAGGAAAAGCAACTGAGAAAACAATGAATCACCAATTTAATGTCTGTTACAGGTGACTTTGAACTCAGTCTGTGGAGCAGGTGGTCGCTGATCCAATCATGTGAATGCCTGAGCACATTCCAATGGAAGTTATTATACTCGAAGCCTCAGACAGAAATAAAAAATGTATTTAGGTTGCCAAGTCAAGTGTTTGAAAGTTAAAAATGCCAGAAAACCTTTTGTGAATATACATAAATAGAGACACAGGGTTGGTGAGGTAGTAGCTTTTTATTTGATCAATTTCATTGAGGAGAAATAAGCTTTGGAGCCACATAGAGTTCTTCTGAAGCTACACTGCACAGATCTGAAGAGTCAGTTTTGAACTCACCCTTTTCTTGATGGGACTGTGCTGTTGGAGTGGATTAAGGCTGGATTTCTCACCTTATTAAAGTTAATTAGGAGGCAGAGTTAACACTCCATTAAAGTGAACATCAGACAAATTATCACCTTTCCTGCTCCTATTTTCAAAGACAGTTTCTGCAGAGCTGAATCAAGCCTGCAATGCACTGCTGTTTCCCAAGCAAAAATCTATGTTTCATGTTTAATGAAAGTTTAGACTTGCCAAAATCAGACAAAATCCGACATTGCACAAACGCTAAACAGTCTTTACAATTTGTTTCTTTTGAATTTCTCCATCTGCTGATTCTTAAATGGGAATGTGTTGGTCTGGTTTTTGCCTTGTAAAAAATTGTTTAAAGATTTTGCTATGTCAGTTTCTTGGCAATATTTTCAGCCTCCTCTCCCCATGTTCCCAAAGCACCAGCCCCATTAGGGGACTGCACAGTGAAGATAGGGAAATTTCTCTTCTGAAAAAAAAAAAAAGACACTGTAATTGTTATGAGATTTGTATGAGACCACAAACTTGTGAGCATAAGTGAC
>VOCP01052967.1:0-10193 GCA_007922195.1 Podocnemis expansa
ACAACAGACACCATCATAGGTCCTAATCAAGCCTGCTACTCCATCAAAGGCTCATTTACTTGCTCATCTACTAATGTGGTCTATGCCATCATGTGCAAGAAATGCCCCAACACCTTATATATTGGACAAACAGGACGATCGCTCTGTAAGAGACTGAATGAACACAGAGCTGATATCAGAAATCAAAGAAAAAAGAAACCAGTTGCTGAGCACTTCCATCTTCCTAATCACTCGATGATGGATTTGTTAATGACTGTCGTTAGAGATGTAGCTGGGACATCAAGACTTCAAAGAGAAACAGCTGAACTCGAATTAATATGCAAGCTAAATTCTGTGAAAGCAGGACTCAATCAAGACTATGGGTTCTTTTCCTATTACAAAGGGTAATTTGACTTCAGGCTTCCCATGGTTTGAGCCTGTAAACTGCTCTGATTTGCTGTTACTTTATGACCTGATCCGATGTTTTACACCCG
Organism: Podocnemis expansa; assembly: GCA_007922195.1. Taxonomy (NCBI): domain Eukaryota; kingdom Metazoa; phylum Chordata; order Testudines; family Podocnemididae; genus Podocnemis; species Podocnemis expansa. The sequence continues at coordinate 474 of VOCP01052967.1, forward strand.
CTTGCATTTAGTTTCATTCCTTTCTGTAAGACCACCCATCTTGGAAGCATCTGAGGAAGTGGGATCTTCTCCCACGAAAGCTCATGCAAAAAATAAATGTTAGTCTTAAAGTGCCACACAACTCCTTGTTGGTTTTTTTACTAGTTCTTTCAGTCTCTCTTCTTGTGCTCTAGCCACTTGATCATTTTATGCAAGGAATTTTACGTTCTTTGTGTAAACAACAGTTGACTGCTGGCAAAAAAGCCCTCAGTGTAGACTAGGGGTGACTTTCTTAACGCTTGGTCTCAGCTTTTCAATAATTTTTCTGAGTGATCCTGGGAAACTCATGCAATCGCTGGGTTTCTCAGCTTCCTTTTCTTTAAAATGAGGGGGACAGTAACAATTTCTAACCTCATGGTTGTGTTTTAAGCTAAATTCATTATGCTTGTAGGTCTTTTGAAGTTCCTTTGATGGAAGTCACCATCTAAGTCTAAATGGTGTAAAGACCATGAATAACATTTAGAAAATCACCCCATGTTACATGAATATGAAAGGAATAATATTAAGCAAACCACAATGGCACACATTCTTATAATATCCTATGCTGTATGTCATGCATTCATTTCATGGAATTTAACTTGAAAGCCATGAATAAGAATTCTATTCTATGAAAATAGTGTCAGAATAAGACTAGAAAAGTATGAGTTTTTAGCATGGGCTCCATAGGATTCACAGGCCAAATTTTGCTTTAGTTTGCCACAATTCAGTTCTAAACAACTCCACTGGCTTCTTCAGAACAAAAATGGTAATTTGGATTTGTTTCAGTGTAATCAAGAATAAAGGGTTGGCTCTGTAACTAAGTAGCAATCCTTTCAATTTTCATGTGTGCTTTTTATTTCCCCGGAGAGGGGATGTTCCTTAATCAAAATAAATCATAATATCATTGCCACTTTAATTTATAATTTTTATAAGGATCAGGGCTGTGTACACACACCCCATGGTTACTACACTTGCATAGGTATCTGCATGCTATAAATAGTCATAGTCCATGTTTACTCAGATCATAACTATACTTTAACTACTCTGTCTTCCAGAGATAGGAGGCTTCTGGAAATCAGCCTGTAAGACACTGGAAAGTGTTGAAAAATCTTATAGTAGAAAATGTTTTAGTATGATTCCTGCTGATGTTGTATGACTGTCCAGCAATAGATCTTAGATATGGCTAGGGATACAGTTAAATATGGCCTCATAAACTGCAGAATATTTTCTTTTCCACTTAAACACTGGCTGAATTTTGGCAGGAGCCAATATTAGATTAACATGCCATTTGCCTTTTCCAGAAAATTAGCCCAAAATAACAAAGATAACATAGGCCACTGCTATTCATCAGCTAATATTGGGCTTAATCCTGAAAGGTACTGAGAACTCCTGCTAAGGTACTGAGTTCTTCAACACCCTTTGGCTTAACTGGGTTTTGAGGATGCTCGGTATAACACAGGATCTGTGGGCAGCAAAAGTCTCCTTTTACAGGAAATAGCTGTAGTGTACAGTATTTGAAAACAGTTACCAAACTGTGCTGAAATTCTTCTGAAAGCAGCATCTGCCAGGCATCTGATTACTATTCCATGGGTGAAATTGACTCAAGGCGGTAGAGAGAGTCTCCATTGGCTCTGTAGGAGAAATGCATCTAACTGAAGTTAACAAAGACTCATCACTCTCTCCAAAGTATTTCTGCTTAATATTCTAAATACCTAACTTTGCTCTTATTAAATGGCAAAGCTCCTTCCTGTTGAGTGGGAGCAGGCCCTACAGAAATAACCATCTATTTAGACTGTGCTGTACTGTAACCCAATAAAGAAATGAAATAAAATGGAACCATGAACAAGCATGAGGAGTCCCATCCTTCCTGACAGCCTATAAAACCAAATGTTAGCATATACTTTGCCATCATTAATATTTAATAAGCAAGACCCTTGTGTTCCATAATTACTGTTTCCCCAATGCATGATTTTATATGGAATGGAATGGAATGACCATTCTTCTCATTTTGGCTATATTTTTAAAGCATATTAATAAGAGATTGATGGGCTCCACTGCATGAATCTCCTCTCATAATTCTGCCAGCCCATCTTAATCTTCACCTTCAGTATCCCTGTTGTTCAAATAATAAGTTTGCTCCCAGCAAGTGCTGTGAATTATGTCAAATAAAGGCTTGATTCTGCAATCCTTCCTAATGCAAACACTCCCACCAATTTAAATTACCATAAGTAAAAATTGCAAGCTTGGATTCTGACACCATATGATGGGTTTGTGATGCAAACAGATAGGCCTAGGAAGAGACAAGGATGAAACTATCAACTAATCTTGGCCCTACTCACATTTGAACTTAGGCCTTTAGAGAGGAAAGAACCTACTGCATTGTAGTAGCCTCCACTCATAGGGTACATCTACACTGAAGCCTTAGTTTGATTTAGGGAAGCTTAAGTCAATCTACAGACACCCCTCCCCCCCATGGCCACAGTAGGCTTTTATTGTCAACTTAAGTGCTTCCTTAAGTTGACTTAACACCACTTCTTATCAAGTTGACTTAAAGCAGTGCAGATGGGGAATAGCCCTTAAGTCAACTTACTTGGCCTCTAGTCCCCCTCCCCAGAGTTTCTGGCCACCAGGAAGGGTCAACCTAGCACCTGCCAGTGTGGATGCAGGCAGTCAACAGGAATTTTCAGTGTGGATGCTCGATGTTGACTTAACAAGGTTGACTTTCAGTCGACTTAAAGCTGAACTTAAGTCAATTTAACAGAGCCTCCAGTGTAGACATACCCATAATTTGTCGTCTTTATTTCCTACTCCCCCTGCCACTTCCACCCACACACACATTTATTCATCTGCAGTTTGGAAAAAGCCAAACAGTTAAGGAGAAGAAGCATTGGTTGGGACCGTCATCAACAAATTAACTTACACAATTTCAATGATGCTCTTCCAAAGGCTGTGTTTTCACCTTTTTCTATTTGTCTTGTTCCTGACATTTTTATATAGTGGCTAAAACAAATAGAGGGAACAGAAGCTGCACTGACACAGAAGATGATGGACCTGGAGAATGAAAAGGTAAAGAAATGATCATTTTTAAAAAAAAAGTCATTCAGCTAGAACTTAATTTCAGAGAGAAGTCTGTAAACACAAAGGCATGTTAAACTGTTGCCTTTTTCTGTGTAGCAAGGGTGACCTCATGATGCTGTCACGAATAGATTTGTAGAACGCTGTTTAATAGCTAATGCCTGTGAAGTGTAAAGAAAAAACTAATTAACCTGAAACTGAAACACTGACTGTGCTGTTTGTTGTGAGTCATGATGGGCAAAATACCAGACAAAAGACACTCTTTTCCATGATATAATGTGCATATGGTATGAAACATGTCTGTGTCCTTCCAATGTGTTATTGTGTTTGGCAACAGCAAGAACTGTGGAGCTGTGGTGTCAAATTTCAGTAGAATTGCACAAGGGATTAATCTGAACAAGGGTGTGTAATTTCAACTAATGAAGTCCTCCTCCTGGCTTCAACTTTTTTGCCATAACCCCTCTTTGTTCTCAGGAATGGATGAATTCCCAAGTGCAATTAAATCTTTCCCTACAAATTTGATATGGTACTGAGCTGTCCTTTTGCTGTATGTTGTATGAAGATTTTCTGAATGAATGTTTAGCTTTGTTGATTTACCATGCATGTAGCGCTTTTCATCATGCAATTGCTTTACAGAACTGATTAATCCTCGCCATACATTTTTTCAGGGAGATATGCAAACAGAGAGGGAGACTGAGGCAGACGGGTGAAGTAAATTTCTTGCTCTTGGCTATCAGTGCCAAGATTCAAATTAGGCTTTCCTGGCTAACTGTCTGGTGCTTAGGTTGCTTGCCTCTGAGAATGGGGCATGATACTAATGCAAGGTGTGAGTCCTTTCATACATATTACAACAGAAATTACAATATTTGGGGGTAGGAAAAAGTAAAAAAAAAAATAGTATACTTTTAGGGGAAAAAATTGAAAACACTAGATTCTTTTAAAAAAGTAAATTGGAACAAATATGTTGTCTCTCTTTAATTTGATTTATACATGTTTTTCGTTTGCAGCACGTCAAGCTTCTGAGTATTTATGCATCAAGTAATGACATATATTTGCTCAGCTCAGCAATCTGCTTGCCAACAATGAATTGAATAATGAATGCAAAAATGTATTTTAGGGAGGTATAAGTGGTCAGGACTGGTCTAGCTGCTTCCTTTGGGAGCACAGTTAGGCCAGTGAAAATCCTGTCCTTATTACAATTTCTGACATTATTGTTCATAGTGGCCACCTTGCATAAATAATAGAGATATCACCTCTAACTGTGAGTCAGTATGGTTCTGTGGCTAGAACACTAGACTGGGATCCATTCCTGACTGTCACTGATGTGCTGTGTACCTCTGAGCAAGTCTCTTCCCATCTCTGTGCCTATTTCACTTCTCACCCTTTCTCCTTTCTATTTAGGCTAGCTGTTCTTTAGGGCAAAGACTGTTTCTTACTGTATGTTTGTACAGCACACAGTGGGTCCTTGATCTTGTATCATGCTCCTCTTGGTGCTACTATAATCCAAGAAAAAAAAATAAATAAAAAATTGTGGTGTCCATACGAGCATTCAGTGTCCAAGACTGAAATACAAACTCCCATTCTGCTTTTATATCAGTTCATGGATCACTGAAAAAACTTCAGGGTTTAATACGTTTTTAAAACATTAGACATTTCAGTTTGTTTATGGATTATATCAGTAAGAAAACAGCATGGAAACTTGTTCTAGTCTCCCATTATGAACTTCCATATTGACATGGTAAGAAATGATGGCTTGTTTCAACAGCCAGAGTACCTCTGATAACAAGGGACAATGTATATTAAAGTTCATTCTTCTTCTTATTGCTTTGTCACACTGTCAGATTGCTGAGTTGAGCAGTTTTCTTTTAAGCCAAATAACATTTTAAATGGGATTTTTTATTTACTACTAATTCCTGATGTTTGGCCAAATTCTGTCCAGATACTTAGGTGCACAGTTCCCGCTGAGGTTGTTGGGAACTGCATTTGAAAGCAACATTTGGCACATTAAAAGTAAAATAAGACCCAGCGTCACTTTTAACATAGGTCAATCATTTCTTTTAGCGATATCATTCTGTTTTGGAGTGGTTTTGCTAATAAAATAGAGTCACCAGACTGGCAAAGCTTTCGGTTCTTAGGAGTTTTTGTTATATAAATACACAAACTAGCCCATTTTGTATTTTTAATAACAGCTGAAAGCCTTGATTATAAGGTGCATGGATTTATATTTAAATTGCTTTTTGTTCCATATGTTGAGGAAACACAAAAGTTTATCTTTAAGGAAAAATTACTATAAATGGTAAGTCTCACCAAATTGCCTTCTTGCTTTGTGGACTACTGGTTCACGAGTGCCACCAACTCAGTAAAAAGAATGGTATAATACTAGTCTTTTCCAGCCTGATTGTGGTGTTTTTGTGCTCATTAAAAGTTCCAGAGTACTTTTTTCAAGAGCAAGGTTGCTGGCCTGTGTGCTAACTAAATTTGAACTTGGCTATTTAAAGTCTCATTCTAAAACCCATAATCTTCTATAGCTTTAGTTTTTGGATAATGAGTTCTGTGGAATCCTAATCTATTCCATATTTCAGTGACAGCAGAAATGATCTACATATAATATATAGGTGGACTTGGGGCCAGATAGTTAGGAAAAATTAGCAATGTTCAGTTAAAGTATTATAACAATGAATGAGTGTGTTTAATGACTGAAAAGTACTCAGAAATTCTGAGTTCTTATACGAACTTCTGTAACTGTGTATGCAAAGTCCCTTAACTTCTCTGCCCCTCGTTTTTCCCATTTTAGATTAGATTTACTTTTGTGTGATAGGACCCAGACGATACAGAGAACCTCTTCTTATTCTGTGCTAAGAGAAGGGCAGGATTTCTGCCTTGCGGTAGAGAGGGATCATGGATGCCACATCAGCTAGTGCACTTTCAAATTCAAGATATAATTTGCTGACTAGAGTAAGTAGCTTCACATTTGGCCAACTAGTACATAAACTGAAGTCTGCAACATAAACCCTTCAGGGGCATATATTACTCATTTTCAATGGAGCAGTGAAGTGCACTTAACAACATGATTTCCTTCCCTCTCTTGGACTGCCTTGTGTAAATAATGGCTTTTGTGCCACATGCATGGTGGATGTTTCATCCTTCTCTCTTTCCTTTGTGTGTCCCTCTATCAGATAAAGGCAGGACCTTGCCCATCAGGTTTGTACTGTGTACGAGGGATCAACAAAGGAAAGATGCTTTCTAGATACACATTGTTAATATGTTGGTTTTTCTTAAAAAAATATTTATCAACCTAATACTCCAAATGTCCTGACAATAAATATGACCCATGGCATTAGATTCTCGGTTGCTTTCAAGTGAAAGTGGCTAAGAGATCACGTACAAAAACAGTAAACTTTATTTTTAGGATAAAAAAACAAACCCTCCATTGTTTTTATTATTGCTCAGGACCTGTTCAGTAAACAGAAGGGTTATTTAGAGGAAGAACTCGACTACAGGAAGCAAGCTCTGGACCAGGCTTACATGGTAGGAAAAGAACAGTCATTAAATTTTCATGCTTTATCAGATTTGATAAAATACAGATTTTCAAAAAAATATATAAACAGGTTTTTTTTCCCCCAATGATTTATTTGTCTGCTAGATTAGGAAACAAAGATGGAGGACAGATGGCACAGAAATGGATTAAATAATTGGAATTATGTTTTTGCATTGTATTTTATTCTAAAATATGCAAAACCGCAACATTTTGGTGGCAGGACTGGTTAGGCTAAGAGTGTGCACAGTGATCATGAGTAAAATATGCAGAAAATGACATCTTAAATGTAATTTTTTTCAAATATTTGCAAATATTTTGCCATTAATTTCACCAAACCCCAAGATGAGAATCCTTTCCATCCTATCCATGCTAACGTCTTATAAAGTATTTAAGTAAAGCCATGGGCTATGGTTTCCTCATGTTGATCAACGAAAAAAGGAAAATCTTCCGAATTCCCAAGGAGTTAGCACATTAATATACTAAGTTCTATTAGGTGGAATAAAACCTTGAGAAACGGAAGTATGGAATAAAGAATTGTTTACATATTGTAGGCATTTCAAATTGGAGAATGATTGTTAGGGTAGAAATGTATTATGTTTAAAGGAGGTGTCTGGAAACTTCAGTTCCATTCCTCCTACCCGGTGATCTTGGGCAATCCATTTAAACTCTCTGTGCCATAGTTTATGCATCTTTAAAATGGAATAAATTTACCTGTCTCACAAAGGTGTTGTGAGGTTTAGTGTGTTACTGTCAGATAATGTATGTGCAAATAATGTTGGTCTAGAAGTCCTTTTTCGTGGTCTTACAAAACTTAATGGTAAAAGAAATATTGCCCTGATTTCTTATTTTAGTCAGTGACCCTAGATTTCTGACTGGATTTTAACATTCTCTGTGGTGTTTACCTCCCAAACGTTGCTGCATTTGGTTAATGCATGAGAATCTGAAAGTAAAATTGATTAGGAACTAAAAAGAAACGAAAGAACTGTTTGTGTGCTCTATCCCTCAAGTATTTTGGCAGTCCAGAAAACACTGGTGCTTCCCTCTTTACTTGATGAAATTTCTGATTCTGTGCTTTAACCTTTGATCCCTTTGAGAGAAGAGTTTTTGAAGTTGCTGATGGCAACTCCAAACAAAGAGACTTAAGGAAACCTGGCGTAACTGCAGACTAGAACAGGAGGGTGAGAAAGAGAGAAATAAGTGGCATGCTTTTTCTTGACAGGCAATAAATTACTCTATCACTTGCAGGCCTTCCTTTTTATGCCTTTTAAAGAGTTTCATTCCCTAAATTGATTTAACATTCCAGCTGCAATGAGGGAAACCTCTTGTTTGGCATTAACGTTGTAACTCAGATTTGGCAGTGTGGTTCTGTCATGAACTGAGCAAAAACTTGGCCTGGGGATAGGCTGAATCTTTTGTCTTTCCCAACAAATACTGTGAACTCTGGTTACATTAAACAAATCAATCATTCAATCGAAAAGAATACAAGGCCCATGCTGTAAACAGTCTCATAAGAACATGTGCACTGTGTATGGAATGCTCCTCACTGCTCACATGGGTGCTGCTTTTCTGCTGTCTACTTGTGTCCTTCCTCTCTTTAAGCTTTGCTTGCAAGTGTTGTTCTTGGTGTTGGTTGGTTTGCCTGCTGTATTCAAATGTGAGCCTGTTTGTGTGTGATTTGGGTTGCCACTAGAAAATCCAGGAGCTGGAAGCCACACTGTATAACGCTCTGCAGCAGGACCCAGGCAGGCGGGCAAGTGAGTCATTGAATGAAGTGCAGAGGGAGGATTTGCAAGCTGCGGTGGAGAAGGTGCGGCGGCAGATCCTGAGGCAGAGTCGCGAGTTTGATAGCCAAATCTTGCATGAGCGCATGGAGCTGCTGCAGCGGGCCCAGCAGGTAACTCACCACTCCGCTCCCTCTCTCCTCCCCACATTAATGTTATCACCATTGTCACCACCAGCACAAGATTACCATGCCACTGTCACCTTGCCAAGTTATTCCTAGTCTGGTTATTTACTGTTGTCATGCCAGGGTCTGGGCACTGCTTGTACACAAAAAGAGACGGACTATCCAAAAGAGCTTATGTCTAAGGCAACCCTCCTGTAAATTGTGCAATGTGGGCAGAGCTATGTTGACTTCAAGAGAGCTACATGGACAGGTGGGGTTTGCATACACAGAACATTGTACAAGGGTGGCCTGTGCCTTTAAGGGCCATGACCCTGTGGCCAGCTAGCTCTGTCTGATTATCTAACACAGCTCAGAAGGGGTCAGGCTGGCTCCTGTGACTGCCCCTAGAGCAGAGAGAGTGGTGTATATTGAAAGACTTTTGGTTCTGTTTCAGCTTGGGTTGGTCAGGGGAATAACTTGGTTTTGTGTTACTTCATGATTTTAATCGATTGAATGAGTAAACTATTCCTTTGGGGAAGGGCCCGAGACCAACTTGGAGGTTGTGTTATTCCTTCCTGGGCTGGGGGCAGTTAGGCCAGCAGTCCTACATGCAGTGAAAAATGTAGGCAGGGAAACAGCTTCTGGAACTGAGGGGAAACTGAGGCAACAGAAAAATGTGGAGGAGAACAGGAAAGCAGTTATAGAAAGGGCAGTAGCAGAAGTGAGAGCATTTCTTTTTTTCAAAATAATGAAACCTTTTATTTTGAAATAGTGCTTAAATTGAAATTATTGTTTAGAAATAAGCAATTCTAAGCCACAGAACATGTTTATTTCAAAATAATGGCCGTATTTTTTTTGCCTGCCTTCTCCTATTTCAAATTAAAGAGTCTAGTGAAGACGCTTTACTTCAAAATAATAACTCCTATCTTATTTTGAATTAGAGAGTCTTCCCTCGACTCCTAATTCAAAATAATAAATTTGAAGTGGTGCTAATTCGAAATAATTACTTTTAATTAAATTCAAAGTAGTTATTTCAAAATAACTATTTCAAATTAATTTTGTAAGTGTAGACATAGCCTAAGTTAAACATTTTTGCCTAGGCTGATTTATCACCTGTATTCGGTACCCAGCAAATTCACTCCCCTTGTATTTAAGATCCATCTTTCTCAGAATGAAAGAGCTCTGGCACCTTATGTCTGTCCAG
>VOCP01053015.1:0-11732 GCA_007922195.1 Podocnemis expansa
GCCGCAGGCGCACCTCGAGGCACGAGCCTTCCATGAGCATCCGTCTTGCTCCAGGATGCCTGAAGCGTGTTGTGATGAAGTAAGAAAACCTCTTGGGTTACTGTTGTTCTTCTTTTCTCTTCCTGTTCTTGGGTGATGGTATTCTGGTGATGGGACACAGGGGTGTCATAATCATATGTACCACTAGGGGGGAAGAGGCTTTAATGCCTCCTTACCTGGACCCCCTGGGGGTGACAGGTTGTGGCTGGTTTAGACCAGGGGCAGGGCAGCTGGGGAGAGAGAGAACAAAGAGGAGAGAGGGAAAGAAGGATCATGGAGGTCAGAGGGGCAGGACCTCCGGGGCTTGTCCTGGGCGTTTACTATCTGCCCTCCTAGGTGATCTGAGAGCCAACTGTCCTAGCTGCCGTGCAAAGTGGATTGCTAATAAACCCTCTGACTGCTACACTGGCTGAGTGTCACTGCTGATTGGGATGTCTGGGACCCTCGTAGGGGGAGGAACCCTGCCCCCCCCAAGGGAGACTAGACAGAGCAAGGATCGGACTCTCTGGGCCTGGATTTGGGAAGCTGGCTACAGGTAGTGTGGAGACCCTGGTGAATGGGAGAAAGCTCCACCGTAGCAGAATCCCTGGTGGGCTGTGAACAGAGGGAATCCAAGAGGCTTTTCTGCGTTCTCCATGACATCTTGGTGGCAGCGACGGGACGCCCTACAGCGAGACCCCACAGTGAGTGACTATCCAGTGCAGTGCTGGCAAGAGGGGGCAGCGGGAAGGGGTAACGTTGGTCCCTTCAGAAGGACAGTTTGTCTCTGAACAGACCCAAGGAGCTTTGTGTATCAGCAGGCTCCTGGGGGCTCATTTTATGAAGCTGCCCAGCCCAGAGACAGCTGGGGAGTTGTTCAAAGACCTGCATCCCTGACCAAGAGAGGGGTTTTCTCCAGGGTGGTCCAGCAGACCCTGGAAGGATCCGTGCCCTGGATTTGAATTGGGAGGCAGGGAGGCAGGCAATCGGAGTCCCACTCTGTGGAAACATCCTTCGGCTGGGAGACTGATGGAGAGAGCAGTGAACATGCAAATGTCCTGCACCTGATTGGACGATGGGGGAAGTGGACTCAGGTGTGCTTGGTGAAACCTGATCCTGAGAGCTGGATTCACTGAGAGAGACGCTGGTCTCACTTACTGCTGGTGATAACAGTACAACATGGATTACAAGAGGTTGTTAAAACAACAACTAGTGAACATTAGTAAGGCTCGAGGATTAAAAGTCAGCAGGCTCACCAAGGGGCAGCTCATTGCCCAGCTGGAAGAGAGCGATGGGGGCAGAGAGAGAGACCCCTCAGTGGTGGGAGCCTCCAGGGTTCTCAGAAGTAGCAGCAGTAGCAGCCCTGACCTGCCCCAACAACAAACCCCAGCCAGAGAGGGGCACAGGTGACACCAGTCTGCCCCAGAGGAGGTGCCCAGAGGAGCTGGGAGCTGCAGCCCGGGGCCTTCTCAGCAGCAATCTCCAATCCCTAGGGGGCACTCACAGTTCAGTTCCCCCCCCAGAAATAAGGCAGCTGGAACTGGAGCTGAGGCTACAGGAGTTACAGGATAAAGCAGGACAATGCCATTTTTAGTTAGAAATGAAACAGCTGGAGATGGCAGAGAGAGAGAAAGAGAGACAACATGTGCTGGAGCTGGCCAGACTTAGGAGCCAGGAGGGAGCCCCAAGGAACAGTGAGGGCAGAGTCCGAGAGCCCCTTCCTGCTGGACCCCAAAGTACTAAGTTGATGGGTCCCTTTGAGGAGAGAGGGGGCATTGATATCTACCTCACCATCTTTGAGAAAACCTGCAATGTGCATCAGGTGAATCTTGCAGACCGGCTGTGGTATCTGACCCCTCTTTTGGGTCCAAAAGTGATGGATGTACCCGGTCAGATGGAGGGAGCGGAAACTGGAGATTATGAGCAGTTCAAGCAAGCTCTGCTGCCAAAGTTTCAGCTGATCCCTGAGGCGTACCAGGAGAAACTACGATCTGTGCAGAAAGAGCCAGGGGTGACCTACCTGGAAACCAGCACATTGATAAAGGAGTACCTCTGGAAATGGACTGGCATGGCTGGAAATGCAACCAGGGAAGAAGTGGGGGAACTGCTGGGCCTGGAGCAGTTATATAACATTTGTTTCCCCGACCTGAGGCGGTGGCTGATTGACCGGAAACCCAAGGACCTACGCAGTGCCGGCAGGCTGGCTGATGAGTTTGTGGCCAGCCGGTCAGGGCATGGGCTAGGTCTGAAGGGGGAAGGGGGCTGGAAGAGGGACCTGGGGGGGGAGGCTCCAACAGGACTCTCAGAAGGGAGCCCCAGAAAACAAATCATCCAAGGGAACTACTCAACTAGGCCCCGGTGAACAGGGAGACTGGAGGTACTTCTCAGATGGTGAGACAGGCCACAAGACAGCGCAGTGCCCAAAACACAGAGACACGAGGGCCAAATCGACTGCCCAAAGTCTGCATTGGGTTGGAGCCTGTCCAGAGGAGGCACTAACCATGGCAGAAGCGGCAGATAGTCTGGTTGACGCTCCCAGTGAGGGAGTAGGTGGCCAGGTGGGCTCGCTGGTACCGGACAAGTCTCCAGACTCAGAATCCTCTATTTACCAAGTGAGCTCAGGCCCACCAAAGGGAGGTCAGCAGTTCCTCATCCCTATAGAGGTAGACGGAAGAAAAGTCCAACGGTTCTGGGATACGGGTGCGGAGGCGACTCTGGCCTGGCTGGACGTGGTGGGACCCGACAAGATGGTCCCTGATACTTATCTGAACCTAAGGGAGGTGTTCGGGCTACCTGTACAAGTTCCTGTAGCAAGAGTGCATCTGAAGTGGGGAGGCAAAGAGGGCCTCAAGGAGATAGGGGTGCACAATCGTTTGCCAGCCGAGGTACTGATGGGACAAAATCTAGAAGGGTGGCCTGGTGAACCCCAGAGAACATTGGCTGCTACCAGGAGTCAGGGCCTGCAGAGTCTCCTTACACCTAGTGTCCCTGAGACAAAGATGAGAAACCTTGCAGAGGGGCGGATGAGACTGATGGGGCCAGAAAAGGGCAAGGAGGAGGATCCCACCCCCGACAAGGCTGGGGAACAGACTCCAACATCCTCTCCCACAGGCAAGTTTCAGGAGGATCTGTGGGGTGACCCTTCACTAGCAAAGCTGAGGGCGCTCGCAGACCTTGGGGCTGAGGAGTCCCTTGGGAGAGACCGCAGGGAGAAATTCCTGTGGAACAAAGGAGCCCTGTACCGAGAGTCGACTCCAGTGGCAGAGGTGGAGCCGTGGCAGGTCAGGCGACAATTGGTGGTGCCCCAAAGATACCACCAAAGACTGTTGTCCTTGGCCCATGATGTTCCTCCGTTGGGACACCAGGGGATAAAATGCACTCAGTCGCGGCTGCTGCAAAACTTCTACTGGCTGGGAATTTTTGATGCAGTCAAGCGATATTGCCAATCACGTGACACTTGTCAGAGGGTGGGGAAGGCCCGGGACAAAGGTGGGGCCAAGCTGAGACCCCCCCAGGTCATAGGGGAGCCATTCCAGAAGAGGGCGATGGACATAGTAGGGTTCCTAAGCAAAGCCACCCAATCAGGGAAGAAATATATTTGGGTGGGGGTAGACTTGGTTACCCCGTACCCAGGGGCTGTACCTCTGGCTCCCACCGAGACTGCCAAGGTGGCAGATGCTCTGATGGGCGTTTTCAGTAGGGTGGGGTTCCCCCAGGAGGTCTTCACGGACCAAGGGTCTAACTGTTTGTCAGCCCTCTTGCAGTGTCTCAGGGAGAAGTGCGGGGCCCGACACACCTGGGCGTCAGCCTATCACCTGCAGACCAACGGGCTGGTGGAAAGATTCAGTGAGACTCTGGAAAGGATGCTAAAAGTTTTTATGGCCCAATACTCACAGGACTGGAAGAAGACCGTGCTGCCCCAGCAGCAAAGGGAATAGCTGCTAGGGCTTGTCTGGGATTTCTCACACCCTAAGCGAGAATCATACCCCTAGACCAACAAGCCCCCCCCCCCATCTTTTTGTGCCACCACTGCCGCCACCACCAATGGTGTGCATTGCACACCGGGCAGACTGGGCCCCTCCTCTGTCTCCAGAAAGCAGCTATACACTGCGCCTTCCTGAGCTCATCTCCAGAGTCGGTCGACGCCGCTGCTGCTGCAGGAGTCTCCATCCACAGCTGACTGAAGCTCGAACGCCTGCGCACTTGGGAGGAAAGGAGAGGCCAGCGTGGGGGCAATCCAGGGAGAGACGGCAGCTGAGACGACCTTTGGCGAGGGCTGGAGCAGTGCCAGCGCCTCCAGTCCGTTGTGGGACTCTAGGAGACGCACGCTCTCCCGCAGGTGCTGAAAGTTGGGCTTTGGAGCCAAAGGCAACATCCGTTCTGCCGAGGGGGGCTAGCCAAGCCAAGCGCCCATCCCCCCGTGCCCCGCCACCCCCACTGGCAGAGCGAGCCAGAAAATGTGAAAAGGCATTGCTCTCAACTTCGGCCTCCCCAGGTTTACACCACCCCCTCCCAGGCCCCGAAGCGGGACTCGTGCGCCTCCGGCAAGCGAGCGACCTCAGACCCCAATGTGGCACTGACACCACAGGCTGCTGGAGCCAACGAGGGGAAAAAAGCCCCCTCAAGGGGCATCTCTGAAGATGGGCTAGGCAGGGGCTTGGTTGCAATTGGAAGTTGGGATGCCATGTGACTGAAAGGAGACTGGGGGTCCAGGCCAAGAAATGGGTTGGAAAGCAGGATTACACAGGTGCATCCAAAGGAGACCTGAAAGCCTCTGCCAGATGGGAAATGTGGGAAGGTGCTCCAGCAAACACGCCCTTGGGGAAGGCTTGTGACCGCCTGAAGCCTGGCAACCCGCAAGCCCAAATCGTGCAGTTCCGTCAAGAAGCCAGACTTGCCCATGATGCGCTGATCAGGCCGCCAATGCCATGGCCCTGAAGGGAACGAGGATGTGAGCTGTATTGTCTCAGCACCTGCAAATGGCACTCCAGCAATGCCACGCTTTCTGAGGCCAGAGTACCTAGGTGTGCAGTCCCTTCCTGGCAGGGAGAGGGCATGGCCGGCAGGGTTGCCTCCCATGGATGGTCTTTTTGTACCCATCAGTTTTTTAAGGAAAGGGGATCACAGTGGAATTCATTCCCAGGGCTCATGTATTTGTGGGACTGTAATTCCTGGTTCCGTAGAAGTAGAACAATTTGGCAGAGTGCATTTTCTTCTTTGTCCTGGCTGCTGGTATATCCTGTACCTCACCATGTTTATTCACAATTCTTTCAGTGTGTTGGATTGTTAGCAAGAATATTTGCTTTACACAGAAACCTCCTTTAAAATTATAATTATAGTTATGGATTGTTAACCCATGTGGGTGCTTCTAAGATATGTTTGCAATTGTCTACTTGGGTTGGGGCCTCCCACATTCATGAAGAGTGTTCTGACATTATAGGAAGGAGACCTTGTGATTAGGAGGCTTCCAGGATTTTTCAATTTATGCTATAACCTCTCATATCATGATGCTACTAGACTAGGGCTTTCCATGATGCAGCTGCCTCCCCCAACCAGGAATCGATAGGTTTACGCATGATAGGATATATGGTTCAATCGGGAACTCCAGCTTTCATAAGGCAATGAAAACAAGATGTACCCAAATTAAAATTTCTACTGAGGCACATAGCAATATGTCTGAATCATAATGTTTTGTTTTTTGGCTGTATAACAAAGACTTTGATTTTTACAGAAGTAATCTAACTTTACTATACAAAAGTCAACATTTTTTTTTCTTTTCTTTTCCATATTTTCCACATGGGGAAAAAAGTCATTGTCTGATATGCCTCTATCTTCATAAAATAAAGCATGCTTTTTTATTTTGTCTTTTCATTTGTTTCTTTTATGATTATACATCCCTGAGGCTGTATACACACTTAAGAAGTTAGTTTGAATTAATTAATTGAAACTAATTAAGGTTAATTCAAGCTAAATTAATCTGAATTAACATGTCCCCACTAGAAAAACAAATCAGTCTGGCATGTCCATTGACAGGACTTGCTAGTTTAAATTAGGAGGGGAACACCATGGGAAGTTTGGCAACATGGCCTCCAAAAAGGGTCATGCCCCCAATGCATATTAAGTAGAAAGCACCCTGGGAAGAAGAAGGTCAATCTGCATTTATTTGAACTAACAGTAAATTCATATTAACATTGCTCCATTCAGTTAATTCAAACTAATATATGTGAATTATGTTACTTTCATGTTAAACAAGGCTTTTTAACTTCAAAGTAAACACATTCATTACTTCAAATTAGGGAATTCCTTAGTTTGAACTAATGAAAACCAGTGTAGCCATGCATTAGTTTAGTGCAGATTAATCCTTATTAATTCAAACTAAAATGTAAGTGTAAACATACCCTGAATGTTTCTCTTCTAGGTTTATATGGCAACTCAAGAAATTACTTTCACTTTAATTTTTTCTTTAAAGCTCCCTTCAATCAACTTAACCAAATACCAGGCTACATTTTGCATTCATTAAGCTGACTTCACCATTCACTTCTCTCCTGCAGACCCTACACCCTTGACACTGGCCACTCCTGGGGGGCACTCAGCCTTGACCAGAGGAGGAGGGGGCAACGCTCCAGGGAGGAGATCCTCAAAGATTACCTCTAGCTCACAGAGCATGCCAAGGTGGATCTCTGAGCCCGACAGGAATGGCAGAGGCAGGAGGAGGATGCCCACTACTTGGTTAAGCAGGCCCAGATGGACCGCTTGATCAACTTTGTGGAGTGCCAGACCCAGGCCTTGAGGCACCAGACCCTTGCCCTGGAGTACCTGTCATGGGGATGGAGCACTCAGCAGGCCAAGGATCCCCCTGTCCAGGGCCCCTGCAGCAGGCCTCCCTGCCGGTGTCCCAGAACTCAGGGTGGCAGGCTGCAGGCTTGGGACATGCTGCCCTGAGGCTGCTAGGCATCTGACCACCCCCCACCCCTCTCATTCCCCCAAACCCTCTCACCCCCCAGCTCCCACAGTTCCCACCCCTGAATCCCCCTCAGCTCCCCCCTCTCCCCTTGTAAATAAAACCCACCTTACAATGCTACCCTGTATCACATTCATCCTTTTATTTTGTTGGGGATGGGGGGAGATGGGTGGGAAGTGGTGGGGAGGCAGGAATGAGTGGGTGGGTGGGGGTGGTGACAGTACCTGGAGGAAGGTGCTTTTTCTCCTCTGTAGATTCCACAACCAGTGTCATCATCCCAGGTGGTGAGAATGATCTGTTGCCACCAGTTGCTGCTAGTTTACAGTGCCCAGATGCATGGGTTTGGTGCATGGAGGGCACCCTGTCTCTGCCAGCTCCCAGGGCGGGCAAGGGGGTCAGACTTCTCTTGCCTGCCTCTGTACTGGCAGTTGCCCTGTGCCACCTGGTCCAGAGCTGGAGGAGTCTGCTCAATGCACGGAGGGCATGGAGTGCTGCACTAGCATATTGTGCGGCACATCAGGGTCCCTGCCCTCCTCAGGCTCCATGTTGCCACACACAGTATGGAGGGCAGTGTGGTCATTTAATTTCTGTTGTAAAGGAGTGGCTGGGAGAGAGGGACACTTCTTTCTGTGGAGCATGGTGGGCCAGCTACCCACAATGCACGACTCCTAGGGTAACCTAGCAGGTGCCAGTGTGGACATGGGCAGTCTCCTGGCATTTTGAGTGTGGACTCTCTAAACCAGCTTAACAAGGTCTACATTAAGTCAACTTAAAGTAGACCTTATTAAGCTGTTTTAACCAAGCCCTCTAGTGCAGACATAGCCATGGAGTGTGATGAATCACAACAGTTCCACAGCTATGAAAGTAGCCATTAGTTTTGGCATTGTTCTGTTTAGGCATGGCACAACACCTGAAGAGCTCCCCTAACAATGCATTCAAGGATCTCCCTTACACAGGACTATTCTTGGATGACATAAACTCAGTGTTATTCAGGAATGAGGATAAGAAAGGGCACTCTAATTCCAGGCAGGAGCCACTCTGTAACCAGTGTTACGAGAGAGAGAGCAAGAGACTGAGTGCGAGCTTGCGGGTGGCCCCTGTCTCTTTTCAGTTGTATCAACCATGAGCTGAAGATTTTTTCCTATCTCTTCCCTAAATAGGTGTGCCACAAGCATTGCTGTATAATGCTCATAGGGAAATTCTACAGCCTTTACCGGGAGATACTATGTGTTCTGAACTTTGCTTAATGTAGGCACCCTGTACTTTAGGGGCCTCTGAAATAAAGGAGGAGGTCAGGGGCATCGCTGGCTGGGGGAGGGACCCGGGGCATGGGCCCAGGACTTGCCTTCTGTTGGCAGGCCACACCCCCAGCCTACAGTCCCTGCCCCCTGGCCGGGGACAGGGCCAGGTGCTGCTGCGCTGCTTGGGCTGCAAGTGGCTGGGCCCCGCATCCCTGGCCAGGGACGGGGCTGTGGACGGCCAGGCCCGGATCCCCTTAGGGGGACGGGGCCTCCATGGCTGCGGTGGCCAGGCCCTGGATCACTGCCTGGAGACGGGGCCGCTGCGGCCTCTGGCAACTGGGGCCTGGATCTCCGGCCTGATTGGGCTGGAGATCCAGGGCACTGGCCCTGGGGTTCGGGGAACGTGCCCTGGAGTGCCAAGTACCAGCGGTGCCCTTGGAGGAGGTCAACATTTAAGCAGTTCCCATGTGCTGTAAGTTTCCACTGAGGGACTACAACTCCCATGATACCTTGGAAGAGAGAGAGGGACCCTGGATGCCCTCCAGGAAGCAGAGGGGGACAAAGGGGTCTCAGGAGAGAGAGAGAGGCATGTCTGAATCTGGAAGCTGCTGTGAGTGCTCCTGGGGTTCCTGAGACTGCTGGAGGCTCACTCAAGAAGGGAGCTTCAGAGGTGGGTGGCTTACTCAACCCAAAAGCAGGGTCTGAGCCTACAGCTGGCTGAGCTAGGTCTGCAGTAAGGGTGTGAGTGTCTTTCTCCCTCCTCCAATTTGGAGCAGGGCCTGTAAAGCAAAGGAGTCTGCTTTTATCCGCAGCAGCAGGGTTTCCTTGATCAACTGCCAGCCAAACTTCTACAACACAGGGATCATCCTGTTGTGCAGCCCAAATCTCAGAACAACTCAAATGAGGAAGATGAGAGGTGTCTAAATAAGCAAGATTGCAGTAAGCTTGAGGGATAGCTTGGGTTTCCACTCCTAATAGATCAATAAGGCAGGTAGGATGTGTTTTTGTAAGTTTCCCATAAACAGTAGAAAAATGGCACAAAGCTTGAATACCAGGGGCACGTACCTCTTCCCCTTTATCTTCAGGTGTTGAGACATTATGAGGCTGTCTAGACAATGCATCAGCATCCAAATTCTTGCTACCAGGGCGGTACCTTAGGCTAAAGTTGTAGGTGGACAATGCTGCTAGCCATCAGTGTCCAGTGGCATCCAGTTTGGCTGAAGTTAAAATATGTGAGGGGGTTATTTTCTGTGCAAATTTCAAACCTCACTACATATAAATAATCATGCAGCTTGTCTACTATAGCCTATTTTAAAGCCAGAAATTCAAGTTTGTGTGCAGGGTAGGTTTTTTCAGCTGCTGACAAGCTTTGACTGATGAACGCAACAGGCCGCAACCCCTCAGGATTCTCTTGATATAATACCCCTCCTAAGCCATCCATACTGGCATCCACATGCAGAACATAAGGCTTCTGGGGCTCAGCAAATGTTAAGACAGAAGCTTTGGCTAGAAATGCCTTAATTTTCTGAAAGGCCTCCAGATTGATCATTCCATCATTTTCCAAATGGTTCATAAGGGTGGAAATAAGTTTTACCAGATGGCACAGGCTTAGATTTTGATCCATTCCTGCAATGTGGAGGGGGATAGCCCTGCAATAGCTGATTCAGTGGTCTTATCAAACTGGAGTATTCCTTCACAAAGTGTCTGTAGTAACCACAGAATCCTAAAAATGAGCACAAGGCAGTTACATTTTGTGGCCTGGGCCAAGTGGAGACTGCTTCAATTTTTGATGGATCTGCGGCAAAACCTTTCTCTGATACTGTGTCCCACATAGGAGACTGAAGGACGGCAAAACTTACATTTATTCAAGGACAGTTTCAAGCCTTCCTCCCTCAGACAACCCAGGACTTTAAGCAACCACTCTTCCGGCTCTTCCAGAGTCTGTCCAAAAACAATTAAGTCATCCAAATAGACAAGGACTTCCAGAAGATTCATGTCTCCAACTGTTTGCTCCATTAATCTTTGAAAGGTAGCGGGAGCACCACAAATACCTTGGGGCATCAGTTCAAATTGGTAAAATCCTAGTTAACAAATGAAAGCAGTTTTCTCTTTATCTATCTCGTTCATAGGTATTTGGTAATATCCACTGCAAAGGTCTAATATGGTAAACCATTTACTTCCATTTAAACAGTTAAGGACATCGTTGATCCTTGGCATGGCATATTGGTCTGGTGCAGTGCGCCTATTTAGAGTTCTATAATCAACACACATTCTGACAGACCCATTCTTCTTCCTCACCACAATGATTGGGGAGGCATATGGACTTTGTGATACAGAAATTATTCCAGCAGCCATTAAGTTCTGTAGGTGCTTCCAAACATCCTCCATATGGCCAGGAGCCAAGTGATGGGATCATTCTCTAAAAGATCGAGAGTCAGTTAGATGAATTTCATGTTGAGTACTTTTTGCACAGTCCAGATCCCACGCCTGTCGGGAGAAGACATCAGCATGCTCTAATATTTTTTTACAAAGTTGCCGTTTCCATTCCTCAGGAATAGGGGAATCCCCAAAATCAAAACAGTTGGCTGTTAAAGCATTAGTTTTGCTCTTGACAGCTACAGCAGGCATCTGAGGTATTACATCCACTGGGAACAACTGGGCAATCATAGTCCCATGCTGAAGGGTCACTTGGTGGGCAGATAAATTTCTAACACTGACTGTGATCCTCCTTGCAGACACTACTGTAGCCACTTGTACTTCAAGTCTAACCACAAACCCTCCCAGAGAAGACATTTCCTCTGATGTATCCACTAACAATAACTGATCAGAAGGCTGAACAGAAAACTTAGGAATTCCAGTTGCTTGACAGATGCAACCTGGTGGGATGTGCACTGTTTTTTTCAGGTATACCACACATTGCCATACCTATTAGTGTCTTCATCAGAAGTTGATGGAAATTCTCCTTGGAAGCATTTGTAAGCCTCATGAATATTAGGGTGGATAGAAAAGGTATTCATGCACTGCTCACCCACAGTTTCTTTGCACAAGCTGAAAAATCATTGGACCAGACTGATGTTGGCTCCAACCACAACTGCAACATTATTCTTGACACGGGGGTCTGGGCACACTAGTACTAAAGTGTCCAGCTTTGTATGAACTCCCATGACAGTATGCAGAAACTCAAGATGAATGCTTAGGCACCCCTCATATGGGTATTTTTCATGGCTCAACCTCCATATTTCCAAATTATCTAAGGGTTGTATGGGCAAGTGATGAAGACGAGTGTTGTAAAATGTCTTGTACAGAATGGTGACCTGTGAACCACTGTCCAGAAGATCATGAGCATAGATGACCTCTATTTGAACAGGAACAATGGGAGCTGAATCAACCAATGTAACCCTCTCCCTTTTCTCCCTGGGGCTGTATTCACAAAGCACTTTTGTTTCGAAACAACCTCGTTGTTTCGAAACAAAAAAAACATGTTCACATGATGCACAGTTGTTTCGAAACAA
>ML683002.1:1951-12192 GCA_007922195.1 Podocnemis expansa
TGGCCGTGCTCCTTTCGAAACAAGTTAAACCTTGTTGGCTGTCGAAAAAGCGTTGTTTCAAAATGGTTGTTTCAAAACAACGCCAAAGAGACATGCCGTTTTGAAATAATGGTTATTTCGAAACGAGTTGTTTCAAAATAACCGTTTTAATAGCCATGTTATTTTGAAACAACTGTTGTTTTGAAATAACAGGCTGACCTTCCTCCCAGGGTGCACAGCGCCCTGGGGGAAGTCCCTGCCTGGGTTTGCCTGTGAGGAAACGTGGCAGGCAGGGCTGACGCTGGCAGCATGGCCCAGCAGCCAGGCCCCGCAGCTGCCACACACAGGAGGGCTCCTGTGTGGACACAGGAGGACGTCCAGTGCCTCCTGGACATCTGGCAGCAGCCAGATATCCTTCAGCGGTTCTGGGCCAGCCACCGGAACCGCGACATCTACAATGACATCGCAGATGCGATGTCCCAGGGAGGGCACCCCCGTACCACAGAACAAGTGCGGAGCAAGATAAAATCACTCCGGCAGGAGTATGCCCGTGCCCGGGCACTGCAGGGGCCTGGCAGCCAGGCCACCTGCCCATATTTTGAGGCCCTGGATGCCTTCCTGGGCACACAGCCCAGCAGTGCCCCCGCTGCGGCCGTGGACACCTCCGGGGGGGCCTCAGAGCCCCTCGTCAGGCCCGGAGGCAGCCGCCTCCGACATCTCCGTCGGAGGACCTCGAGCTGCAGCACCACCAGCGGCAGAGGCCAGCCCGACGACCCCAGAGCTGTTCCTGGCCATGGAGGCGGAGAGCAGCGTCGAGGAGCAGGGGCCCACCACCGCCCCAGGCTCCGACTCTGACCCCAGGACATCTCGGCGGACCTTCGGAGCCCCCGTGGGTAAGTATGCCCCCCCCCATGGAGGCACACAGGGCTGGGCCTTTCCAGCAGGTCCCGGGATGGGTAGAGGCCAGGGCCGGGCACCGGGGCAGGTAGGGCCCAGGGTTTGTGGGCTCAGAGGGGCCCCCTGGCCACAGGTCCCACGGACACAGGTGGCACCGCGGTCAAAGGCCCCTGTGTGCCGGGGGGTGGTGACCAGGGACTGGCTGGGAAAGATGCAGCAGCATCTTGGGTGGGGTAGAGAGCAGGCAGGGCACACCACTGGCCAGTGGTCTCAGGAGACCTCCAAGTGCAAGGCGTGGCTGGGTCCAGTTCACCCTTGTGGGCACCACGAGCATGTGTGCCTCCAGGGCATGGGTCCCAGATGTCTGGCAAAAGGAGACCATGGTCTCCTTTCTTCTGCTCTGTTCTTCTTTTTATCCCCCCATTCTCTGTCTGGCAGGCAGGTCAAAATACAGGGGTTTGTCAGGCTTTTTCCCAGAGGGGCTGAAGGATCCTGGACTTCCAGAGAATACCAATGTATATGGGAAACTGTCCCAGGGCCCCTTAAACCCTGATGACTACCTTGGCCAGACAACCTTCTTGCCCAGGGTCCTCCAATGTCCTCCATCGGGTACTGTCCCAGCCTCCTTCCGAGGCTTTGGGGGCCAGAAGTCCTACCCCAGGGCAATGTCCCACGGGATCCTGGGACCCACTGACAGTCAGGGCACAGGCGTGTGCTGCAGACAGGTGCACACAGACGGGACCAGCAGGCGGCAGAGGCTAACTGTGTTTTTTGCGTCCCTGCAGCACGTCGCAGAGCCCCTCCGCAACGGCCGGCACCCACGCCCGGACCCCAGCACCCAAGCCCCAGGACACCGCGGCGACAGCGGAGGGCCCCCAGGACCCGCACAGAGCTCCTGGAGAGCCTGGAGGAGCTCGGGGAGACAATGCATAGTGCCACCCAGGCCTGGCGGTGGGAGCAGGCGCACCGCCAGGCGGCTGGGCTCCGTTCCCTGGAGCAGCTGGCAGGTGCTGAGGACAGGGTGGCGAGGGCACTAAAGGTCCTCGCAGTGGATCTCCCAGCTGCTATTCTGCAGCAGGCTGCAGCCATCTGCCAGCTTGCGGAGGGCTTGGGTCCCCGACGGCGCCGGGAGACATCACCGCCCCAGCAGGGACAGTGGGCGGAGGGCAGCCGTGGGCGCAGGCGGGGCATAGCCACCCCCCCCCCGAACCCCCCCACAGGCGTTACCTAACCCTCCCCCCCCAGGACCTCTTCACCCCTGTCCCCTGCCAAGTTCATGTTCCCTCCCCAAGTCCCCTCCCAAGTCCCCTGCCAAGTTCATGTTCCCTCCCCAAGTCTCCTCCCAAGTCCCCTGCCAAGTTCATGTTCCCTCCCCAAGTCCCCTCCCAAG
This sequence comes from Podocnemis expansa, assembly GCA_007922195.1. Taxonomy (NCBI): domain Eukaryota; kingdom Metazoa; phylum Chordata; order Testudines; family Podocnemididae; genus Podocnemis; species Podocnemis expansa. Next base: position 4,218 of record ML683002.1, read on the forward strand.
TCCCCTCCCAAGTTCATGTTCCCTCCCCCGGACCCCCCCAGATTGCCCCGTCCCGTATCACCCCCCATCCCTTCCCTTATTGTGATTGTGAATAAACCCCTGGAAAGTTATTCTTGGTTGTCTGTGTTTTTATTGGGGGGGGGGGTTGGCAGTGTGGGTGGATGGGTGCGGGCTGGCTGTGGGTGGACGGGGGCAGATGGTGTTTTGGTGCAGGGCAGGCCTGGTCCTCAGTCTTCCTCTGCAGCGAAGGTGAGCCGGAGGGCATCGCAGATGGCGAGGGCTCGCGCAGATGGCTGCTCCCGAGTCGGCTGGCGTCTTGGTTGTTCATAGTCCCTGGCAAATGCTTGGACCTCAGCCTCCCATGCGAGTGGGATGGGTTCCCCCTGCTGCTCACAAAAGTTGTGGAGCACTGCACATGCTGCGATGGCTTGTGGCAGGCTCCGCTCAGCGAGGTGGAGGCGAGTGACCAGGCACCTCCACCGGGCCTTGAGGCATCCGAATGCCCGCTCGACCACCTGTCGACAGCGGGCCAGGCGGCGATTGAACAGCTGCCGGCTGGGGTCGAGTGGCCCGGCGTATGGTTGCATTAGCCAGGGCCGCAGGGGGTAGGCCGCGTCCGCCACTATAAGAACAGGCACCTCTATGCCCCCAAGGTGGATGGTGTGAGGGGGGAAGTGGGTGCCCGCCTCCATGCCCCGGTACAGAGCGGAGTTGCGGAGGACCCTGGAGTCATGGGCCCTCCCTGGCCATCCAACGTAGCAGTCCTGGAACCGGCCCTGGTGGTCCACAAGGGCCTGCATAATGACCGAATGGTATCCCTTTCGGTTGCGGTACACCGCAGCCCTGTGCTCCGGGGCGCGCACAGGGATATGTGTGGTGTCCAAGATGCCAGCACAGTTTGGAAAGCCAAGGGTTGCCATCCCGGGCATGGTGTCCTGCAGGTCCCCACGTCTCATCAGGTGCCATAGGAGGACGCGATTGATGGCCCTGGTGACCTCGAGGAGGATGGTGCCGGTGGTGGACCTCCCGACGCCAAACAGGTGCGCCACTGCCCTGTGCGACTCCAGGGTGGCCAGCTTCCACAGGGCGATGGCCACTCGTTTGTCCACTGCGACAGCAGGCCTCATGGGGGTGTCCCTGTGGCGCAGGTGCGGGGCGAGTTTGCCCACCAGGTGGGTGAAGCTGGCCCTGCTCATGCGAAAGTTCTGGCACCAGAGGTCGTTGCCCCAGGTGCGCAGAACGACCCTCTCCCACCAGTCGGTGCTGGTCTCACGCGCCCACATGCGGCGGGGCACAGGGAGGGGCAGGGGCAGTAGCTGAGCCCTGCAGATGAGCTGGATGTACTCCTCAGCCACAGGCCAGTCCTCCTCGGGGTCTACAAACAGAGTCTCCCAGAGGTGCTGGAGCCCCTCGATGTGCGCCGAGGGGCTGGGTGCTGCACGGCGCTGTCTAGGCAGCCGAGCACTGTCCATGGCTTGCAGCGTGCTGCTAGCGTGAGTGGACAGGGGAGTGAGGTCAGGGCCGGCTTTTATGTGATTGGCTACCAACATGGCCACCAACATGGCCCAGGGAGGCGGCCATGTTGCCACACCTCCCATGCTGCACTGCCCCTGGGTCGAAATAGCAAGTTCACACTGTGGAAACGCTATTTCGATTCCCGTTTTTTGCTTATTTTGCAGACACCATTTTGTTATTTCAAAACAGGTTATTTCGAAATAACATGTTATATCGAAACAAGTTATTTCGAAATAACTTGTTTCGAAACAAGCGCTCCCCATGTGAACATAGCCGAAGAGGAATTGAAAATAAAAGAAAGCAAGAAGAGGGAAAATGTAAAAAGGCCAGAAAGAAGAGGGAAAAAAAGAAAAAAAATCACAGTTCTCTGATTACATAATCTCCAGTCTCAGGGCTTGACACTTTCTGAGGTGGACTCCCAGGATTTCCTCATTCTCAGAATGGACCCCAGGCTACAGCATTCTGTATATCAATTGACATTATTCAGGAGGTCCAACTGAACTCGATACCATTCTGTAAGTTCCCCCATGTTCAAAGTCTCTGAGGAAGTGGGATTTGCTCCCATGAAAGCTCATCAAGTAAATAAATTTGTTAGATTTAAGGATTCCTTGTTAGTTTTATATTCATACATTCTCAATGGGTATGTCCACACGTCTCTTTTATTTTGAAATAGCACTGGCTATTTCAAAATAAAAGAGATTAGGTCCACACGACGTATTCTTATTTCAAAATGACGGGCTCTGTCATTTTCAAATAAGAGCTGTCATTTCAAAATAGCTTAAACCTTCTTGAAATCGAAATGGCTGTTATTTCAAAATGGTTATTTCAAAATAATGTCATTTGGATGTGTTATTTCAAAATAACCATTATCTTGAAATAACACTTTTGCCCTTCTCCTTCCCAGGGTGCCTTCCTTTTAGCCTATATTGGGTGGGGAGTGGCCCAGGGAGGGGGCCAAGTTGCCACACCTCCCATGGTGCCAGTCTCCTAAAGCGAAATAGCAAGTCCTGTTTTTGAACACGCTATTTCGCTTTGACCTTTTCCCTGAATTCAAATTAACATTTTCTTAACTCAAATTAACTTATTTCAAAATAAGGACTTTATTTCAAAATAACTCATTTTGAAATAATGATGTATGTGTGGACATAGCCAATGAGAATTCCTCATTGATGTTTCAAGCACTTTTCCTTGGCAGGGGAGAAAAGTCCAGAGAGCCCCTAGCAAGGAAAAACAATTGACAGATCTAATGATTGCAGTTTTCTTTATTAGATTAAATCATTTTTTAGCACTCTTGGGAAGCCAATGGAGTTAGACCAGTGGGCAATCTGGAAGGGAGCCTCCTTATTTCAAAATAACGTCTAAGTGTAGACATTCCCAGTGAGTTTATAATGTGATGCCAGTGCCCAGAAAGTGACAAAACAGAAAAAAAAAAAAGAAGAAAAGGATGAGGGAGGAGAGAGTAGGGACAATAAAGCATGCATAAATAAACAAACAAACACTCAGACAAAAACACACTAGTTCCCTCCCTCCCCCCAGTCATAATACCAGAAAATTTCTGGGTGAACCAAACATTTCCATGAAAGTTTTCATTGAAAAATTGGCTATTTTCTGGTATTTTCCCTTTCCAAACTAGAAGTATTAATCACTTCTACATTTTTGTTCCTCCTTCATGTTTTGTTTGTTTGTTTGTTTGTTTGTTTTAGAATAAACCTTTCTAAATGGTCCCACTGTAAGATAATTTCCTGAGGTTATGTAACAGTTACATGGTAGAGTAAGACCACAAATCCACATCTTCAGCACCTGATCCACTAGACCTGCTACTGCAGGCTATGAAGAAAAGAAGAGAGATCAGCTGTGTTAGGTAAATGCCAGTGCATGATTAAATAATGTAACTGATGAGAATTTAGCAACCTAAGGCAGTGGATTAGTGTTATTCAATGAGAAAGGAGCAACTACATGGTGTAATGGAAACACATACCAGCAGGACCTCAGGGGTTGCAGAGAAACAGCCATACAAACCATTATGTAGCTGCAGGCAACAAATGATAAGAAAGGCCCACTAATAGGACAAGATTCTCATGTCTTGTAAACTGATATAGCTCTGTTAATTTCTATAGGGATGCACTGACTTCCACAGCTGGCGTCTGGCCTACTGATTTGATGAAGTTGCACCTATTTACATCAGAGGAGAATGTAGCCCATTGACTACAATGGAGCTAGGTCAACATAAACTAGATGTCGGTCCAGTCTATTATCTTCACTGGGACAATCATTCCTTACACTATTTAGGGAGCACAGCTGATAATATTGTAGAGGACAGCAAAAGGAAAGTTTAGACTGTTTGATTGCAAAGTGCCCACTTGGCCACAATATCGCTGGAGAAAGGAGAAACAGTCCCTGACAGTGTATACTGGCTGCTAAAGGCCATCAGATCATACTAATGTGAAGGGGAGAGTTGTTCTGTGAAATGACCACTGGATGGCAATATGTGCCTAGAATGGGTATTAGACAAGTAGTCCATAAAATAAAAAAAGGTAAATCAGGGCTGTCAAACCCATTTGCTACAGTGGACCAAATTTGACTCAAATGTACTTCAGGCAGGCCATACATAACATAAATTGAAACACTGGGGTGTACATTCTGATGGCATAGCAGAACTCTGGGTATGTGAGACTGCCCTTTGTGATAATGCAAGACCTCTTTCTCTTAGGGAAAGAGAGTGGTCTCAGTGAGCGTAGTCACCAGCTGGATATATGGTTGACGTCCCCGGGCAGGGTTACCAGATGTCAGGCAAAAGGAGGACATGTCCTCCTTTTTATCTTCACATCCTCCATCCAACAGGCATTTTAAAAATACATGATTTTGTTTGTTTTTTTTTTTTTTTTTTTTTGTTTGCTTTCAGGGGTTAAAGTATGCTGGGATGCCCCAGAACACCCTATTTTTAGGGGAAAGTATTCCAGGGCCCCCTAAAAACAGAAGAATATTACATTAATACTACATTTTTTCCATGTGTCCTCCAATGTCCTTGTTTTCATACTTCCCTGTCCTCCTTACCTTGCTTTGGTATCTGGTAACCCTATCCTTGACTTTTTCAGGGCTGCAGGCAGCTTTTTCAGCCTCACTGACTATGCCTGTGCAGCTATAGCTGCAGCTGCAGCAGGAGACCTCATTACCAAAACCCCCAACCCAGCAGGTTCCATCCAACCCTAAGTTTTGTGTCTCCAAGTAGCAATAGTCCCCCTGGCACTCTCTCCCACCCTCACTCACTCAGAGTGCATTGCTCTATTGTGAGTTGTCCAGACAGGAAAGTCATGGAACTTGGAAGTTTTGGTTGTGGTAGCATCTGGAGGAGGGGACCACAGACCCCCAGCCTTGCCTACTACTTTAGGTCTGGAGGCAGCTGCAGTATTCACAGAAGCACTGGGGAAAATCACCCTGCCTCCCCCCCCCACCGCCGGCACTCCTGAGCAGCTCGTTCCAAGGAATCCAGGCTAACCATTAACCCACACCTTTGTCTAGCTTCTGGAGTCCCCCCCCCCTTATTTACCATATTGCTATTAAGGGAATCCCTCCACTCATAGATTGATAGACTCTAAAGTCAGAAGGGACCAATATGATTATCTAGTCTGACCTCCTGCACAGTGCAGGCCACAAATCCTCACCCACCCACTCCTGCAATGAACCTCAAACCCATAACTGAGCTATTAAAGTCTTCAAATCATGATTTAAAAAAAACTTTAATACAGAGAATCAACCAGCAAGTGAGCCATGCCCAATGCTACAGAGTTAAAAAAAAAAACAAAAAACAAAAAACAGCACCCAAGCCAATCTGCCCTCAGGGAAAATTCCTTTCTGACAATGGCCAAGCTCCATTGTCCATCATACCATTCCCTCCATAAACTTATCAAGCTCTGTTTTGAAGGCACCTAAGGTTTTTGACCCCACCACTTCCCTTGATAGACTATTCTAGACTTTACTCCTCTGATGGTTAGGAATCTGTGTCTAATTTCAAGCCTAAATTTTTTGAAGGACAGTTTGTATCCATTTGTTCTTGTGTCCACACTGGCACTGTATTCAAATAATTCCTCTCCCTCCCTTGTCTTTATCCCTCTAATGTATTTATAAAAAGTAATCGTATCTCCTCTCAGCCTTCTTTTGAGAAGACTAAACAAACCAAGCTCTTTAAGTCGTCTCTCATGGGGAAGATTTTCCATTCCACGAATCATCCTTGTAGCCCTTCTTTGCACCTGTTCCAGTTTAACTTCATCTTTCTTAAACAGGGGTGACCAGAACTGTACACAATATTCCAAGTGAGGTCGCACCAGCGCCTTGTATAATGGTACTAAAACCTCCCTATCTCTACTGGAAATACCCTTTCTGATGCACCCCAGGACCGCATTAGCTTTTTTCACTGCCACATCACATTGGCTACTCATTGTTATTCTGTGATCAACCAGTACGCCCAGTTCCTTCTCCTCTCCCCGTCACTTCCAGCTGATGCATTCCCAAATTATAAGAAAAATTCCTGTTATTTGTCCCTAAGTGCATGACCTTGCACTTCCCATTGTTGAATTTCATCCACTTTCTAATGCTCCACTTTACAAGGTCATCCAAATCATTCTGTATGCTATCCCGATCCTCCTCTGTATTGGCAATACCTCCCAGCTTCGTGTCGTCTGCAAACGTAACTAGCACATTCCCACTTTTTGTGCCAAAGTCAGTAACGAAAAGGTGGAATAAGATGGGTCCCAGGACTGATCCTGGGGGAGCTCCACTAGTAACCTCCTTCCAGCTAGCCAGTTCACCTTTCACTATGATCCTCTGTAATCTCCCCTGTAACTAGTTCTTTATCCATCTTTCTATTTTCATATTAATCCCCATCCTTCCTAATTTAACTAATAATTCCCTGTGGGGCACTGTATCAAATGCCTTGGCAAAATCTAAGTAAATTAGGTCCACTGCATTCCCTTTATCCAAAAAATCTGTTATCTTCTCAAAAAAGGAGATCAGGTTGGTTAGGCATGATCTACCTTTTGTAAAGCCGTGTTGTATTTTATATCACAGTTACCATTTTCCTCAATATCCTTAAGTACATTCTCCTTCAAAATTTTCTCCACGACCTTGCATACTGCTGAGGTCAAACTAACAGGCCTGTAGTTATCTGGATCACTTTTATTCCCTTTCTTGAAAATAGGGACCACATTAGCAATTCTTCAATCATAAGGTACAACCCCTGTGTTCACCAATACTTTAAAAATCCTTGCTAAAGGGCTGGCAATTTCATGTGCAAGTTCCTTCAATATTCTCGGATGAAGATTAGCTGGACCCCCTGATTTAGTTCCATTAAGCAGCTGAAGCTTGGCTTCTGCCTCAGATATGGTAATTTCCACTTCTACATTCTCATGCCCATTAGCTGCCCTACCTCTGTCCCCAATCTCACTATCACCCTCATTAAAGACAGAGGCAAAGTACTTATTTAGATATTCAGCCATGCCTAGATTATCCCTGATCTCTACCCCATCCTCAGTATATAGTGGTCCAACCTCCTCCTTCTGTGTTTTCTTTCTATTTACATGGCTGAAGAACTTTTTACTATTGGTTTTGATTCCCTTGGCAAGGTCTAATTCTTCTTGGCTTTTGGCCTTCCTCACTTGATTCCCTACATGCTCTGACCTCTAAAAGGTAGTCCTGCTTTCCTATTCCTCCCAGCTTCCACTCCTTGTAGGCCTTGTGTTTCCTCCTAATTACCTGTTTAAGATGTACATTCCTCCAGTTTGGTTTAGAACCCATGACTGATTTTTTTTTTTCCTCTTCTTTGGAATGCAGGCTTCAGATAGTTCCTGCAGCTTTGTCTTGAAACAGTTCCAAGCATCCTCAATGTCTATATCCATGAGTTCTTTGCTCCAGTCCACTTCCCTAGCTAATTCCCTTAATTTTTTAAAGTTAGCCCTTTTGAAGTCAAAGACTCCCACTCTCCTCTTCTGCTTTTTCATCTACTCTGCTTCAAGAAGCTTAAGAAGAGGAGTCTCCAGGGAAAGGAAAAAAAAAAAAAGGTGGGCACTGGGAGGGGAATGGCTCTTGCTCCAGTAACCAGCCAATAGCCTGGCTGCACAGGAGGATATTATCATCAGACCCATGTAAGCTTCCTTTCCTGCACAAGGCTGGAGTATTAGGCTGCAGCTGGGCTTTGTTTCTGTATGTGTTGGGCTGTGAGCACACACAGAGAAGGAACACGTCCATCACTAGGATACAGGAAGCGGCACCCAGCCAGCTCTGGCTCTGCTTCTCCATGAACGGCCAGCCCAGCTTGGCTGAGGCCCCCTCCTGCACCTACCTGCATCAGTGTTCCCTCTAATTTTTTATAGGTTATGTGCACAAAAAATTTCTCTTGTGCAAATTTTTGGAACCAGCATCCAAATTTGTGCACACTCCAGTGAGTGTAGTCAAACTTGTGAGTGCA
>VOCP01053036.1:0-13782 GCA_007922195.1 Podocnemis expansa
AGGCTCTGAGATTCTCCATCCACCTGGATGTCAGAGCTTGACTCCAGCCCATGCTGGAACATTTGCATGGCTATTTTAGCACTGTAGCATGAGCTCTGTTGATCCGGGTTCTGAAACTCACTGCCACATTTTGGGATTTTCTTTGTTTTTGCAATGTGGACAAACCCAGTGTGGGAAATGAGTTGCTGAATAAAAGTGTTAAAGTTCATCTTCTTTGAGACTCAATATTATCAACAATATAGCACCCTTGAACTTTGACCTTTTGCATAAGGCTGTATTTTTAGGGCCAAATTCTCCACTGTTCTAAATAGATATAGCTCCCTTGTCTTTAGTTGAGCCATAACAAGTTGACAGCAGCTAAGCATTGTGACCTCTCTATCCATATTGTCACTGAAAGTAACAGCTTGCCTCCATATAAACATTAGTAAAATAATGTTCAGGCTTTATCTTGCCCAAATTAAATAGATTATTCTGACAAAATATTCTCCACGGTGTCAATATGTGGAATCAATCAGATTAGGGCTCATGAGAAATGTCAGATGCATGTGGACCAATATTGTCTCCTTGTGTCCATGTAATAAAGTCTCAAATCAGTATTGGTGCAAGAGGCTTCAGCAAGCACTATGGATGAACATGTATATGTGAGCTCAGATCAATGCGAGACCCTCAAATATTGGTACATGCAGGACAAACAGGGTAGTCCATAACTGTTGAAGGCACTGGTATCCTTCCCTGTGCTTTCCTGGGTCTCATATAAAGGTATTAATGTATCTTGTGTCCAGGTGCTTCATGGTGACTAGGCAAATCTGGTGCCACGTTGCTTTGTCCTCGTAAACCACTTCCAGTTGCAGGGGTCAATGTGACATACTTTCAACTTGGACTTCAGTGCGTCTCTGTGTTGTTTGTGGTCCCCACTGTGAGTCTGGATGTCCTTGTGACTATAACATATGGCCTAGGAGGTATTCTCAAGTCAGCCAGATGAGCAAGATGGCTAGACCAAACAGCTGAGCCTTTATGAATATGCTTTGCATGCCAGACTTTTGACATCCTTGCACTCCTCTGCTAGTCTGTCTATAGCCGTCTGTTGTCTTGGGTCTTGTATTTAGATTGGAAGCTCTTTGGGGAAGGGACAGTGTTTTTGTCCTGTGTTTGAACAGCACCGAACACAGTAGAGCTCTGGACCATGACGTAGGGGTAATGTAAATAATTGAAAGAATATGTAGAAACCAGAGAATATACTCCAGAATTTGCATGATGAATTCTTTTTGGAGTTTAATTTTCTTGCCAGTGCTGATCCCAGGGTACTTTGTCCCAGTGAATTTGATCCAATGTGTAAGATACTCTAGTAGTGGTTTCTGTGGACTTGTTGCAATTTATGTCATCTTAATACTTTAAAAGACTTTCATGAAATGTCCCAGCATCTGATTAAAGAGCTTGTCAGAACTAAGTGGCCTTTTGTTTAAAACATGACTGCTGTCAGGGTGTAGGAAGTCATGGCAGTTGGGGGCTTGTTTTCAAAGTGTCAACAATAATTACAAAGCAGACAGTTTAAAAGCTAGAAACAAGTAGAAGAGCAGGCTTCACGTTGATGTTGGGGCTTTGTATTCCTGGGAAGTGAGCATGTGGAGCGCCTAACACCATTTCTACATTGCTAGAAGAGAAGATTATGCTACTAAACACAACATGAAACACATTTTAGGGCTCAAAAAATAATTTGAAGAAAAAAAAAAAGGCCAAAACTTATTTTTTTTAAATTGTGATTAAGTCCATCAAGCAAGACATAATAGGCACTAAAAATACAGAATCACTAACAGTAATGAGTTTTGGGTCCTTCCTCAAATTTCCTTCATTTACTAGAATGGAACTACATCAGTTTACAGAAGCTGAAAATCTGGCTCAGGGTCTGAATAATATATACATCTTTTATTTATTTATTTATTTATTTATTTATTTATGGTCCACCATGAAAGATCTTTGTATAATTTAGATTTCCATCCTAAAGACAATAAGGCAAACTACACATAGATATCTAACTAATTCAAACCCCAATCAGCAAAGCATTGAAATGATTGCTTAAGTCAGTCTTTGCTCAGCAGAACAATTAGGCAGGTGCTTAATTTCAAGCACATGCTTAAGTCCTGTTGAAATCAACAGTCTGATTCTCTTTTCCACTAAGGCCAAACTCTAGCACTTTAGTAATGTAAAGGGACTTAAAGTGTGGGTAAAAAAATCATTTAGTTTCACTTCTAAGGTTCCTTTAAGCAGCTAGGATGGGATACAGTGGCCTCAGTATAAATGAGAGTCAGGCTCAGTGGATTGAAACATTTGCTTAAAGTTGAGCACATGCTGAAGTGCTCTCCTAAGCAGAGATGAACTGCTAAATCAGAGCCTGATCCTGCATTAAAGTTCCATTGATGCCAACAGAGCTGTGTTAATTTACACTAGGTGTGGCTCTTGCCCCCTGTGTTTGGGGATGTATTCTAGTATAATTCATGTCTCACTTGGGTTTTGTAATTGGCATGCTAAATTTTGAAATTAAAATTAAGAGGGTTAAAGAGGAAGAATGTGGGAGACCCAGCAAGCGCTCTTGAGTTTTTGGTACTTGAGAAGTTTATGCTAATAAAAGGCATTTAAAAATCAAAGCTCCAGATTCTCTGCTAATGTAAATGGGCAAAACTCAGTCTACCCTAACAGGTTTACACCAGTCTACAGCAGCAGAGGATCTGAACTTTCAAGTCAAGTATGAATGGAAGATCCTTTTCTGTTTTGTATTATCTGTTTGTTTCTTAAACAGCAACTTGCTGCAGAATTTTTACACATATCCAATAATGGCTTGCATTGTTGGTGTTAAAGCTGGCACAGAATTGCTGGTAAAATTCAAGCATTAAATTAAACTGCAGCTTTCCAGAGATAACATAAAACATTTTCCAGATTAGCCCATTGTCATTGAAATATGTAAAATCTTGGATGCTTCCCCCCCCCTTTACATTTGGGAAGGGAGGGAGTGAATAGATCAGTCTGGAGACTTAGGAGGAAGGGGAGTGGTTTTGCTATTGATCGAGAGGGTTCAGTCACTTGGCAGGTAGCAGCGTTCCCAGTGAAGGAGGAGTGCTTTCCAGCTTGCGCTGCTCCTGCTAGATTTCCATCAATGACAGCTCTTGGAGGCTCGCTGTCTGGCTTGCACTGTACAGACCTATAGTAAAAGTCAGCTCTGACCCCAAAGTTCTTACAGTCTGAATAGACAAGATGAAGGGTATGAGATGAAACACAGCCCACGAGGGAGTGTCTACACTGCACTGTAAACTTGATATGTGAAACCTGGGCTTGTGGACTCAGCCTTTCCAAGCCCACCCTTGAGCATCCACACTGCATTGTAAACCTGGGTTTCCCATTATTGGAGTTGGGTCTCTCAACCATGCTAACTCGTCTTGAGCTTCATCTACACTGCTAAATGACAGGGCTTGGGTTCATATGCCAACGGGACTAGGGCTCTAACCTGCCTCTTTGGGGGTCCTACCCGGGTCCTGAATGCTTGTTGATGTGTGTCTGGATAGAAGTGGAGTTTGGGCACAAACCCGAGTCAGAGCCTGGGCTTGGGGTGTTGTGTAGACACGCCAAAGAGTTGAAGTGACTTAGACAAAGTTAAAGACAAAGGTGAGAACCTAAGGAAACATCTACACTGCCAAAAAACCCTGCAGCAGTGAGTCTTGGAGACTTCAACAGGCGTGCTTGCAGGGCTTGTGCCAGCGGGCTAAAAATAGCAATGTAGACCTTCCTGCTCAGGCTGGAGGCTGGGTGCTGAGGACACCCCCCCCCTTCCTTTCCAGGTTTCAGAACCCAAGCTCCAGCCTGGCTGGGAATGTCCACACTTCTGTTTTTAGAGCCGGGCTTAGAGACTCTTTGCTGAAGTGTTTTTCGTTTGGTTTTTTGCTGTATAGACACACCCAAATGCTCCTGACTCTCAGGACAGTGTACTATCCACTAGACTACACTGTTTCTCAGCCAGGAAACAGTGTGACAGTTTTCACCATTGCAAAGCATTTTTGCTGCAAGTGTGGTGTGCATTCCTTGCCTTTCACCTCACTCGCTTAGCCATAGAGAGGGCATCCTTTGTGTGCCAAGGGGTGATGTATAAGGTTAGACAAAGAGACAATGGAAAACAGTAGGTTGGTGAAATTTAATTACACGACTTCTTTCTTGTGCTTAAAAAATTATACCTGCCAGAAGCTGAGTGGGGCTATTTGACAATTGTAAAAGTTGTAAATGCATCACATGGGTATTTTAAAAATATATAACTCAGCTCAACATTATCCAGTTAAAACTGCTCTGACCTTTAAAACCAGCTATATGTTTGTGCATCATGTCACCTGCTTTGTCGTGACTTAGACTGCAATTGCAATGTTAAAGTTGTGCTGCACACCGCCTGTTCATCTAATGCTAATGTGGTATTTCCAAATGAGTTTTAGTATAATGTTCAATAGTTTTCAGGAGAGCAAACGACACTCACAATGCCTGGCTTTTTAATCAGCTAGGAAGGTGAGCATTCGTCAGCCATAGCTGCACATCTTGGATTTGTGGGGAGCTGTCAGGCTGAGAACAGCCAAAGATAACTAAGCAGTGTACATCCCGATAGTCCTATCAGAGAAATAGCAACAAATGTTAGCAATTAGAAATCATTATTAATACCTAACTTTTACATTGATTCTTCCCTTGATGGCAAAGTATTTCCCTAAGGAAGGTATCATTAGCCCCATTTCACAACTGGGAACACTGAGGCATGGGGCAGTGAAGTGACTTGCACAAGGTGCAGAAGCAGGCATAGAACACATGTTTCCTGAGTCCTCAGCCCCCAGGCTGTCCATAACGCCACCTTGGATTCACATTGTAGTATAATGGCAGTAACTTCTAAGTGCCTTGTTTTGTCATTCAGAATGACTACAGGCAGAGCAGCTCAAGTGCAGCTGGAGGGAGTGAATGGAAAGCAGGTGTCATGGTGGAAGTTGGAGCCCATTACTCTTTTCCAGTTCAATTCCTCCTCTTTTCAATAAGAAGGTCCCAGCCAGATATTCCCTGGGAGTGGGGACCCACCTTTGACATTATGAGAATGCTCAGCATGGATTTTCACCTACAAAAGCTCATGCAATAAATAAACTTATTTTTTAAGTACCACAGGACTCCTTGTTTATTTTACATGAGTATAGTGTATGTACAAACTGCATTGAAAATGTGAATGCATCCTTCTTCCCCCAGCCTCTCTGGGAGGGAAGGTTGGCTGCTGGGCTCACCTGGTGGGCCCTGTCATGACAAGACTTTAGATCATCAGTTCCCGAAGCAGGGCTGGCCAATATTTTTAAATGACAAAATGGCTTATTGACAAAAATGAGTATTTCTGGGGAAAGAGTTTATTCCAGCCTAGTTTTTCTTCCCTTTTCCCATGAAGAACCAGAATGTTGGGTAGAGGATTCTCTGGGGGTGGTGGTGGGCCTTGCCCGAAGGGGATACCATATGTCTTCACGTGCCTGGTCCCCTGATTGCCTTAAACTTACTCTTGTCTGGGTGCATTTAACCTTTCCAACTAATGTGTTTGCTTAGGAAACATTTTTTTTTATCTCATACTTCTTGCCCTTGCCTTCGTGAAATCTCCCTGTGGAATCTCAGTTTTTCAATTTATTTTTTTCCCTGCTCCTTCCTTCAGGATAAGCCAGTATTCAAATAATTATTTTTAATGTCTGTCTCCTGTACATCTCTGAGCACTAAGCACTTACAAAACACTAGCTCTATGTGAATAATTGCTTGAGAGTTGGCCTTAACTGTCTTCTCAAAGGGAATAGATCCAGAAATGTGTCAGTGCCTTCTGGGATGAAGGTGAAAAACTGCAAGGGTATGGGTAAAAACCCACCCTCTCCAGTGCAGTATATTCACGGCACACCCAAGCTAGTTTTTATTTCCACTGAGAAGTATTTAAATACCCAGATAGACTGCTTTAGGAGATGCAGTCCCTCCCCCAATTTCTCCCTTTCTTTTACCCTTTTGCCCTAGGTGTCCCCTTTCACCCACTTTGAACTTGTCCTCAGCACTGGTGGCTGGGAGCTATTACAGTCTCCTGTCCTTGCTCTCAGTATCAGATATCAGACCAGCCATCCATTCAGAGCCAGGCACAAACTCACAAGACTCAGAGCCAGACTCAAAGCCACACAGAAGCTCAGCCCGGGGCTTCAGGGGTTAGTTAATCATAGTAACAGCTGGTGATAGATTTCTGTTTGATGGAAAAAATCTGAAAAATAAACCCTTTTGTTTAAAAAATGTTAATGGTATGAAGTATCACACCCACACCTGGAGTCTCAATTGGTCCAGTGTCTGGGTGACCTGTCAGCCTAAGGGATGCAGGCGCAGTATTAAATATGTCCCGTGCGCTTGGTGATTGACAGCGCCAGGATGATAGGGCAGATGACCGTTTGTAATTAACATGTTTTAAGGGACTCATGGAAGGCACCTGTGGCTGAGTTAGTTCTCCTGTGGACTGCCACATGGCTTCCAGCAACCTGCTGAATCGTGACGCTTCTGTCCTGCTGCAGCTTGATGAGTTCTCTGGGCCACTGCTGACGGACTGGTACCTGCGTCAATTGTCCTGATGATTTCCAGCTGTGTTGACAAAAAGGAATGAGGGGTTATCATCAGCCATCAGTAAAAGATGCTGTCTTCTGGTCAGTTAATTGAGAGGGAGAGCAGAAGATGGAAGTGAGGGGATAATTGTTTTGCATTCAGACATGGGTAATTACTGCTATAGGATTCCACTATGAAACAAAACTGCAATTAATTATCAATTGCTAAATTAAGAGGCAGATTAGCAGAATCATGGGTTACAGATTTCCAGCTGGTCCCTGGTTGAAGTCAGGTTAACAAGAAGTGCTTCCCTTTAAGTGTGCCTGGCCTGGCATGGAAAAGCCTGCAGATTCACAGTCAAAGAGTCCGACAATTTGTGGAGCTTTGGTTCTGAAGGAAATTAGTGTGTGGTTGATACTGCATTGATGGAAGGGCATTTCCGGTACAGAGCAGGGTGGATGCTGCCCTCTTTGCTGTTTCTCTTTGCAGTCTTAATCTCCCATGGACCTTCTGGAGCAGTCATTAACAAATCATCCATAGAGAGATTAGAAAGATGGAAGTGCTCAGCAACTGGTTGTTGTACGTTATGATTTCTGATGTCCGTTTTGTGCCCATTTATTCTTTTGCACAGGGATTGTCCTGTTTGTGCAATGTATAATGTGTGGGGGCATTTCTGGCACATGGTGGCATAAATCACATTAGTGGATGAGCAGGTGAATGAGCCCTTGATGGAGTAGCTGGCTTGATTGGGTCTTATGAGAGTGTCTATTGTGCAGATATGTGGGCAAAGTTGGCAGCATGGTTTGTTGCAGCCTTGCAGAGATATGTGCCTGCATTAATATTTCTGTTTGTAGATCTGTAGTTGCTGGTAAGTATCTGTTTAAGGTTGGGTGGCTGTTTAAGTATCTGTTTAAGGCTGAGGGACATCAAGACTTCAAAGAGAAACAGCTGAATTAGAATTGAGACGCAGGTCAGATTGTGTGAAAGCAGGATTAAAACATGACTATGGCTTCTTTTCCCATTAAAACAGGTGATTTGAGTTCACCCTCCTCCATGTGCTGTTTCCCAGTGTTTGTATCTTAACAACTGCTTTGCTTTGCTGTTTCATTGTGACCTGACCCCATGACTTACATTCCCCAGCATTTATTTTCCTCCCATTCTGTAAATTCACCCATCTTCAAAGCATCTGACAAAGTGGGATTTTCTCCCACAAAAGCTCATGCAAAAAATAAATGTTAGTTTTTAAATGCCACAGGACTCCTTGTCTGTCTGTTTTACTGAACTAGACTCTTTGGATCTTGGTAATGACCAGAGATGTTTCAGAATGACTCTGATCCAGGAAGTGTAAACCACGTCTTATCCCAGCAAATCCATGTGTGAATGCAAACCAATGGGTCTGGTTTGAGCATCCTATGGAAGTGAAACGGAGTCTGTCAGTCCATTTAAAGCAGGGATCTTGAACTCATGGTCCAAGGGCCACATGCAGCCCCTAAAGTTATTTCTTGGGCCTGTATGACACTACTGCTATCAATATTTGCAATATCATTGTATGAAAAGGTTTCAGTGGTATAACCATTAGGCTACCATACTAGTCCTCATGCGTGGTGCAGCCCTTGGGCTAACATGCTAGTTTTCATGCAGCCCTCATGGTGATTTGAGCTTGAGACCCCCTGATTTAAAGGAAATTAGGTTGTACCTTCTGTGCGAGGGCATGTTCCGTAAGGAGACCCAGAAGGCAGCAGCCATGGCAACTAGTTCTGGGGCAGTCAGTTAGACGACCATATAAGTATGGAAGATGAGTTGTGTAATGAGAATACAGATGATGAAATACCTACAACAGTTCAGATCAAACAGCAGGCTATAAGCAAAATCACTGTGCTGACCCTAGTGTGCATGTGTAGGGAGACCACAACATGTGTCTGCGTATGCACAGTCAGTCATTTTGCAGCGCACGTATTTCTATACTGCCTGTGCAGGCCTGTCAAGTTCTGCAATGATACTTGTCTCATTGATGCCCAAGCCAATGGAAACACAGCAGGTAGCTGCACGACAGATGCCCAAGCCAATGGAAACACAGCAGGTAGCTGCACGACATCAACAAAATTCACATTCTGCGACTTATCCGTGAACATCAGTTTCTCTTCTGTTCCGTGGGGAATAACTGACTTTCTTCTCACAGCCTGGGTGGGACTGAAAGGAGTGCGGATTGACAGGGCTGTGGTTCATGCTGCTGGGGACTGACTGGTGTTCCCGCACTATGGAAATCAACAAGCTCAGACTCACACTGGGGGAATCCACAGCCACCATTATCAGCTGGAAATTTCATTGGTGGCTATTTTAAGAGCCAAGGGAGGGGAAGAAAAATTCTCCCAGGTTCCTGCAAAAGCAGTAGCAGAAACATGAAGCATCCAGGGAGTGGAAATAAATATCAGGGAATATGTCTCAATTTGAGACTTTCAAACACCTGCTGAACATGGGACAGAAGTAGCAAGTATCCTTTCTTCTTTCTGTTTGCAGTAACTGCAATTGCAGATTTAATCAGGATTTATCAAAAGGCAAATATTCAGGCTGGACTATGGAAAGTTCCAACGACCCACTCCCTAATGTGGGGGTATGGGAAAACATGCTGTTCATGTTGTGTACGTGCTTGAATTATTTTTATGTTCCTCTTCGACTTGCTCTTTTTACATTTTAAGTGAGACTGTTCCAGAGTTTTGCTACAAGCCAACCTATCTTCTCCTTCTTGCAAACACATCTCCTTCCTTCCCTGCTGAGTAATATATGGGATGTCTTTGGACTACATTGATGTCTTCTGTACTCCTGGGAAAGACTTTTGCATGGATGAAAACTTATTTTTTCCTTCATTTCAGAATTAATGTCTAGGTTAGCATTGGGGGGGGTTGAATTTGTGTATCTATTGCCATTAGTAATTAGATTTATTCAAATAGCTAACCCATGCTATTAAAGGCTATTAAAAAGTAAGTGCTCACCAGCTGCAATGAAGGTGGCCCAGTTGTCCCCCAGAGATAATAGTTAGCTCATGGATCATAGTGAGTGAACTGGAAGAGAATTGGTGGGAGAAGGTAAAGCCTTCAAGGAAGGGGACGTGAATCATCAGGAGTGATACAATAGGAAGAAGGGGAGAGGGCAGAAGTGAAGACAAACAGACGGCAAAAGGCCTTCCTTGTATTAAAATGTTACAGATGGGAACATATAAATCACTCAGCTTTGGCCTACCACTCCTGTCATCAAAACAAACAACAGAGCTCCCATTGACTCGGTGGGACCAGCATCCAGCCATGACCAAGCACTTTCAGCAGGAATGAGAAATATAGGGCTTGATTTCTTGGGACTCCATCAGTGCCCAGGGCTACAGAGACATTTTCCAAAGTGCTTCAGCTCTACTCACAGTGAAGGGTTTGAATAAGAGGCAGGTTTTCACAAGAGTGCTGCCCTCCATTAGGTAGCCACCCTTCTGAGCTAATCTTTAGGGAAGACATGAAGTAGGCTTCCTCCATCCAACGCTGCACCAAGGGCCTGCAGCATCTCCATTATTCTATTCTTCCTGTGGGAAGATCTGTTTCTGCTGTTCTCATTACTCAGGTAGATATCTATTAACAAATTGATTTGAGACATGGCATTTTACGTGCTGTAACAGGGTAAAGTAGTTGAAAGATGGATGTAAATGGAATGTATGACCACTTTATTTTTTTATTTGTCTGTTTATTACTATTATTTTATTTATATTGCAGTCGTGCCTAGAAGCTCTGATAACCCTGCACTGGGACCCTATTATGCTATGCACTTCATAAACACAGAAAAAGATAGTTCCTCTCTCACAGAGCTTACTGTTTAATGCCTCTTTAGACCACCAGAGCTGTAGAAAGGGTTCTTAGTGTAAATAAGAATCAGTATCACACACATTTCTTGATGCCCTCAACTAGATTTCTGCCTTGGTCATTAGGGTAAAAGCCAGTGATTTGACACGTCTTTGCCATAAAGCTGGCCAGCTGAAAGTTGCTTGTAATATTCTTGTAGCAGTGTTGGTCCCAGGATAGGAGAAAGGTAAGGTCTTTTATTGGTGGAAGAGAGACGTATTTTAGCTCTGTGTAGCTCAAAAACTTGTCTCTGCCACCAATGAAGATTGGTCCAATAGAAGATATTAGTTCACCCACCTTGGCTCACTCTTTTTGAAAGTTGATCCCTCCTATGAACAAGTGGCAATTAGATCCAGAAAAAAGAACTCAGAGAATATTGTTATTTGTCAGTCGTCTTCAGAATTTTGTTGCATTTTTGAAATTCTGAAAGACAGCTGCTTTTGCTTTTTACAGCCTTTTATCCCGGCCCAGAACAGATGGAGTATTACAAGACCAACAACTCCCTATGCTGGGTAGATCTTAAAGGGAGTTTTCAGAGTCTGAGCAAGAACTGTATTGTGTCTATGCAATGTCATGAAACTTAAATTCATTGTTTCAAAAGAGGCCTTTTCCCTATTAATAAATGCCAAGAATTTGGAGATGATTTTGAATGGTCCAGGTAATTAAATGATTAAAAAATGTGGCAGACTCTAAGGCTGGTTCACTTCTAGCAAGCACCTGGGCACATTCAGAATCAGTATAAGTATAGCAGTGCAGAAGTGGAGCATGTGAAAGGAGAACCAGGCCAACGTGGGGGAGTTTATAATACTTTTAAAGTGAATTTAAGCTCATGAAAACTGTTGGGCTTGACACCTGGAAATAGGTGGCAGTTCCAGCTTCTGCACCCTGTGTCATCACCATGCCTCATGCAAGTTGTGAAGATGTAGAATGTTTAATCTTCACTTCGGTCTGTCTTCTGAGTGCCGGCTGAGGTGGTGGTGATCTTTATGTTCTGGACAACTGTGTAAAAACTGACGTGTTTTACAAAGGGCACTAAGACACCATATGGTCAAGTATTTTAGTCACTACCATGCTGGATGATAGGAAGGCTTTCTAATTAAAAATCAACCCCTGGAAGATTGGATTTCAGTTTCTCTGGTATATGTAAAAATGAAAGCTGCCTTAGGGAATGCATTGCTGTTAAACTGGTATATTGTTCCATGGGACAAATTCCCCATCACCTGGCATCTTTAAATCAAGGTTAGATGGCATTCTAAGAGATTCAGTCTAGTTAAAACGCAAGTCATTGGCCAAGAACTTCTAGGTGAAATCTGAGTCTGTATTTTTCAGGAGGTCATGGTAGATAATAATCGTGCTCACTTTTGGTATTAGAATATATTAATTGGTACAAATATACTGCTACATAACACAAACTTCTCCTCTACCTCTACTAGTACTAAGAAATAAATTAAAGAGAAGAGTGACAGTGCGTTTCCTGATTACAGGGATATGTGGATATAAGGCAAATCAGACTTAATTTATCGTGTAATATGTGACTTCAACACAATTATGGGAAGAGACTTTTTTCCCTATTTTAGCTATACATTTTTCAGAACTGTTCAAATAACATTTTCATATGTGACTGATTAGATGTATTTAAAATCACAACATAATTAATTTTCCAGTGCTTGGCTTTGCGAAGTTAGTAGCCCATATTCCCCTCAAATGTGTAACTGTGTTGCACTAATATGTAAGTGCAATAAATTGCAGCAAAAGAAGGCAGTACAATATAAAATACTGGTGCACACTCTGTAAATTACTGACATTTCTAAAGTTTCCATATAGAAGCCAAGGAGAAAAAGGTGTAAAATTTAACTGGGATGTTCAGAATCTTTTATAGCATATTTAAATCACCTTATATTCTGTGACAGTATATACACTTTTGCTAGTCTTTCTCTTTAAAAGGAAAAAGTGTTGGAGGCTCTGAAAACATTAAGGTTTACAATGTACGTTATGACAACTTTTTCAGTGGCATGGAGATGTATTGGTGTGTTCAGGTCTGTGAAGAGAAAGTCACATAGATTCAGGGTGAAAAAGACTATTCTGAAAGTAAAACTGTGTTTTGAAACTTGGTTTACCTACTTGCATCATAAGCTAAATCAGATTTCCTGCTCCTGTGACTACAGAAAACTCCAGGATTAGTTCCTACATGAATATATGTTCAAAGTATATTAAAGCTACAAGGCACAACAATCCAGATTCCAGGCATGTGAAAGGCAAAGTTGCCTGTGAAAATTTACACCTTTGCCCACCTGTGTATTATGACAGAGGCTCTTTACATGATCCCATTCATTATTATCCACAAGACCTCTACTTTGAAAAGAAGACACAGTTGAAACCAGATTGATAGAGCCCTGCAAATCCTCAGATATCCGCCTTATATCGGCATCAGCGGATACAGCACAGATATCTGCGAACCATTTCTTGTGGATGCAGATCAGATACGGATCCACATATTTTTATCTGCACAGAGCTAGAGCCCTGCAAATATGCGGATATCCGCCTTATCCGCATCTGTGGATACAACACGGATATCTGCGGACCATTTCTTGTGGATGCAGGCCAGATATGGATCCACTTATTTGTATCCATGCAGGGCTCTACAGTTTGAAACTAGGCAGTGTTGTATGTTTTCCAGGTTAGTTCAATGGGTGTCAAGTGAGTTTAGGATTTTATAAAGAAACTCCAAATCAGTCTAGGTCTGCACAGCACTATTGCATCATCTCTACTTGTGTAGTGTAGTGCGCCACTCAGGGCCCAGTTCTGTGGCCTGTACCCACATCAGTAGAACCATCAAAGCTGGTGGACCTGCTCAGGTGATCATAGGAATTTGGGGTGGACTATTCCAAGTGGCTGAAAGGGTTAGGCACCCAACTCATTAAAAATCAGTTTGAGTTGGTCTCCTAACTCCCTTGGGTTCCTTTGAAAGGTCCCTTCTTTTGGTTCTAAGTGAGGTGGTGCAAATCACTTGCAAAAAATTGTGACCCCAAGACTTCCTTGTGACTGGCAACATTTCCTGGCAGGCTCAGGCTGAAACCCTGGCTTCACTGAAATCAGTGGTAATGTTCTGAATGGCTTCAGCAAGGCTGCATTTTCACCTTTGCATTTCAGCTGCACCCTCACCAGCAGCCTCTGTACCTCTGAAATGCAATTTCCCTGGCAAGGATCTCATAGCCTGGTAATTTTAATAGCTGGGTTATCTTTGAGACACAGGACCCATGTCCCTAATTATCCATGAAGTGTTCCTGAAGTGCAGAGAGAC
>ML683005.1:0-10285 GCA_007922195.1 Podocnemis expansa
TATGTGGGCAGACTTGGCAGCGTGGTTTGCTGCAGGGGTGTGTGCCTTAGCCTCTCCCCGCCGTCTCTGACTGAGCTGCCGCCTCTCCCTGTCCTATCTGACCATGCTGCTGCATCTCCGCTCCATCCTGACTCCCTTCCCAGGGCCACCTTACCTGGCTGATCCGGTGGCTAGGCACAGGCTGGGACTCCCCAGTGAGCATGCTCAGGGCTGGAGATTTAATACTCCTAGGCTAGGGCTGCTTTCCTCTGGCTTTCTTCCACAAGCCGCACTTTTTCATTTAAGAGCTGCATGCGGCTCCCGAGCTGCAGTTTGGCCATGCATGTTATAGAGTTCATTGTATTGGAACTAATTTTACTCTTTGATTTTATAAGTACTTGCAGGTGTTTCTATAAAAAAGAACCTGCATGTTTTAATGATAATTTTGACCTTCTTTAACATGTCTATGACTTTACAGAAACAAAGATGTCACACAAGGTGATACAAAAGTCCTTTGCTTTGAGTCAGATTGGTAGGCAATAGTGGAATGGATGGGAGAAGATAAATGACATTGTTTCTTTTGAGGGCTAAAGTTGTGGAGTCTTTGAAGAGCCAAGAGGGGAAGGAGCTGGGACTAGCTGTGCAAGAAGGCTAGGACTGGAATCGAAATGCCTGAGGAGTGGAGAATATAGTTGATAGGCCAGGAGAACAGGACTGGGAGAAAATCCAGGGAAGTGGAGGAGACAGTACTAGGACAGGGATACATTGGAGGTACTGATGTGGAGGGGGAAAATGGGCAGAAGAATCTGTGTCTGCTTGGCTGCATTGCCTCCAGAGCCTGGAATCACTCCCAAGATTCCTTAGTCTCAACCACTTGTCTGCTGAGAGGAAATGCATGTGTAACTCTCTTTTCCCCTCTTGTGCTAGGCCACGGGCCGGGGGGGGGGGGGGGGGATAATTTACTGTTGCTGTCAGTTGCTCTCTTAGATCAAGTAGCTCAAGAATCTTTAGATCCGTGATGAAATTTCTCGAGGTGGAACCCTGAATTGTGATTTTTGTTTTTTAAATTTTTTTCTTTTTTCAGTTAACCTGCACTTTAAAGGAATGTTAAGGTTGCAAAGTCAAGCACTAAATATTAGGAAATGTCAAAATTAAGATTGCATGTTTAACCTTAACTGTGTCCCCATTGATGTACATGCGTTATCAGACAGTCTTTAATTACATGATTACATGCTATTTTTCTCCCCACAGGGTACCATGTCTCTTTCAGTGCACGGGATGGATGGTTTACTACAAGACTCTGTTGTCTGTAGGACTCTTGTCTCATCTGTTGCAGAAGTTGGAAGGTGTGTACTATTTGCGGGTACTGGGACAGGTGGGTCTAGACCTGCCCAAAACTGAGGTCCACTCCCTGAGCCGAGAGGGGAGGAGGTATTACATGCAGCCTGCAAGTGTATACTGGGGCAACAGATGAAAAAACGAGGGATCTTAGTGAAGGTTAAAGATTAAAAATCAGGAATATAGAGGCAGACACTGAGCAGAGAACCCCCAGTAGCATCCACTGCTCCTCAAAGCTGTCTAGGGAGCCAGTGGACGCTACCCAGAGGAACTCTGTTGGTTGATGTGATTTTAGAAAAAGGTTCAGGAGTAGGCGCAGTCAGAGGGTACTTTTCCTCCACCCCCCCTGGGTAAAATGGACGGCCATTATAGTCAATGCCAAGAGGAAGTTAATGAGGAGTTGCCATGGATGGGGGGGAGAGTAGAGAAGGAGGTGCAGGACCTCAGTGACAGGGTCTGGATTAGCTGAAATAGGTTCTGCAATCTGATACCCTCTACATAGATTTGTGCCATGGTCCCCTTGTTGCTACTGGAGGGGCACGTGTTGGGGCGGGGGGATCCAGGAACTGTGTGAGTTACATGCCTGTACTCATAGCTACATGTAGCAGCTGCTAATTTATATCCCTAATTGGCCATCGAACCAGAATGGAGTACAGGTTGGTGTACCAGGTTTCCCCTCCCTCTTCAGGTTGCAGCTGGTCCTTGCACTGGATGTTGGGGTGGGACATGAAGGCAGGATCATGGATGGCTTGCAGCACAAGCAAGTAAGGTGGTTTCTGGGCACAATCCAGAGGTGGACTGGCTGGGTATCCTACAGGTGACTCGGGAAGTGTGTTGGGGCTTACAGGGAGGCTTGTGGGACAAGAGCCAAATGACAAGCTCTGGAGGGTGAGGACTGGAAGTGGTGTAGTGAGTGAGGTAGGGGTATGAATAGGGAAGATGGTCTCAAAGTTAATTGAGGATTGGATTCTCTTTTTGCATGTGCCACAG
This sequence comes from Podocnemis expansa, assembly GCA_007922195.1. Lineage (NCBI taxonomy): Eukaryota > Metazoa > Chordata > Testudines > Podocnemididae > Podocnemis > Podocnemis expansa. Next base: position 2,308 of record ML683005.1, read on the forward strand.
AGTTCCTGTGTTACTCTAAGCAAGTCACTTTACAGATGGCTGTTAATTGTGTTTTTAATTTTCCAGGTGCTCAACTTGAGACCCTTGGGCCTAGTTTGCAGAAGTGTTAAGCCCTTACTTAAATTGCATCTGATGTCTGTGAGAGCTGGGCTTTGAGCATATAAAGTGCTGAGCGCTTTGAAAAAACAGGTCCCAGGCACCTGTAAATGAACACCTACAATTAGTGGATACTTTCAACCTTAATCCTGTGCCTCCGTTCTTCATCTGTTATGGGGATAATAATACATCCTCATTTCGTGGCTTTAATGAAGATAAATTAATGTTTGTGAAGGACTCAGTAGTTTAGTGCAGTGGTTCCCAACCTTTTCTATGCCATGGCCCACCTTGATACCTCTAATTATTTTGAGGCACACCACCATTGACTCATGAATAGTCAGATTCACTCATGAATATTCATGAGTCACAGGGCACTGGTAGGGGAACATTGCTATGTGTGGGGTGGTAGGGGAGTGCTGGCAAGAGAGGGGAGGATGGGTGGCTATGTGGGCTGGCAGGACAGAGTGTGGGGCACAGCAGGGCAGCAAAAGAGTGCAAGGGTGGCCATGGGGGCAGCAGGGCAGGGTAAGGCAGGGTGGAGAGCAAGCTAGGGGTAGCAAGAGAGGAGAGGGGAAGGGAGGGCAGGAGTGGCAATGTGGGGTGGTGGCTGGGAACCAGAGGAGGGGGAGGACAGAACATATCAGGAGAACTTGATGCTCCTTTCCCTCTCATCAGCTCCACAACCCTCAGTGCCCCCCTTCTGCCAGCAGCTCTACCACCCACAGCAGCCACTTCCCTGGTAGCTCAACTGTCTGCAGCACCCCTTTGTCCCCCCTCACACTCCCACCAGCAGCTCTGCTGCTCCCAGTGCTCCCTCCCCTAGCACGGGTCCCTGTCCCAAAAGCAGCCCCCTACCCTCTGGCAGCTTCCTTCCCCCCACGGTTCTCTATTGCCCCTGCTGACCCCCTCCCACACCAGTCTCACCACAGGTGGTGGTGTCCCACAGGCGGTGGCATCCCTGGATCTCAGCAGCAGAAGCACCAGGTCCCCAGCTAGGGCCAGACATCAGCAGTGGCTTCTGGATCCTTCCTCCTCCAGTGGTTCGAGGGTTGGTCCCACAGCCAGCGGCAGGCCTAGGTCCCCGGTCAGGGCCAGACACCGGCAGCAGCTCCTGGACCCCTGCAGTCAGTGGGCCCAGCCTGGGCTGGACACCGGCAGCGGCATATCTACCCTGCTGCTACTGCTGGAGGCGGGGGGGGGGGGGGGGGTCCAGGACTCTGGTCACGGCCAGATCAGGTGCTGGACCCTGTCATTGCTGCCGGAGGCCCCTTGACCCCAGCCAGGGCTGGACCCTCCAGCTGCTTCTAGCCCTTGATGGGACCCCAGCCAGCTCTGGCTCAGGTGACCAGGGCTGGTCCTACCACTGCAGGCAGCCCTGGGTCTGCAGCCAGGACTGGTTCTGCTGCTGCGGGTGGTGGGTCATGGTCCTGGCCAGGGGCCAGATCCCAGCTGCGGGGGACTTCACTGCCGGTGATGGCTACTCTCTGCTTCCCCACTGAGGCAAGAGCGGTTCTCAGCTGAGACTCAGGGCTGTTGGCAGGGCAGCCCTGGTTCCCAGCTGGGGCCTGCACCTGCCTCAGCAGGGTCCCCCAAAGGTCTCAAAGGGGCCATTCACCAGCCCCTCAACCCCAATGCCTCTTTGCCCCCCCCCAACCCTATTCATCCTCCTTCTGCTTGCCCATACTTACCAGCAAGCAGCAGATGCAAAGTGCATCTGCAGCAAGCTTTTCCCGCCCTGCGCAGTCAATGTGGCTGCTGGTCTGTGCAGGGAGGGAGATTTAAAATAACCCCAGCTCCCAGGCAGGTCTTGTGGCACACTTGAGGAGTTGCCGCAGCACACTGGTTGGGAACCACTGGTGTAGTGATTAAAAGCGCATAAGGAAACTAATAATTCTGTCTTCAGCACAGAGCTTGAGTAGTGTGCAGGAAATAAGTTCTTGGGCCATGCACATTGAACAGTGAGGATAAAGCAAAATATTGAATTAACTGAGCACTGTCCATCTTATGCACTGAATGAGGCAAGGGTCCACTGGGAGGAAAAAAGCATGCGATAAGTGTAATCAGACTGCATCATAATTTTCTGCCTTTTGAATGCTTGACTTCACAGCCTTAATAATGTTCTTTTAAAGTATCTTTATATGTGTAATGCAAGATGGATGGTAAGGCATTCAGATACTACAGTAATGGGGGGCATAAAAGTACCTGAGAGAGAGAGCACATGCGCAGAAGTTCAGCAAAGAAATTAGAACAGTTGTAACCTTAATAAAACACGAAGCTGTAAGTGAGGAGAATTGAAGGAAGCAAGTCATCATGGACATTTCATGCTCTGATCTAGTATTCTGTCAGCAGGTTGACCTTTTCATGCAAAAATGGTGTCCGAAACTGCTATAGCAAGCCTTCTTTAGCATAAAAATTTCCTCAAGACTGAAACTTATTACAGAGCTTCTTCCTTGGAGTAAGTATATGTGCACCAAATTTCCAAAACTGTATGTAAAGCAGCCACAGTTTGTTTTATCTTCTGATGTCTTGCACGAATTTTAAATTTACATGGTCAGGGCTTGCCAAATCCCAGGCACCAGATCTCTATGGCCTTCAGGAATTAAAGGATGGTGCCTGATTGTGTCACAGTCTTAATATGTGAAATGCTCCCTGGCGCCTTAAAGAAAAAAAAGTCAGTGGTTCCTTCAGCGGCACTGCTGCACCACTGCCCAAACTGAGTGGTTTTTCAGCAGTGAAGGGGGCATTCTGAAGTGCCATACATCTAGACACCTCAGTTTTTGAGCTGGCTGCTAGGCATGCAGCACATTTCTCAGGGCCTGCATTAAGGGGGCAGTGGGGTGAAAAGCTCCATCTGTGCTATCATTTAAACGTGGAATGTTACCATTCATGTGCTAAGATGTCTTAAGCGTAGTGTATGTAAAGCCCACTGCTTTTAGAATGTAAGACATTAGTTGAGTTAGTTTCACTTACTTTGTTTTTAAGCAGGAACTTGCACCAAGTCACAGTGTAGAGTAGACCGAGAATGTGATGTTCAGTAATGTGTTAGTCGACAGTAAGCTGCCCCCAGATTTTACTGTCAGCTTACTCATATTTATATAGTATACCCTGTCTGAACTAGGTGAAAGTAAACTCCTTTTTGTAGTCGTATTAGTTACAATATATTAGTTACTACATCTTAAAAAAAACAAACAAGGAGTTGTGTGGCACTTTAAGACTAACAGATTTATTTTTCACATGAGCTTTCGTGGGAGAAAATCCCACTTCATCCGATGCTTTGAAGATGGGTGAACTTCCAGAATGGAATGAAAATAAATGCAAGGGGGTGTAAAACTTAGGAACAGGTCATACAGTAACAGCAAATCAGAGCAGTTGTTAGGTTCAAACCATGGGAAGCCTGAAATCAAATCCCATTTTGTAATGGGAAAAGAACCCATAGTCTCAATTAAGTCAATGCCATCCACAGCCTCAGAAACAACTCTGACATTTTCATTAAGGAGGCTGACAAAGGAGGCACAGTTGTCATCATGAATAAATTGGATTATGATCGGGAGGCTTATAAACAACTCTCCAACACAACATTCTACAGACCACTTGCCTCTGACCCCACTGAGGAATACCAAAAGGAATTACGATGCCTAGTCAAAAAACTCCCTAAGACAGCACAGGAACCTATAAAGACAGAAACACCACCAGAACCGCGGCCAGGGATGTTCTATTTACTACCTAAAATCCATAAAAAAGGAAACCCTGGATGCCCCATCATTTCAGGCACTGGCACTCTTACTGCTGGCCTATCTGGCTATGTGGACTCCCTCCTCCAGACCCTATGTTATCACATCCCTAGCTATCTTCAAGACACCACGGACTTCCTAAGGAAAATACAGTCCATTGGAGAACTTCCAGAAAACACCATTCTGGCCACTATGGATGTAGAAGCTCTTTACACCAACATCCCACACAAGGATGGATTACTGTTGAACCCCGGGTTCGTGATGTGACTGGGATGGACCAGCGACACCCACCAATGAAACGGACACCAGTTCAAGTAAACAAAAAAGCTACTTTTGTAGTGACACCGTAAACACCTTTAACCACTTAAGTGTAAAACAAGGAGATCTATGCAAAAACACTTGTAATCAGCTAACAGTATGAAGCAAAAATCTATGTAGGACACTTATAACCAACTAACAGCATAAAGCAAAATCTAAATGAACACTTATAACTAAATGACAATATAAAGCTAAAAACCTATGCAAAGCACTTATAACCAAGTAACAGTGTGGAGCAAGAAAGTCTATATAAAGCACCTGTAAAACACCTCCAGCGAAACAACAGGATAAAGTATGAGAGTCTATGCAAAACACTTACAACCTACAAAAGTACTTATGGTTAAATAACAGTATGGGGTAATGACCTACAAGAGGGTGGCCATAATAAGTCAAGGACTTTTCTGGCCTTTTACTGCCTCAACATCGATATAGGCACTGACCAGCCCACCCGACGCGTATTTACCAGTGGCTGGAAGCCATTCCTCCTTGCTAGCCAAGAAGGGTGGGCGGCAGAATGAAAAAAAAAAGTCAGATGAGAGAAAAATAAACCCCCACACTCCCCCCGTGTACACTGGGGAAGTTTGGGGCCAGCAGTTTAGAGCAGAAGCAGAGTAATGAACAATTATACAGTAAGAAGGATGCAAAATACAAATGACTAACAAAACACCTGTCAAATTAACAACACAAAGCTATGCTGGACCATAAACAACTATATCATGAAAAGATTATGCAGGTTACAGAGAAAATAACTACACAAACTGTACAAAACTCAGGTGAAGAAACTACAATCACAGACTATATATAAATGGTACCAAGTAGCATGAATAAGAGAAGGTAGGAGGCCTATATCGATTTATAATACCTGTCCCAGGACCATGGTGGAACCCAAAGTGAGGAGGCAGACCAGCTGCAGCATCTCAGCACTTAATCGTTTGGCTGGCAATCCGTGTACACCCCAAAAAAAGATCTCGTGGGTGGGTGCTCCCTGTCTCAGTCGGGGGATCAGTCCGACCGGGTCATGACATGCCCTTTAGCATCCGAGGGTGGGAGAACAATGAGCTAGCTGAGACGGGGATTTAATAGAATTTTGCCCAGCCAATTAGGAGTGGGATCCTGGTCAGGACCAATGATAAAACTGGGACCCCAGACAGTGACCCCTCCTTCGTGGTGACGGGGGTGCCGAGAAACTGTTGTGGGGGGTAGAAACTCACCCCCTTTGTTGTTGACACAAAGCTAGGGAGGAAGAAACACACAGGAGATTGAGAGCCATCAGGGGAGATTGATGCTTAACGTTCTTCCCCCTTGTGCTGGATGGCCTGGAGATGGAGGCCCATCAGGGAGATTGATGCTTAACATTTCTCCTTGAGAGCAGCATAATCCAGGGGGCTACGTGTGGGGCAGGGTGGCCATCATGGCTGCCACCTCCACTGACAATTACAAGCTATTAGAAAAACCATCCCAGATGATGCCACAGCACAGTTTGTGACTGAACTTTGCGACTTTGTGCTCACCCACAACCACTTCTGATTTGAGGATCATTTATATCTCCAAATCAGTGGCACTGCTGTGGGCACCTGCATGGCCCTACAATACGCCAACATCTTTATGGGCAACATAGAACAACGTTTCCTCAAGTCTCATCCGAAAACACTTCTTCTTTATCTACGCTACATTGATGACATCTTCATCTTCTGGACACATGGCAGGGATGCTCATGAGGATTTTTCACAGAGATTTCAACAATTTCCACTCCACCATCAAATTGAGCCTGGAACACTCCACACAGGAGAGCCCCTTTATTGACACTATAGTACAAATCAGGGATAGATGCATCACCACCACCCTGTACCAAAAACCTACTGATCGGTATAGTTACCTACACCCTTCGAGCTTCCATCCTAAACACACCACACAATCCATTGTCTACAGCCAAGCCCTAAGATATAATCGCATCTGTTCTGATCCCTCAGACAGAGACAGACATGTTAAGGATCTCTATCAAGCATTCTTGAAACTACAGTACCCACCTGGGGAAGTAAGCAAACAAACTGACAGAGCTAGACGGATTCCCCAAAGTCATCTTCTACAGGAGATGCCCAAGAAAGAAAACAACAGAACACCACTAGTCACCACATAGAACCCTCAAGTCAGACCTCTGCAACCAATCATTAAGGGCCTACAGCCTATTCTAAAAGATGATCCCTCTCTCTCTCAAGCCTTGGGAGACAGACCTCTCCTTGCCTACAGACAGCTACCCAATCTTAAACAGATACTCACCAGCAACTACAGATCTAACAACAGAAACACTGAAGCAGGCACACACCCCTGCAGCAAACCACGCTGCCAAGTCTGCCCACATATCTGCACAACAGATACCACCACAGGTCCTAATCAAGCCTGCTACTCCATCAAAGGCTCATTTACCTGTTCATCTACTAACGTGGTCTATGCCATCATGTGCAAGAAATGCCCCAACACCTTATACATTGGACAAACAGGACAATCACTGCGCAAAAGGATAAATGAACACAGAGCTGATATCAGAAATCACAAAACAAAGAAACCAGTTGCTGAGCACTTCCATCTTTCTAATCACTCGATAAATGATTTGTTAACGACCGTCATCAAAGATGTGGCTGGGACATCAAGACTGGGACTTCAAAGAGAAACAGCTGACCTCGAATTAATATGCAAGCTAAATTCTGTGACAGCAGGACTTAATCAAGACTATGGGTTCTTTTCCCATTACAAAAGGTCATTTGACTTCAGGCTTCCCATGGTCTGAACCTAACAACTGCTCTGATTTGCTGTTACTGTATGACCTGATCCTATGTTTTACACCCCCTTGCATTTGTTTTTGTTCCATTCTGGAAGTTCACCCATCTTTGAAGCATCTGACGACATGGGATTTTCTCCCACGAAAGCTCATGCAAAAAATAAATCTGCTAGTCTTAAAGTGCCACACGACTCCTTGGTTTGTTTTGCTGGACTAGACTAACACGGCTATCCCTTTGGAAACTGATAAGTTTTTATGGTATAGGTACACCTAGTTTTCATAGTAACCTTACATAATTATTAGAATCTGACATTAATAGGATCAATATTTGCCCTCTTTTTATGGTAAAATTAAAGCGTCCCATGAATTTTAAACTTAGTAATTTTGGAGTAGGTAAAATATGGCTACTCCCATCAGTGCAGCTCTCAAAAGGTTTAATAATCTACTTGTAAGGCTCTTGAGTTCCGTAAGTTTGACCACCCCTGCTCTATAAATGCATTCTCTTCTTACAGAAGGTTCACTAAAATACTAACCAAAGCTGAGTTTTCTACGTCAGTGCTCAATTTCCTCTTGACTAAGACAACAGTTTAAGATACTTTATCACAGCACGTGAAAGAAATAATGCAAATGAATGCACCATTTTTATTGGCTTAAGTGTGTTGCACATTTTCAGAGGATTAGCTAGCCCTGTTCTTATTTTGGCCCCAAATATAAAAGAAAATTACCATATATCATCGTGTATAAGCCAAAAATTTTGTGCCTGAAAATTGACTTCAAAACAGAATCTCGGCTTATATTCAAGAGAATATGGTAGACAGCCCCTCCCCGGAGTTTCCCAGACCATGTGGCAGGCCAGAGCCCCAGTGTTGCCGGGCGACCATCTTGGGCAGTCAACTGGGGCTGGAGCGAGGAGGGGACCCCAGTGTCTGCAGCGGCCATGTAAGGGGGCGGGGGGGGGTCAGCCTGGACATTGAGGGGGGATTCAGGGAGGCCAGGGAAGCGGTGGCAGGGACCAGAGGTTGGGGAAAGTGATGGGACAGCCGGGGGGGGGGGTTTA
>VOCP01053101.1:0-10023 GCA_007922195.1 Podocnemis expansa
GGTCTCTCTTTCCAGGTTGAGAGCCCTGATTAATTTGTCCCCCACAAATTTGGCGAGCCCGGCAGGAGTTACCCAGCTCACCCAGGAGGTGCTGCCATCCAGCCCCAACCCCGGCCGGCCAACAGATTGGGTGAGTTCACCTATGGGAACTTGGGGCAGGACTGCAGCTCCTTTGGGGCGATAAGGTGACTTCTTTGTTTGTTATTTTTGTGTGGTTCACATCTTTGTATGTCTTTGTGTATGTCTGTTTGTCATGTCATAGGCCTGTCTTCTTGTGGTTTCACCACCCTTGGGTGACACAGGCAGTTCTAGTGTAACTGTCCCTCCAACTGCGGGGTGCACAGGATCAAGCAGTTGGTAATGCTGTGTGGCAGAAATTTATATCTCCATTCCCGCACGGTGAAACCACTCCTATCCCTTTGAACTCTGAATAGGTCTGCTGGTTTATCAGTAGTAGCCTAGAGTTCCCCTTTCCAGGTTGGGGAATTGCTCCTGCCCTTTCCAGATTGGGTGGGCTAGGCTAGATCTGTTTTGTGTTAGACCCAGAATTCTCCTTTCCAGGTTGGAGAATTTCTCCTGTCCTTTCCAGGTTGGGTAGGCTGCAGGTCCCCCGCTCTGTCTGAGGCAACCTAGAATTCTCCTTTCCAGGTTGGAGAATTGTTCCGGCCCTTTCCAGGTTGGGCGGACTAGGTTAAGCCAAGAAGGCAGGCTCTGGGAGGGGGGACTAGAAAGGGACGTCCGCCTAGGGTGAAAAATGGGATAGGGTCAGTCCATCCCGGAAAATAGTCCCCTAGGAAAAGTTCTGGTAAACTGGAGTCGACTCATGGGCACCGGGTTTTGTTTTTTTTTAAAAAACAAAACAAACAAACAAACAAAAAAAAAAAACAGAAGCTGATCGATCTTTGTCAAAGAATCTGGCCAAATTTATAATGGCCTCAATTAAGAAATTTAAATTTGGAAAATTTGAGGTACCTCAGGAAAATCCTTGAAATTCTCCACCCTAAACAACTGGATTACTGGTATGTGTGGGCAGACATGCAGGACATGGAAGCCCGGCAGGCAACATTGGCAATGACAGCCTGCAAGATTCCTGTATCCCCTCCCTATCATCAGGCCAGTGCTCCGGACTCTGATGAATGGCACCCTAATGCCATGCCTCAGTCTCTGGAGCCTTGTCAAGCTAAAGCAGTGCACTGTGAAGCAAGTGGTCTAAGAATAATGGGGATAGGCAAAACTAAAATTGCTTTCCCCCTTTGGGTACTCCAGGGTACTATATGTATACTTACTTATTATGGGCCTGATTTTTGTTTGGTTTTATTTAAATGGAGTTGGTATATCAGGGATAATCATTTAAAGCAGTTTCTTAGGAAAAAAAAAATTTTAAGTGGGCATAACCCCTACAAAACAGTAAAATATGTATTTAAATTGGTATATACATAAAAAAAAATGTCTAAAGGACTCCCAGGACAAGCTAAAAACTCAGTTTAAAAGTTAAAAATTCCAAAATACTACTGGCCAGTCAAATTTGTTAAATAAACCCAGTACACCTCAAGTGCCATTGTTATCCCCTAGCTTAAGCAATAAGCCCAAGTTCTTGTTTTCTTGGCAAAGGTGCATGCCCTGCACTGTAAAATCGGGACCTAAGTCTTGTAACAGTAGTGATGTGAGAAAAAAAGGGTTAACAACTGAGAATGAAAAGCTGAAACAGGCTGTTATCAGAGCACTTCTGAAGAAAAATGCCTTACTGGCTGTGCTTTTGGAAGCCGTCCAGCAAAAAAAAGCCAGCAAGAAAGAGGGGGTTGCAGTAATAATCCACCCTTGCTGCCCTCCACAGAACCACCACCCCACCATGTCCCAAGTAAAAGTTCGGGCCCTGATTGCATCAAACGGGAACCCTAAAATGTGCAACGGAAATGTGTAAAATTTCAGCAATAATGGTAAGGGTATGGAAGAAAAAAGAAGCTGAGCCAGGGGATCATCCTGCAAAGGACATCTGACCCCTAGTTACAAATGAAGCTAAGGGACTATCTGGCGTGGCCCCTCAACAGGTACAGATCATGCAATCTGGTTATTTTGTGACTGCAATTTGATGTGATTAATGTGAATATTAATATTGGTATAATTTTGGTTGTCTTTTGTAATGTAAGCTGTTGGTTTGAGCAAGTGATTTGTGGGAGTAGTGCAGAGAATCTGTTGTTCCCCTCACCCCAAGGTAACACAAAAAGCATTAAGTTATGAACATCATCCTGGGGATAAGATAGAAATGGGAACAAACCTTTGGCATTTTGGTAATGTTAAGGCACTAAGTAGGCCTTCATGTGAAAGTAATTAAGTTGTAGATTGATGAGGCTTCCCTTTGGAAGCCTTGGTCCAAAATTAAAACAAGAACTATAGCAAATGTGGCAGGCCCTAAAAAGCCTGTAGCATGTTAAAGTGGTAGCTATAAGTTTAAGTTGTATAATATTAAATACTACAAATAAGCTGCAGATGGTAGGTTAGCTAAATTTTGCAGTGCTAATTGTGGCCACTAACTTTCCCCAGAGTCCCAAAAATAGTCTGCTCAGCCTCAAAAAGGGGGGTGGCTGGTGTGAAAACTGAATGGCATAAGCCATCCCGCTGAATGTCCTGCAGTTGTTTGTTAATTATAGGGATGCTTTGCCAATCAAATCATTTTTGCTCATCAGGGGTGTAATGTAGGGCTAAAGCAAAAATTTTGTGACAAAACGGTAGCATGGTATTTACACCACTCCTGGGAGAGACCCGACCGTAAACTAATGCTAGGCTCCAAGCCCAAAGCACCAGCTAAAGTCAGTCTCCTGTAAAAACTGGCTGGGGCCTGATACAATGTGTTTTGCTGTTCTTTGCTGTTTCTGCAAGCTGTTTTAGCCTTGAGCCTGAGTGTGTTAACTCAAAGCGGGCTTAATCCCCCCGCCTTTTCCTAAAATGATGTAGATGGCTTAAAAACCTTTTCCAGGGTCATCTGCAGCCATGCAAGGGATCCCTGGCTGCTAATGGGGATGTGGTATGGGGCGCATTCCAGCATTCTAAAAAATTTCACATGCCACTATTGTGGACAATTGGGCCACTGAAAGACAAAGTGTCCTTACCGGCCCGGCCAGCAGGAAGGGACACTTGACTTTGCAACAATGCCTCTACTGCCCATGTCCCAGCCTTTTAATCCTTAATTTTCTTCTCATGAGGACAGCCTGGCAAAAGGTTGCTTCCCCACACTCTGTTGCAGCAGTCCTTTTATAAACTAAATACAGCATTTTTTTCAGGCTAAATTAATCTAATATACGTTTTTTATGTTGTCTGAAAACAATATTATTATTTAATGTTCTGTTTTAAATCCCACTTCTTTATTCCCAGTTCTCCTGGATGGAAAACCTCATAATTGCTTGTTTGTCACCATTCAGTTAACAATGCCTTGAGTTAAATTTAAAGATACTCCTTTACAAAATCCTGATTTTTCTTATAAAAAAAATGGGTCTTGTCAAAAAAAAATTTACAAGGCAAGCTTGTGGCTAAATATGTTGTTTGTTTGCAACACAAAGTATTTAAAAGTAACCCATTTTACTGAATCAGTATTGTTATACCTGTACAATTTGTCAAGCCCATAATATTGGCAAGCCTGTAAAAAACTGAAAGGGGACCTTTTGTACATTTTCAAATTAATTTTATACAAATGCCAAAGTGTATTTTTATAAATTTGTATTAGTTGTATGTACCTTTTCAGGATGGCTAAAAGACTGCCCTTGTGTTAAGCTGGTTTTTGCTACTGTTAGCAAAAGCTTTTAAAAGATCCATTTCAGGTTTTGTTAATCACCAATACAGAAGTCAAGTGCCATGGACTGCCAATGTGAATCCATGCTTCACACTGTACAAGTTCTACACCTCCAAAATAACCCCAGAAGAATTAACAACACAGGGTGCATGTGCTAGTAACCTCTCCCCTGTTGTTAAAAAGGATTTGCCAAGCCAAAGTGAAGAGGATTTGCCACTACCACATTCTTGATATCTGCAAAGAAAAATAATCTAGAGACTCTTTAGTACGGTCCCAACAAGTCTGTGGGGCTCCATAAAATCAAAATGTTGTCATTGTTACCTGTAATTTATATATGTGCAAATTTCTGGCTTCTAAAGTTTTTAAGGTATTCACTTCAATTTTGCTATAGTGTTTTGCAGTATAGTTTCTGGTATGTTATAATCCTTAATGTAAGCTTAAATTAATAAGGTTTAAATGTAACAAACTGCTGTGTGTGCTCCCACTTCCCCCTTACCCTTGAAACCTCCAAAAATGGTGTTGGTTTATGGCACAGTGACCCTCCTGAAATCCTTCTTCCCCTCTTGTTTCTATCTGTGATAACACTCGCTATTGAACTACTTCATGGGTTTCTGGTTCTTCCTGGACCTTTTCTGCTCCTGAATTGAGTAACACAACTCTAATCTATTTGTTTGGCTTATTATGTGTCTGCCCCCTTTGTTTCACTTCTAATAGCTCTGGGTTCTTCACAGGTGTTACATCCTTTTTGTCTAAGCCAGGTAAAGCTCGGCTTGAAACATTACTTTTCACTGGAGCTCCCCCTCTATTTCCAATGGTTTATACTCTGGATCCAATTTAACTTATTACATTTGTGGCACTTCAGCCTGTAAGTGACTCATGCCAACTGGTCAGGCTCCTGTTATTTTGGCCTGCTCGTCCTGGCTGTCTACATGTGATCACACTTGGAAGAGCGGGTGTGGAACAAGAGGAGTAGTCCCCTTGCTCCCACTATTCTCCCTTATTTTTCTGACGTTCAGGGACGCATGGCATCTATGGGCTCTTTTGGTGTTCTGGGTGCTGCATTTACTGGATATGGATCCATTGTACCCATGAAAGGGGGCGTCTGTGCCCTAGTCGGCTCTGAATGCTGGACTCTCATTCCTAACAAAGCATACTAGGCTTATTTCTTGTTTTGTTTTTACCTAGGTTTTCACCTTGTTTCCTGCTTCATTCCTCTTATCTGTCAAAGCTGCCCAATCTTTCACTCTCGTTCTCGCCTGTCCCCTCTCTATTATGAAAATCCATAAAACTAGTGTTCCTATTATATATATTTAAATAGGAAAAAAGGGGGGAGTTGTAAGAAAAATTATATGTAATCTCTTCTGTAGGACAGTGAGAAAGGTGCTGAAGTGTAGGCCTCGTTGGAGCCGTGGGTTGCTATGGTAGTGGGGTCGTTTCTCTGGCAAGTCATGTATCTAAGTTTCTTTAACAAGCGGCCTAGAGTTGCTAGTTAAAGTGTGTTATCTCCCCTTTCTCATGCTTTTTCTCCTGAACATCTGGACAAGGAATGTAAGCTAGACTGTCCGTCTTTGTTCTAACTGAAAAGGGAGTATTGCCTCCTATCTCCTGCTCACCCTTCTTGGCACCACAGCCTCACAAGAATGTAAGGTCAGCATCTCTAGGCAGAAATTAATGAGTTTGCAGGTACTGCGGCTGCCCAGGATAATGCAAATGATGTCAACAGTAAACAGAGGCGGGGATAATTATATGCATTCTTTAATCATTAATATGTATTTAATAATGTTAATGTAACCATATAAGGGTCTCTAAAACATTGTCAATCATGTAAGCATTATCATAGCATTATCATACTGTACTGGATAAAAGTGTTGTGATGCTGCCCCTCGGGGCTCTCTCTTGCACTCGAGTTGTTGGGGGGGGCCTGCTCAGAGGGGCTAGCACTTCTTTGCTGCCCTCTGATGCAGTTCCTTTTGTTATTCAGCTGAATAATAAATCCTGAACCACACCTCGTTCTCTGCTAATTTGAGTCTCAGCTGGGAACGGGCCTTCATCACTGGGGAGGATCGGTGGTCTCTCTTTCCAGGTTGAGAGCCCTGATTAATTTGTCCCCCACAATGCCCAGATTTTCTGGACATGCTCTGTTAGAGCTTCTCTGCCCCAGGAGTTTTCAAAACTCCCTGCTCCACAGGAGCTCTATGGAGGGCCTTTGGCTGCCGGCAGTGTGCTGCCGGCTGCCTTCCCTGCGCTGGCGGCTGGGGCGGGCTGCGCTGCAGCACGCCAGCACAGCTTAGAGGGAACATTGGTCCACACATACATCATTATTTCAAAATCAGTTATTTCAAAATGAGTTATTTTGAAATAAAGTTCTTATTTTGAAATAAGTTAATTCAAATTAAGAAAATGTTAATTCGAATTAAGGGAAATCCTGCTTTTGAAACAGCTGTTATTTTGAAATGGTTATTTCGAAATAAGGCCATTTGGACATGTTGTTTTGAAACAATTGTTTCAAAACAATAGTGTTGTTTCAAAACAACATGTCCAAACAGCATTATTTCGAAATAACAGCCGTTTCGAAATGAATGGGGTTTAAGCTGTTTTGAAATGAGTTTTTATTTTGAAATGACAGAGCCCATCATTTCAAAATAAGAAAACATCGTGTGGACCTAATCTTTTTTATTTTGAAATACCCAGTGTTATTTCGAAATAAAAGAGACGTGTGGACATACCCGCTGTCTTTTTTTTTTTAGCTGCCTCCTGATTGTCTCAGTGAAGAGATATGGTTTGAAGGCTGTCTTTTTTAGCTGCCTCCTGATCCGCTCAGCAGAAAGGAGGGGTTTGAGCCTGTGGCACACCACCCACAGACTGGCTCTCAGTTCCCTTCCAGCTGCCGACCTGGTAACATCTTCTCCATTCTCCTTTACGTTTTCAGCCTTTATCCTTAATTCCTTTTACTCTCTCAGCCTTTACTCTAACTCCTTTACTCTTTCCTCAGTTTCTCCACAACCTGTCACACTCTCTCTTGGCCCCCAGCCTCTCTCTGTGCCCCAGGTCCAAGACCAGGCTCATGTGTCCCAGCGCAAGCACTACACACAGAGGGATTTTCTCCACAACCTGTCTAAATGAAGAATGGCACCCTAAACTCTCTCTTGATCTGTGGGGCAAATCCTGTCTCGTGTCCCAGCACAAGCACTACACAAGGCCAAAAACACAGAAGCACACACCGCGAACAATCCTGATATCAAATAGATCTCAAAATGGCCACCCAATCTCAATATGAATTTGATATCAAAATGGCCAACCTATCTTGATATCAAATTCATATCAAAGTGGCACTCAGACCAGAAACCAGGGGGTGGGACATAGTGCGCAAGGCACCCCAGGAGCTGTCAAAATTTGTATGGTGATGAAAAGTATGTAGGTCTTTACTACTAAGGTAGAATAAATCTATTATATAGAAAGTGGTGTTGGTGTTGTCACTCATATTGGAAATAATTTTACTCAGTTTTCCATCATCCTCAATAATTCTGTGCTTTACAGAGGTGAAAGGGAGGCTCCACAAAGCAAGCTCATAAATGTGGATGAAGCCAAGATGGAACAACGGATAACATATATAGAAGACAAACTCAGGTAAGGTTGGTGATCAGAAATTTTATTCTATTTTAGACTCCAAGCAGTGGGGCCGTACATTTTGTGTTACTGAAGGATCCTTGAAGTTTGCACCATTCTTGTTGTTTGTCTTCCTTGGCTTTTACTGAGACACCAGCCCCTTCTTTGGCTACAGTGTGGGGCCCTCCTTGTCTCCAGCGGCTCACCGTTCTGCCTTCCCACCATTCCTTGGCCCTGACTCCTAGAAAAAGAGAGAGAGAATGCACACAAGTCCTGAGTAACAGAGGGGCTTTAGGCAGGGCTGCAGCCCCAGGACCTGGGCTAAAGTAGGGTCATGCAAAAATCTGGCTCTAAACACTGCTGGCACTGCCCAGTCTGCCATTAGTTGGGGTTTCTCTCCAGGTCTGGCTGCCCTACCTCCATGCCACCAGCTGACAGCATTGCCAGGGCAGGGAGTCCCAACCCCTTGAGTGCTTCTGCCATCAGCCTGCAAGCATCACAAGCCATAGCACCAGCCACTCCACCCCCATCCAGCACCATTCACCTCCTAGCCAATTGTAGCCTCAGCCCCATGCTGGCCCAACAAGGCTCCCAGGTGGAAGGACGTCTCCACTCCTGGAGTGCTTTCACTGCTGGCTGCTTTGACATAGCGGGACATCTGGGACCTGCTGTGGCAGACTAATCAGACCAGGAGAGGGGCAGGAGCACTGCAGGCTGCAAAAACTGGCTGAGGGCCCCATCACTCCCAGCACCAGCCAGCCCCCATCCCAGTGCCATGCACTGGCCTGCCCTGACGCCCTGGCTGACGAGTTTGCCCCCTGCCCCCAATGCCAGTGCTGAGCACTGGAAGGTCTGCCCTGCTGAGCCCCAGCGCCAGCATGCTCAAGCACAGCCCCACCCCATTCTGGTGCCAACACTGTGGGGAGGGAGTATAAGAGGGGTGAACTTTGGGCCCCCAGAAGCCTTGATCCAACCCTAAGAGAGAGGGTGGCTGAGAAGGTCTCCCACATGGCAGGGCAGGGCCAGGCCAAGCCATGGCCCCTAGGCCAGACAGATGTATTTTCAACCACATAAGTCTTGGCTGTTTAGCTTTTTTGATGAAGGATTGACTAAAAATTTTGGGAGGGCCTTTAGCTTTTGCAGCTGTTATTACATGATGGATATTTTATTAACTTAAATCCTTTGCATCATTTTCTGTTGAATGGAAGGGAAATGAATGCTCAATTTGAAGGTGCAGAGAAACGACTACAGATTTTGCAAGGAAGGCTCAGGTAAGTGGGGAAGTTCTTTCTTAAGTATCTACCACACCAAAGAAGTCTTGTACATTTCCAAGTGGGTTTGTCTGCTTGCAGAGTCTACAGAGCACTTGTGGGTCTTGACAACATGCTAGTGACTAGACGTAGCTTCATTGCTCCCGCTTGGCATCTCCCTCCTTGGATCAGATCCTGAGGCTGCCCAATTTCAGTTTTCCCTGCAGTGCAGACCTGACAATGTACTATAACTGCACAGCCTTACTAAGCCATGTGATGGCATCTTGAAATCACTTCATGTTGTGAGACAAGAGAGCAACTTTTATTTCTGTCCCAAATAGCTTGCTGAATAGGCAATACCCTTTGCATAACAGCAGGAACAGGATAAAGCCACTGATTGTGACATAGAAAGGGCAGATAATAAACTTATCCTTGGCAGGATATATGAGCACAGCTGCCATGATGGCATACTCTGCTGTTGGGACAGAGGGAAAGGAGAGTCTTGCATTAATTAGTAGTGACCTTTTAACAGCTATTTAAGGGGTGGCATTACAAGTTCTTAAGGGGAAGGACAGCAGCTGGGATGCCGATGAGGTTGGAAAGGGCTAAACTGTGTTCAGAGAAAAGAAATGGCATGCTAAAAACAAGGTTTACAAGCATAAAATACCAAAATGAATAATTTCAAATGAGCAAGAGTAGTGATGAGCAAATTTCCAACAGTTTGGTTTCAATAAACAACAAAGTAAGGATTTCTTTTTTTTAGCCTTATTGGAACCCCATGTAAGTGAGCTGGAAATTGAATGAGAACAGACTTTAGTGTGAGATTTCCTGCAAATTGTTCTGTTCCTGGAGTTACAATGAAAACATTCTCTTATCCTGGGAGCTTCCAATTCCCAGCTGAAAAGGAATTACAGAGGCATTGAAGATAAGGGGAGGGGACTGGAAATAGCCTGTACAATCTTTTTCAAACTTAAAGGATTTTTCTTATAATTTCATCAAAACCAAGGCTTCGTTGATTGTTTCTGAAAAATTTCCCCCCAATTTGAGACCAAGTTGGGTCCAGCATTTTGGATCAACCAAGCACAGTAGGCTAACTGGAAAGTCCAGATCTAGATCTGAACTTCTCCAAAGAAGTTCTGATTATGGGTTTTAGTTTGTTCCCATCTGTGTTTCTTTTATTCAACTTGGTTTGTCCCATCTCTAGTCAAGAAGCAGCAAGCAGGATTGATTCCTGTGGTTTGACATCGGAGGAAGCCAATTACAAGAGAAAGGCTATGTTCACACGGCACTTTTGTTTCGAAACAACCTCGATGTTTCGAAACAAAAAAAACCATGTTCACACGACGCACAGTTGTTTCGAAACAAGGGGAAGCCCTTGTTTCG
>ML683009.1:0-12194 GCA_007922195.1 Podocnemis expansa
GGGGGGCCTGCCTGATTAGAAGGGTTCTGGGGCCCATTAATTATACTTTAACCCCTGGAGAAGTGGTTGCAAATGCCTGCCTGAGGTGGGGCCCACACATGCATGAAGGGGACCTGGACAATATGGGAAGGGGGCCCGGAGATTAGGAGGGTTCTGGGGCTCCTCAGATCACACTTTAATGACTGCTTGGATCCGGACCTGAATTTTGTGGTCTAGGTTATTTTTGTTTCTATGTTGGTGTGCTGCTACTGAGGATTTCAAACTGATCAATACACTGCTCGTTTCCTGTATGTACTTCATGTGTAGTTCCAATGCATACTGGAATTACAGGGATAGGTGTATAATTCATCAACAGAAAAAAATAAGTAGTACACCTTAGGTCATATGTTGTCCTGGATCTCTGTGTTAATAGTCCACGAATATCAACAGACTGTGTTAGAATAGATGGTTATAGCTCTTCTCCGTTACCTGCAGATAATACATGCTTCTGTATATCCCGACACATTATCTTTCCCATCATACAGACAATCTGGAATGATTTTAATCCAAGAAAAAGTGACAGAAGTACATTTTCAGCTGATTACAGAGTTAGGGTATCCAGCCTCCAACAAAGCTGTGGTGATTCAGGCTGTGAGAGAAAACTTTTTCATCTAGTCCTCCCTCAGTAGAACAAAAAAGACTAGTTAGTCCAAGGGAGGAAAGAAGGGACCATCTTCTCCCCTTTTTCTTACAGGATCTCACTAACCCATTTTATGACTGGATGGTGGACCACAGACATCCAGTCAACAGATTGGTTCAAAATCTGTATCTTCATCACCCTCTCCTCAACCTAACAGTGCAATGCCAGGATGCAGAGTTATGGTGAAGGGTCTATCAGCATGAATTTGGGATGGCAACCACACACACAAGTAACAAATTGATCTCTAGAATCATAGCATTCAGAGATCTGGTACATCTGAGCACTGAGTGCTGAGAGTGGCAGGTTGACTTTAAAATAACAACTTAAAAAAAAAAAGCCCTTATCAGATGTTTGGAAAGTTAGACTAAATCCTGGTGGATATGATTTAGTGGGCAGAGTGCAAGAGAGATGGTGAGATATAGTTTTCATTGATATCAATATATATGTGATATATATTTCTCATCAGACTGGGTGTGTGCACTTGAACTTTGTAGTCCAAATTCTGGTGAAAGTCAATGCAGTTACTCCAATATTTACACAGCTGTTACATCAGAATTTGACCTAGAATATTTTGTACACAGCAATAATCCCAGAAGCAGAACACAGTATTTTTGTCAAGGACAATATTTTTTAGAGGTTACCTTAAACACATATTGGCTGATATGCAAAGACATATCACTTTCAAGGCTTTATTGAAGAGTTTCACAGAATTTTGGAAACAGCCATCTGGTTTCTGTTTGCTTGCCAGCCAGACTAGGATTTGAGATTGGATCCTGTTGTCAATATAAAGGTAGCATTTGGCTTGTGCAAATGACTTGTATATGAAGGCAAGGAAACCAAAAAGACATGAACACATACTATGTATCAGAAGCAGTTAAGGTGCCTTTCCCTCCAGTCAGATTCAGGTAAAAAATGGGGTCTATCCACATAACATTAACATCCCAAACACAAATTCCCAGCTCCTACCATGTGTTCCCTCTTTCCTAGTCTCAGGTCCCAAAGATATTGTAGGATCCATCTGGGTGTTTGTGTCACAGCTGCTTCTGCAACCCTGAAAACAAAAAGGAGACTGACACACTCCCTGATTTTAAAGAGTTCAGTCAACAGTAAAATCCGTTTTGCCAGCAGTGAAACCTAAGTCTCCCAACAGCCTTCCAAAGGATTTACAAACTGACAATTGTTGAAAAAATTCTTTTGCCATTTATAACAGGTCAAGCCTATTCAATCAACTTGCAGTGCTGCAAATGAGATGACAATTTGGATAGTGTGACAAAGGAACACAGGAACAAAAGAAGGTAATGTTCATAATCAAATATAATTTGATGAAAAAAAATTGCTCAGATCTGCCAGAATTGTAACCAGTCCTAAAATCTGTGTTATTGGAGCAAACCATACTACATCTCTCCCAAAAGTTGAGGTGTAAAGTTATTTCAGCAAAGCCAGTCACATGATTAGAAAGAAGGATCCTTTAAAGCTCCTTACAGCTGACTTCACTTGGTATTTGGTGGCTGTGGATTTGGTCTCCTTGCTTCACCGCCCCATCTTATTCGGAGAGCCCAGGATTTTGATGTTGGGGGAGAACAGGATCATGTTCTGCTCTTGGCAGCTGAAGACATCTGGAGGAATTGGTGCAAGTTCTGCATCATTGTGCTTAGGATATTGCTTGGGGAGGGAGACACAGGGAGTCAGTGCAACAAAGCACCTGGTTTGCACATACTATAAGGTTGAGAGAAGCCATTTCTCCTCACTGGCAAGTAGGTGTCCACTTTGCTACATACAATGTTGAGTGAGGACAGTTAGTTTCTAAGGCAAAGGAACAAATCTCAGAGTTCAGAAGTTGGTGTCTCAGACACAAGAGTCTCAACATGGACTTAAGCTTGGGACTTCATAAATTTACCAAGGACAGAGAACAAGGCAGTGGCTGACGCCTGCACCAAGTGTTCTGGCAGAATCAGATCACCTGCTCAAAAACTGCAGTCTGTGAGTAAAGAAGGAATCCCCCCCGCCCCCCATTTTGCAAATATAAATCTGATTGAAACAAACAAAAGCATGTTTCAGTTTCTTTCTAGACCTGGGCCTGAACCCCAAACTCTTACTTCCTGTTCCCCACCTAAAATTTTACTAGTGTGCAGGTAACTATTTATGTGAAAATGCGCCACTGAGCAATTTAATTTATATATGCATATACATACAAACATGAAATAAAAAAAAATTCTAGCCAACACTCCACACTTAACCTAATGGTGAGTGGTTTTATAAAGAAATTGCATTGCTATTTGTTTCGAGATATCAAGCCTAGTTGTCCTTGTTTTAACTGCAGTGCTCTGCCAGGGATTGATTAGAGTCCAGGTATCTCTGCACCATCCAACTGATGGAGCTACCATACTGAGATTTTAATAAAGTGGCAAAAAATCAGAATGAATTTTCCAACCACATACAAAATATAATGCGATAGATTAGATGTGATGCAAAGACTTCAAGCCAAAGTGTGTTTGTCTGGGAAAGAAAGCATCTGCAGTGCAGATGGAGAAGAATCCCTGAGAGGTAAATGAAAAACAGTTGTCTTTCAAGAAGATAGGCATTTCCTGTATCTTCCTCTGTGTCGCCTTGATTGGAGACTCATTCCTCTTCTGTTGAGATCAGTGGGGATTACAAGTGCTCAACACTAAAATCTGGCTTTATGAATCTGAAAGGGCACATTTAATTTTGGAAGAGTTGCTCGGACCCAGTGAGGTTTCAGAACATGTGATTACAGTTCTAGGACCTGAGGATCTGCACAGATTGTCTTTAAAATAGGGAGAAATTTGATGCTGACTGCTGACCTCTTTTTGATCTCAGCACTTGAGACTGCCACTACAGTGCTGTTTGTGGAAAGAAAGCCACCTCTATTCATTTTCATGTCCCCTCTTCCCTTTCTAATCACAGAAATTAATTTCTCCCCTACCCCCAACTCTGAACAGAGATCACACTTTCTCAACATCTGTTTTGCCAGTTTGTTAGACTGAGAGACTGCCTGTGTGTGTGTGTGTGTGTGTGAGAGAGAGAGAGACACACACACACACACAGAGAATGCACATGTGAGACCGTGTAGACAAGAACACTGTTCTTGTGACCATGCTGACACAGCTTTTGCATTGTGTCCCCTTATATATTAACTGACTGTTTCTTCTGGTGTCAGAGTGAATAAGAAACACACTCCCTAAACTGGCTTAAGCCTGTCTCCTGTTCATGGTAGTGATTAGGAATATAACCAGAGTACACAAACACTGAACACAGATTTATAAAGCACAAATTCTGCCATTAAGAAAAGCTGTTTTCTCCAGCTCCACTTCATTGCACTGGGGTCTTCTGAATTAGATGTTTCATTAGGTCCATCTTCATGAGCTATACAGTCAGGGCAGCAACAGGTTGCTCTTAAGGGGAGGCTTTCACAATGAACTAAGTCTTTAACTTCCCTTCAAAGATGCGAGATCCAAGCTCATATTGATGTTTACAAAGTCACATCCCTGAGGGCCCTACGCGGACAATGCCATGATTCCAGACCTTGACAATGTCATCCTGAGCTACAGCAGTCATGCTATATCCCTTTGGAGCCCAGTGTATTGAGGTGGGAGAGGTAGTTCCCAAGAGGCATTGAAGATTAGACTTAGAAGTGGATCTGGAATCTAACTGGAAGTCAGCATAAAGCAGGCAGCCACAGAGGGTTAAGATTTGTAGAAGACTTGCATGTATCCAGTTGCTCTCTTCTAATGCCTACTTGATTGTCCCAGGCTTTCACTAATTTGTGACAGAGAAGGAACTGTATTCCCAGAGGTCGTCCGGTTTATGCATGGTTTTGCTTCTCTACTCTCCAGGATCTCTGGTTCTGGATTCCAGCTGGATGTATTTTTGCAGCTTTGTAATCTAGCTATTTGACCTGATAAGTTCATGTGGACATGCTTCTTGCCTACAATAGCAGAGCTAAACTAGCATCCCTATTTCCTGCAGTTTCTTGGGAGATTTCCAGACATGTGAGGAAGATGCTGAGGGTGAGAGATTGCTCCCTCTGTCAGTGCCTCATTCCTGGTAAAAGTCATTTCATATTGATAGGCCTGTGTTGACTTTGGGCCAGCCCCAACAACAGATGACAGGCAAGACATTTCAATGACCAATGTGAATATTGGGAGTACAACTTCAAGCTACTTGAGAAAACCATGTGTGATGCAAGCCAGAAAAGTCCAGTATGTGTGGGCAACCACACTACCATCCAACCACCACAAAGGAGCACCTCTCTATAGTAGTCTTCACAGATTTCTAGAAGGCAGTGTTAGTTACACAACATCATGGATTACCCATGTAAGCAGGACATTAGAATCTTTTCTATTTGTTTTGGAGTGTGTAGACAGTGTATTGAAGTCATTTGTTAGCATCAATAACTGGAGACAGGTCTGAATAAACATAAACTTGGAGGGATGCCCAGTTCACAACTTCATTTCGTCAATGGGCTGGATGAATACTCTTGATCCGAATTCTCTCTCTAATGCTACTTATGAAACAGCAATAAACTATGTGCCATTTCAAAGAGAAGAGAAGGAAAAAGCTCAGACAAATTCAGCAAACCACTTTTGGCTCCACAGTAGTCTCTGGACTGCCCTGTTAGCAAAATCTGCTCTCTATCTTGCTAAAGAGCAAGCTCTTGACCCAACTGTGTCTGTCACTGGGAGATCAATCAAAATCAACTCTCAATCTCTTCCAAAACAACAGTTTGTTTATTGTAAAACCATGAACAGATTAAGTGTAAACACTGACCAAACAACTCAAGCTTCCCTCCCTCCAAGTGTCCATCAGCCTAACCATTCCTGAAGACGTGGTATTTACGATTAGCCTTCTCTCGGGTCAGAGAGTCGATCACTATCTCTGATCCATTGGAGGCTGTTTTGGATGTTGGTATGCATGATGCCTTCTTCTTCTCATCCTGGGCTTGTGGATTACATGTCTTCTGGGTCACCATCTGCTTCTCTTTCTGGTCTTGAAGCCCATACAAATAAATGGTGCACTGGCTGCCACTCTGAGAGACAGCTCCCCTCCTCAGGACTCTTCCCTTTAAATAACAATCCATTAGCGAATCAAAACACTGCAAGTGTCCTGCCTTGGCCTGGTTTTGCACACAGTCCTCACTGGCTGCTGCATCCAGCTCTAACTCTGCACATTGCACCCTGTGTTTCTGGACAGATTTGGCTACTTGGCACACTGCCCTGTCTGGCACCCTGCCAACTTCAGCCTCCCATCAATCACCCATCCTTCTACTAGAAAATAACAGATAGGTATCACTTATAAACAGCATCCCAATAACTTTCTCCTAACAGCTCTACATGGTGTGGCAATGTTCAGTACAGGATGTGAATTCTAATGTGCACTAATGTGTTGTATGCTATCTTGACAGTGAGACTGTGCTGTCATACAGCTAAGAGTTCCCTAGTGCATATTAACATACTACAGACTAAAACATCCTACATTAATATGCATGAGGAAACATACCAGCGGGTCTACACTGGCCAGCTACTTATTAGTGCACGTCAGAATTCACATCTTCTAATGCACATTGCTGTGCTATAGAAATGGGCCCTGTGTACCCTGTTTGAGCACTTCTTTCTCCACTTCTTTCTTTCTATTTCACCTCAATGCCTGGAAAAATCATGGAACAGATTCTCAAAGAATCCATCCTGAAACACTTGGAGGAAAATAGAGTGATCAGGAACAGTCAGCTTGGATTCACCAAGGGTAAATCATGCCTGACCAAACTCATCGCCTTCTATGATGAGATAACTGGATTTGTGGATGCAGGAAGAGCTGTTGATGTGATATACCTCGAGTTTAGCAAGGCTTTTGATATGGTTTCCCACAGCATTCTCATCAGCAAGTTAAGGAATTATGGGTTGGATGTGTGGACTGTAAGTGGATGGAGAACTGGCTAGATCAACGATTTCAGCATGTAGGAATCAATGGCTCCGTGTCTAGTTGACAGCTAGTAATGGGTGGTGTTCCCCAGGGGTCGGTCCTGGGGCCAGTTCTGTTCAATATTTTCATTAATGATCTGGATGATGGGATTTATTGCACACTCAGTAAGTTTGCAGATGACACCAAGCTGGGGGAATGGTAGACACACTGGAGGGCAGGGAGAAGATTCAGGAAGACCTTGACAAATTGGAGCAGTGGGCCAATAGAAATCTCATGAGGTTCAACAAGGACAAGTGCAAAGTCCTTCACTTGGGACGGAAAAGTCCCATGCCCTGTTACAGGCTGGGGAGCGATCAGCTAAGTAGCAGCACTGTAGAAAGGGACCTGGGGGTCCTGATGGATGGGAAGCTGGATATGAGTCAGCAGTGTGCTCTTGCTACCAAAAAGGCCAATGGTGTACTGGGCTGTATCAGAAGAAGCATTGCCAGCAGATCGAGGGATGTGATCATTCCCCTCTATTCGGCACTGGTGAGGCTGCATCTGGAATACTGTTTCCATTTCTGGGATCCCCCCTACAAAAAGGACGTGGACAAATTAGAAAGAGTGCAGCAGAGGGCAACAAAAATGATCAAGGGGCTGGAGCACAAGCCCTATGAAGAAAGACTGAAGGAACTAGGCTTATTTAGCCTGCAGAAGAGAAGACTGAGGGGGGATTTGATAGCAACCTTCAACTACTTGAAGGGATGCTCCAAGGAGGATGGAGCTCGCCTGTTCTCAGTAGTAACAGAGGATAGAACAAGGAGCAATGTTTTCAAGTTGCAGCTGGGGAGGTCGAGACTCAATATTAGGAAAAACTTTCTCACTAGGAGGGTGGTAAAGCATTGGAATGGGCTACCTAGGGAGGTGGTGGACTCTCCATCTTTGGAGATGTTTAAGGCTTGGCTGGATAAAACTCTAGCTGGAATAATTTAGTGGAAGTGGTCCTACTTTTTTTGGCAGGGGGTTGGACTAGATGACCTCATGAGGTCCCTTCCAACCTTCTTATTCTGTGATTCTGTTTGTATGATCCTGTGTCCTAGGAGGAGGGAGAATAAAGAATTCTAGCTTCTCAAGCCTTGTAAATGTCCACCACTCACTTAGAGCACCACTACTTCTGAAAATCTGAGAGCCGTCACACTAAGTAACCAGGAAGAATGGAGGAATTCCTGTTGTACATTATTTTCTTTGACTAGGTAATTTTTTTCAGTCTTTGGCTAAGTTATCCAGGAGCCTGCTAGCTAGGAATAGCTGAGGGTGGCCAAACTTATGGAACTCAAGAGCCGCACACGTTGATTATTAAACCTTCGAGAGCTGCACTGAGGCATATAGCTATATTTTACCTACTCCAAAATTCCTAAGTTTAAAATTTATTGTATACTTTAATTTTATCATAAAAAGATGGTAAATATTGATCCTTCTAATGTCAGATTCTAATAATTATTTAAGGTTACCATGAAAACCTGGCCTGCTTCTATAGTAAAAACTTAGCTTCTCCCTGCCCTTTCCAACCATGTCACTACTTCTCCCTGCCATCCCAACCCTCTCCCTAACCCCCAGGCTTGCTGCTGGCTCCCCTGGCTGACCCCCACCCAGGGCCTCCTTTACTGGCTGCTCTGGAGGCCAAGCACAGGCTGGGGCTCCCCCCTGAACATGTTCAGAGCATGCTCATGGTGACAGATTTTAAACTCCTAGGCTGGGGCTGCTTTCCTCTGGCTCTCTTCCACAAGCTGCACTTTCTCGTTCAAGAGCTGCAGTTTGGCCATGCCTGGAATAGTCCTTCCTCGCACTAATTTTCTCAAGAAATTTCATGTAGCTGACTGGAATTGTTATGCCAGGCGTTCAAGGAGAGAGAAGACAGGTAACCTACAAGTCTCATGCTACAGATTTGTGTGGTATGTTGGATGTGCCATTTTTTAGTATGTGTTAGCATTAAGAATGCTTTGTGAAGGTGGTGGCAAGTGCCACCAGCAATGTAGTCAAAGGCAAACTTCAAGCGGAAAACAAAATTACTCCTGTCTGTTTGTTTTCTCTCTTTTTGAAAGACCATCCAGTAAAATACTTTTTCAATGAACATTTTGAACCTTTCCTGCCAGGAAGCACTTGGCATATTCAGAGTTCAGTCTACCAGCTAGGCATGAAGGAAACAGAGGGGATCCACAATTTGAGAAGCTCTGGGATATCCTTAGACAGCAGAATGCAGCTCCTCAACTGGAGTCATGCTGATGGCCAATAGACTTTCATGCCACTAGCCTCAGCTTTAGCCACTTTAACAGAGTAAGGGGGTTGTATGTGGATAAATCATTTTTCTCTCTAAATAGTGGAGGACCAGGTGCCACCCTGAATCTCAGCCTTAGAGCCGGGTCTGGTGGGATGGATCTGATTGGGTCCAGCTCTGCTCCAATGGTGGCATGGTTTGGAGGGGATCATGACCGTATGAGTGAGCAGAGAAGTTGAGTGCTGGTGAGACTTTCACAGGAAAATGACATTTGAGAACACAATGCCAAGGATGAAAGGGAAAGAATAATTCTGAATGTTTTAAACACCAGCCTTTGCATTGGCACTAGGTTGGTTGCAACTAGAATGCAACGGAAGGTAAACACAGGGAAGTTTTGCAGGAGGTGACTGTGGATCTGCAGGAACTCTTTATGTAAGACAAACACCCCTTGCGACCATCATCCATCTTGTTCTCTGCCGCTAGCTAGGCATTTATACTGCATAAAAAAGTTAATCATGGATTATCAGTACTGCCCTCCTCTGGTCAAATTCCCCTATGCATAGAGCATGGGAGAAGTGGGCAGATCCTCAATAATAGGTCCCCAAATCCCATTCACCCGACTTTCTTCCCGCCTGCTTTTCTGCAGCAGATTTATACTGACTCTTCTGGCTAAGGACCCTCCATACACATAGTGGAAGGGATAGGATGGACCTATGACATTGTGCCAAGTGCTTTACTTGAAGAAGTTTGAAATGGGAAGCTCATGTACAATGTATTTCACACTTTCTAATTTAGCCTTATTTGTTCTTAATTTTTTACAAAGTGCAGCTACATGAAACTAAGGAGTAGGTGGTGCCTATAGGTGAAGGTCTATGCTAGGGTAATGTGTGAACTGTTCCAGTCCAGGAGGAGCCCTGGGCGGTCCTGTGTCTCTTATACTCTTCTGAGATACAAGTTCCTCATTTCCTCCTTGCTTAAGGGTGGATAATAGTTTGCTATTGGCCTATAGTAACAGCAAGTAATAGCATTCCCCATGCTGGTTCAGCTGTGTCTATTTCTCACCCTTACTCTCATACCCTTGTGCATCTGGCCCCATTGTGTAACTCATACAGAACTGTATGGGATGTTCCCCATCCCTCTCATGTTCCAGCATGGAAAGTTTTCCAGGTCACAGTCTAGATCTACATATTTACTGTTAATTAAATGTAGCTTTGTGTTACATTTCTAAGTTTTCCAGTAATTCAGCCATTTGGCAGTGGTATTATAAGCAGCGCTGGATTTATAGCCCATGACACAGAGGCCATTATTTGTTGAAGCTAGAAGACTTACCTAAGTGGGGAAATAATGTGCAATCCTGCTTTGAAAATGGAGAGTGGACCAAAGCAACATGTCTTTAAAACACTTCCTTCTTTCATATTGCTGCCTGAAAAACTGTTCCATGCCAGCAACATGAATTATTCCCTCACAGACACCTGTGCAAGTTCATTGTCCTTGGTGAGTTCACACAGGCGGCTTTGATTAGAACCTATAGAATAATTTTGCTGATGTTCACCCTCTCTGAGCTGAGTTGGCTCTGCAGTGTAAAGAGAAGGGGGGAACCAAAAAAACCCAAAACTGGTGTCCCTAGAGTGAGCAGCTGTGACTCTAAAAGCAAACAGAGGGGCAGATCTGTTGAGGTAGGTGCCATTTCTGCAATTTTCAGAAAAGAACTGCAGTTTAATGGGCCACCTCCTACCCAGTTTCAAATTCAGGAGAAACTATATTTTCTCACTGACATGGGGATGTTTCATTAGGGAGTATGGCTCAGCCCATTAGAACTTCTTCAAGAGCAAGATGCAAAGCTGAGCTCTGGATCCAAACCTCTCCAAACTTCTGAGTCAGCTGCTTGTTTTAACCCTGTTTGATGGGTCTGTTTATCTAAAATTCTCTTGTAAATGCTTGGCCTGAGGAATCTTTATAGGCAGAACGTATTAATAAAAGGATCAGCCGGTTGGACTTATTGCCTTTCCCGGATTTGCTGTTTGGCACTGACAGACTCAGAGGTAAAATGTAATAAGTAGTGTTATGAATACCAAAATGGCTTCTTGAAATGATTAGAGTATGTGACCTGATCACGCAGCTATTGTGGATTGTCTTATAAAACTTTCCTGTAGGAATGCAATGATCTAGCTTAATAGAGGCTTTATGGAGAACAAACAGGAAGGCACCACAGCAGACCCCAGATAAGCAACCTCCTGGTAAACATCAGGGACAATTCCGAGATGGTATGGCAATTCCAAGCTGCTATGGGTTCAAGCTGAAGTGACAGGGGTTTTGCCAGGCTGAGAAGCTGGAAAACAGAAGAAAACTAAAACATTAAACAGCATACTGAGGGAAAGGGGATGAGTTGCCATTGGCTGTCCACAGAGTCATCAGTGAGTGCTGACAGGGAGACCAGCTAAGAGAGGCATTGTGGAAGAGTCTATAGGGAGGTAGTTCTCTCAGGATCTCCAGGTGGAAGATGGCTAAACATCTGTAAGGGAGACATGCACAGAGTCTGTTTTATGGTGTTCAAGATCTGTTTTTTCTGGTAAGTGATGCTTTGCTGGAGGGAGCCAGTTCACATACTGGTTACCACAGTCATTACCTTGGAGGGAGAAGACTGGTAGGCTCTGTTCACACGTAGATGCTTATTTCAAAATAAGTTATTTTGAAATAAACTAATTCAAAATAAAATCCTTAATTTGATTTAACTTCATTCAATTTAACTTAAATCGAATTAAGGAAAACCACCAAATCAAAATAGCAAGTCTGGAGAGAGGACTGGCAGGGCCATGTTGCCACCCAATCCCCTGCCTGGCTTTCACCTGGAGAGCCAGGAAGGGGAAAACAGCCCCCAGGGAAGGGATCCCCTTGCCCAGCCTCCCCAGGTGCAGGTGGGGCAGCAGGGGAGAGACCGTAGGGCAACCACCCCCTGCCCCTGGCAGGGGTCCCGGAGCTGGCTCCCCAGGCTTGCTGGGGTTGCCAGCTGGTGGCAGAGAGGCCAGTGTGGAGCCCTTTGGCCCCGCAGCCTGGGCTCTGCTGCTGCTGCCCGGGTCGCGGAAGCAGGAGCTGGCTCTGCCCACAGCCTGGGCTTGGTGGCTGCTGCCCAGGGGCAGATGTGGAAGCCAGCTCTGCCTGCATCCTGGGCTCGGTGGCTGCCACCTGGGTGGTGGATATGGGAGCTGACTCTGCCCGAGGCCCGGGCTTGGTGGCTGCCACACAGGGAGCCTTTCTTGAAGATATGCACTATACTTGCCAAACATAGAATCATAGAATCATAGGGTTGGAAGGGACCCCACGAGG
>VOCP01053114.1:0-20499 GCA_007922195.1 Podocnemis expansa
TTAACCCTCCTGCTGTGCGCTGTCCTGTGTGGTCTGATAGCACACACCGTGTTTGTTCATCATCCCCACTGTGCAAACACAGAGTCTTCAGAATTCTATATCTTGCTATCACCAAACAAAACACATGGCAGGTCATCACGCCAATGTTTGTCTGCAGGTGGGTAGGGTTCAACTTACAAACAGCTTGCAATTAGCTGACATTAGTAATTACATTAAATACTACCAGCAGTGATAAGGGTGAGTAGTGGTCAGGATTAAATAGTCAAACAAAGCAACTGTGTTGTCTTTTAGAAAAGATACCCCACAAACCATTCCCCAGAATAGTTTTCAGAAGCCCCTTTCTCCCCACATGCTGTATTTCCCCTGTGTTTCAGTTATGAAACTGCTGGAAGCAGTCAATGGTCCAGCACAGGAACAATTGCTCTCTCATACAACCATGTAGTTTCATTGCTCTCTTTTCTGGGAGGTTCTGGTAGCGATTCCCTGCCTGGACTCTGATGGTACAAAGGCAGATTGTATGACCCTTCCTCACTTAGGTGACCCCAATATAGTCCATAAAGCTTAGGGGCAACTGCTTTCTGTGGTGCTGCCTCCCCTCCTTCCTCACAACCCTGACCAGCTCCCTTGCCACCCCTGCCCACCCCCTCCCTTGCCCTGCTACCCCCCACCCTCCTGTCATCCTTGCCCAGCTCCCTACTCTCCCCATGCTTTCCCCTGCCACCCCACATGGCCACCCTTGCCCTCCCCTGCCCTGCCATGCTCCCCCTTGCCACCCCACCCTATCTTCCCTTGCCAGCCCTGTCCCTGCTCCCCATGCTCCCTGCCCTTTCCCCTGCCACCCCAATGCCCTGCTGTGTTCTCCTGCCAACTGTACAAATTGAAATTCTCCTTACAACAGGTAATTAAAATGGTGATATTAACACATATGGGCCTGCTGTGATAATGGCTCCTAGGTGCCAATAATACAAGCAATTAATACCAATACTATGCAATCATCTCCTTTCCTAAGGCCAACAGTGCCATGAGGTAGAAAATCAGTATTATTTTGGGTTTGTGAATTCTTGGGGAAGATTATGGACTCTCATTATCAAACAGCAAAATATATATCAGAAGCCTTACTAACACTACATATGCCACACCTACTGCTTCCCCTCTATCCAGAAGGCTTGTTACCCCATCATAGAAGGTTATCAGATTGGTTTGACATGATTTGTTCTTGACATATCCATACTATCACTTAGCACCTTATTCTCTTCTAGAAGCTTGCTAATGGATTCCTTAATTATTTGCACCATTATTTTTCCTAGAACAGAGATTAAATTGACTGGTTTATAATTGTCTGGATTGTCTCCACTTTACTATAGAGAGATTTCCAAAAACAACTAAGTGACTTAGCTTCACAGTCTCATTGAAAACCACTGGAACTTGCACACTGTTGAACCCTGGGTTCACGATGTAACTGCAATGGACCAACGACACCCACCAATGAGACAGACACCAGTTCAAGTAAACAAAAAAAAAAAACTACTTTTATAGTGATACCATAAACACCTATGACCAATTAACAATATGGAGCAAGGAAGTCTATATAAAACACTTATAATCAACTAACAGTGTGGAGCAAGAAAGTCTATGTAAAACACTTATAACCAAATAACAGTATGGAGCAATAACCTACAAGAGAGTGGCCATAATAAGTCAAGGACTTTTCTGGCCTTTTACTGCCTCAACATCGGTATAGGCACTGATCAGCCCACCCAACGCGTATTTACCAATGGCTTAAAGCCATTCCTCCTTGCTAGCCAAGAAGGGTGGGCGGCAGAATAAAGGAGTCAGATGAGAGAAACTAAACTCCCACACTCCCCCCGTGTATGCTGGGGGAATTTGGGGACAGCAGTTTAGAGCAGAAGTGGAGCAATAAACAACTTTACAATAAAAATGCAAAATACAAATGGCTAATGAACATATGATGAAATAACAATCTATGCTAGGCAATGAACATCTATATCATGAAAGGATTATGCAGGATACAGGGGGAATAATAAACAGCTACACAAACTATACAAAACTCAAATAAGGAAGCTACAATAACAGACTATACATGAATAGTAGCAAGGAGAAGAATTAAGAGAAGTAGGAAGCTTGTATTGATTTATAATACCTGTCCTAGCACCGTAGTGGAACCCAAAGCGAGGAGGCAGACCAGCTGCAACATCCCAGTACTTAATCGTTCAGCCGGCAATTCGTGTACACCCAAAAAAAAGGTCTCGGGGGTGGATGCTCCCTGTCTCAGTTGGGGGATCAGTCCAACCGGGTCGTGACATGCCCTTTAGCATTCGAGGGTGGGAGAACACTAAGCTAGCTGAGACAGGGGGTTTAAATAGAATTTTGCACAGCCAGAGTAAAAATAGCCAATTGGGAGTGGGATTCTGGTCAGGACCAATGATGCAACCCCAGACAATGACCCCTCCTTCGTGGTGACAGGGGTGCCGAGAAACTGTTGGGGGGAGGGGGTAGAAACTCACCCAGGAGATTGAGACCCATCAGGGGAGATTGATGCTTAGCATTCTTCCCCCTTGTCCTGGATGGCCAGGAGATGGAGGCCCATCAGGGAGATCGATACTTAACATTTATCCTTGAGAGCAGCATAATCCAAGGGGCTACGTGAGGGGCGGGGTGGCCATCATGGCAGCCACCTCCGCTGACAATTGTAAGGTACATTTTTTCTGTCCACATAATGAATATACTCTTCCTCATCTTATTGCCCTTCTATGTGTGTTTATGCGTGTGTCTAAGCTTCCTATGTGGCTTGTCAGTGGAGCGGCTTGAGAAGGTGTCATCTCCGCTGTAGGCATATGCCCTAACTTGGACCATCTCAGTACAAGATAAACCAAAGAATCTTAGATGCAGATCACCTGCTGAAACAAAGTGTGCCACATCCTCTATTCACTCTTAGCTATGGGTATCTTAGGGCTATTTCTCTTCGTTCTCCCTCTGTAAAACTGGGGATAATCCTCCTTCCTTCCACCTTTTTGTCCATTCTTATTGTAAAAAATTGCAAGAGCAAAACTGTCTTTTTCTGGGGAGGTGTTGTGTGGGGTTCAAATTTTTCATTACATTTTTCAAGGAAACAGTTCAAAAAATGATCTTTTTATTTTAAAAATTGTGTTCAGTCGTAGTGGGGGTTGGGGTGGGGAAACTCCTTTATTTTTTCACCCAGTTAAAAGAAATGTGGTGAGTGGGGATATTGGGGGGAAAAAGGAGGATCCCCCCCCCCCCCCCCCAAAGAAAAAAAAAAAAAAAACCAAAATTAGCACTTCATTTTGATTGGAAAGTCACTTTTTGTAGAAAAACTGCAATGATTTTTTTTTTTTTTAACCAGCTTTAGTTCAAAACAGCGTTGCAAACTGGCCACTAAACTTATGCCTGAACTTTGCATATGTAATTGTGTAGTAGTAACCCATACATACACAGTGGCCACTGAACACCTGTGGTGGCTACACCACAGAAGATTGAGTCGATCACCTCTGAACTGCAGAGGAGGCTTTTAGCTGAGGTAGTTAAGGTATTTTGATCAAGAAGTTGCGTTCAATTTCTCCTGCCAAAAAACTACCCAGAGGTGTTGTTTTACTATAACAAATCACATCCGTATGTACAAATAGCCCATTTTGTATACAGTACATTTGTTAATAACTGCAAATGTCTTTTCTATGGCTTTCTTGTGCACAAATAATTACATATTAAAAAACAGCAAGTTTAGAGGTTGGAAATAGTGGTTCTACATGTATTTGTCTCAGTTTCATCCAAACAATTATTGCAGAGTTAGCCCCTCTGGTTTATTGTTTCATCAGTCACTGAAATGAACTTGGTCTGGGATGAAACATGTCAGCTGTTTAACAGAAGCCCTTTTAGTACAAAATCTAAAGAAGAATACTGTAATGACACTGGTGGAGTTTGGTTTTGTTCCAGTACTAATCAGACAATAAAATAAAGTAGATCCTCCATTTTTCCAGTAATAACATTTTTAAGGCAACTAAGAGCTGGATATTTGAGAGAGATTTTAAAATTCTTTATTTGACTTCAACCCCTGAACTTCATCCCTGACCTCTTTGACTTTGTCCCACTATTCCTCTTCTTTCATTCAGGCCATGTCTGCACTGGTGGCAGCAAACTCATCGTCGTCAGATCGATTTATCCAGCACTGGAGTACGGACCCAGGGGGCAGAGGAGGGCCAAGCACCCAGGCACTGGCCTGAAGGGGGGCATCCAGCTGGCCCTGCAATAGAGTTGGATTGGAGGGGTCCCGGGCCAGGCTGCCTGCTTTCAGGGTGCCAGCGCCACCCCCTCCCTCCCATCACATGAGCCAGAGGTGGCAGGGAGGCCGCGCCGTGGCCCCCAGTGCTTTGGGAGGGTGGGAAAGGCTGGGACCAGAGGTCATACCAGCCTCCCTCTGCTGCCTCAGGGGGTGGAAAGCAGCCAGCACAGGGCTGCGGCTTACAGGGTGTGGGGCTCTGGACAGAGCCAACTCAACAGAGTTCAGGCTGCTTCACCCCCGGGTGTCTCAGTGCTGAACAGAGGATGCCATAGCCCCAGGCCCTGGAGTGGCTGGTGCTGCTGTGGAGGGGTGGTTGGTTGTGGGGTGCCCACAAGCTCACACTGCTGGGGGCTGGGCAGACAGGCTGATCATGAGCAGCAGCTGCCTGCCACTCAGGCTGGCCAGGCTGAATTTGGGAGGGGGGGAGCATGGACCCCCCTTTATGGCAGAGTCTTGGACTGGAGCCCCTAAAACTCCTGGCTTAATGCAGCCCTAGCCAGGGCCCCACACAGTCTTACAGCCCTGGCCCACAGGGCCATTAATCTGGCCCAGCACATCAACAGGAACTAATTTCCTGTCAGCGCAGTGCAGCAGAGATGGCATATAGAATAGAAGTTATGAAGTTGATAGGAGTTTTGCAAGCTACTCTATGTCCTCATCACCCGCTGCCAAATTTTGCCACAAGGTGTAGACCTGGCTCAGTATTTTCCATTAGAGGCTGTTACAGCCCACACTGATTTAAATATAGCCTTGCAAACCATGCTGCTATTTGCTTTGTTTCAAAGAAAGGAAATGGGGGGTTTTACCAATTAAGGTGTCCATTTCAACCCTCAAGCCTTCAGCTCCTCAGCCTAGCTGTATTTTTACAATACTTAGGTAAGCTTTAAAACCTAGTGGAGAAAAACAAATAATCTGAAAGACACCCTAACACTGGGTTTAGTCTTCTTGGTTATTTGCAGAGAGGCCTTTGCTATCTGTTACCTACACGGCCCTGTTAGTGTTAGAATCATATTACTGTAGGACTGGTTGGGTCTTCAGGAGGTGTCTGGTCCAGAACCCTGCTCCAAGCAGGAACTTCCCTAACTAAAGCACACCAGCAAGGGTTTTATCAAGCTGAATGTTAAATACTTCTAAGGATGGAGATTCCACCATCTCCCCAGGAAATCCATTCCAGTGCTTCACCTCTTCTGGTGAAAAAGCTTTTCCTAATATCCAACCTAGCGCTCCCCCACTGCCACTTGAGACCATTGCTTCCCCAGCACTGAGAAGAAACTAGCTCCATCCTCCCTGGAAAGTAGTTAAAGGCTGCTATCCAATCCCACTGCACTCTTCTCTTCTGCAGCCTAAACAAGCCCATCTCCCTCAGCCTCTTCTCATAAGTCATGTTCCCCAGCCCACATATCATTTTCATTACTCTCCACACAACTGTCTCCAATTTGTCCACATTTTTCCTGTGCTGGGAACCCAAAATTGGACACAGTGTCCCAAATGTGCCAAATAGAGGGGAACAATCACATCCCTCAATCGCTGGCAACACCCTAACTGATGCAGCCTAATATGCCATTAGCCTTTTTAGCAAGAACAGCTCACTGTTGGTTCACATACAACTTCTTATCCACTGTAACCCTCAGGTCCTTCTCTGCAGTTACCACTTGTTAACTAGGACTACAGCACCCATGTTTTCTGTGTGCTTTTACAAAGCCAGCAGACCAATGCTTTTCATTCCCAGCTTCTGTGGAAGTTCACAAAATACATCTTTACAGGCAAAATAGCTATTTGGGACCATTCTTTCTCCCACAGCAGCATCTCCCCTGATACATAAAATCAAACCTGAACTACTGGCTCCAAAACTGGATTTGGATGAGAAACGTCACTCCTCTTCCTGTCATGCATTTCCTCAAAGCAGCCAGATCCATCTCCATCTGAGATTGATGGATAATCAATGTCTCATTTTTTTACCTCACAGAAAGGCACTAAACAACTCCTCCAGGACCAAGCTGAGGTCTGGTGTGAACACCAACGCTTCTGTGTGGGTGCCATCAAGACCAGTGCTTTCACCTTAACTGGAGAGATCTTTGACCCCAGCACCGTCAGCCCTGGTACCCGTGTTGGCAGCTGCACACTTACCCCTGCTGTCAGCGCCATTGACACCACGAGCATTTGTGTTACCTCTGTCAGCCTCACCTTTGCCATGAATTCATTTCCTGATTCCAGTCACAACAGCCTCAGCTATGTAGGCCCTGGTGCCATCATATCCTATTAAGGCACTAGTGGTTTCTCCTGCAGCCTTGATGTGATCCAGAACCCCTCCATCAGCATTCAACATCAACTCACCTTTTGACCTTCCAACAACCTCATCTGCTTCCATGGGACCTGCCAGAGTGCTTTTTCCTCCTCCTCTACTTCTTCAGACAATGCACATGACAGACTTCTAGTTCCTCCAAGGGGCGATGCTGGCCTCTAGGGGAGAGAGTTTAAACAGGGCAAAACTGCAAAGAATGGGGTAGGCAATTCCCATAAATGGGTTGGTTAATTCCAAAATTTAGATTCACCAAGCCAGCAAAATACAGCTTCTACAACACCTCACTGGGTTATTAACCAGCACCTGGTTATTCAGAAGGCAAAAATGCAGTTCCCTTGAAGTTTTCCAGTTCTTTGACTGGCACCCAGTGAGTTAAGTCAGCTATGACAGGGATTACTGAAAAACTTTTCTAGCATATGTAAAGAAAGCTCTACCAGTCCCAAAGGATCAGGCCCATTACCAAACATGTCAATGACTAGTTCACTTCTTATCCAAATACACACTTAAAGCCAAAGTTTATGAACTAAAGTAACATTTACTTTAACAAAAAATTAACCAACTGTTGTGTTGGGTAAAAGCTCATATAAATACACCAGAGAATAGAAGTTTATAAATCATTTTCAAAGTACAGATGATAACTGAGTTGCAAAATTCTTAATTTGCCAAAATCTGCAAATTACCCAAAGAGCTTGAGAGTTATCAGTCCTTGCTTAAAGTTTCCTTGTTAGAAATCCAGTCCAGAGAAACTGTCATGTGATGCACAATGGAGTGTGATCTGTATGACTTTTCTGTTCATTCCTGTCAAGTAATTGTGTGATTTGATGCCAAATGTGCTGTTCAAGTTTCCCTCTTGTATGCTCAGCCATATTGTTGCAGTATCATGTTTCCTCCAGCATCATGTATGCGTACAGATGTGGAGCATATTTGCAAGGATTTTACATGGATCAGACCATCAGGGCTATCTCTCAGCATGGAGGCTCCTCAATGCAAATTGATCTCTCAGACAAAGGGAATCACAGCAGTGAGAAAGGGAGGGAGGCCTCCCACCCTTTCTTATCAAAGAAGGTGACCTGAAAGAAGAAGGAGGGGGGAAGGAGGGCTTGGAAACAAGTCAGACACTCTAAACTGTTAACGGTGTTTGGAAAGAGACCATCTTGAAAACAACTCCAAGGGACTGGGCCTATTCACATGTCCAGTGGGGCCCAAGACTGGCTGAACACCACCAGCGGCCAGTCTTGTGGGTCAGAATGAGGTGAAGCAGCTGAAGAGTTATCCTGAATAGTGTTGTTAGATCAGCATGTGGTTTATTTGATTGGGGTGACTCCTAACTCCTTTATTAAATGGCTGTGTATTGATTTGCTGTATACTCACTGAAAAGCATGTTCTA
Organism: Podocnemis expansa; assembly: GCA_007922195.1. NCBI lineage: Eukaryota > Metazoa > Chordata > Testudines > Podocnemididae > Podocnemis > Podocnemis expansa. Next base: position 8,005 of record VOCP01053114.1, read on the forward strand.
ATCAATAAACTAGTGTTTGTTTTATCTAAAGCTTTGTGAACTTTAGAGGGTGTGAATGAGTGAGGTTGGTCATGCCCATTTCATTGATAAATGGGCAAACAGTGTCTACGAACCTACAGTGATTGGGGGAAGGGTCCTGATCCCTGTAGGACGGAAGTTCGGGTGTGGCATCTGAGCTGGGGGATCATACCCTAAGTGGCTGGAGACTGCATGCTCACTGCCTGGCCCCAGTTGCAGACAGGAGACTGGTGTGGACTGACTCAGGAATGAGTCGTCACCAGTGTTCCCTCTTAGCTGATGATGCAGCTGAGCAAGTTCCCTAACCTGCACTGGGCCCCTTCCCTGCTGCCCTCCAGCTCCCCGAGCACATACATAACTTGCTCAGCTGCATCATCAGCTTAGCAGGAACTTTGGACCTGATCCTATGACCTACACTTCCCTGCATTTATATTCCTCCCATCCTGCAAGTTCCCTCATCTTCAAAGCATATGATGAAGTGTGAGTTTCTCCCATGAAGCTCAGGAAATAAATAAATTTTCTAGTCAAGTGCCACATGACTCCTTGTTTGTTTTGCTGAACTAGACTAACGCGGCTACCCCTTTGGAACCTCACAACCTTCCATGTAGTCATGGTCTGTTATCATCATCCAGGGACAATCACAGGATTTAAACTTGTACAAAAAATATACATTTCATGATAAGCAGACAAATAAACAACTTCTCATACTTTTCCAAGCAAACAGAACTGTTTTTTAGATGCAGCTGTACCATCTTTTAAAGTAACTAAACCCACATATATACAAGTAGTAAAGGGCCCTACCATCAATCAAACCGTTTCCACGCCCCATTTCCGCCGGAAATCCCTCCTACCGACTTCCGGCCCTGCCCCCTGCCCACCTGCCACCGGAAGTCCCACCCCCAGCCAGTCACCTGACATCCGGTCCTGCCCTCTGGGTGTGACTTCCGGCGGAAGTGGGATGGCGTGGACCCTCCCAGAAGGCCTTTGCACCAATAGGAGTGGGTTTTGCCCCCGAGAGCGGGATTGGTCGCAGGAGGGCACGTGGCGGGGGCAGCCCGCCCCAGAAGAGGGTCATGTGACGCTCTGCCAATAGGAAAAGGTTTTAGATCGGGCCGGCGGTGGCTCCTGGGCCAATCGGGAGGGCTGGAACCCCATGCCCGATCTGTGGGCCTCGACGGTTGGTGGCAAATGGCGCCGCCCCTGGAAGTCTGGGGCTTTAAAGCCCTACGACCTCTGGCTCGTGCGCAAGACCGCGTGGTTCAGAGCTCGTGCAGAACATGGACGCCTTCACCACCCCCGCCAGGCCTTCGGGATTGGTTTTGGCTCCTATGGCCCCTCAGCGTAGAAAGCGCCGCAACAGCGACAGTTTGGAAGAGGCGAGCCCTTTGGCTCAGCCTTTGTTCGACACCTCGGACTCCGAAACCCCAGAGATCTTGTATCAGCCTTTGTTCGACACCCTGGACCCTGAAACCCCAGAGATCTTGTATCAGCCTTTGTTCGACACCCCGGACCCTGAAACCCCAGAGATCTTGAGGCAGCAGACTGAAAGATTCTCTCCGACACCAACGGGTCAGGAGGTAAAGGAATGGGGAGACTGGGCGATCTAGTTGGCATGGCTTTAAAAAGCCAAAAGCCTAAAGGGTAGTGAACTTACAACTCTTTTCTTCTTGTCTTTCAGGAACCCCAGGGTGGTGTTGCAGCAGACAAGCGAGATGAAGCCCAACGCAGGGTGAACATTGATACCCTTACCAGCCCCGTGAGGCCCTCGAGATTCGTTTTGGCCCCTAAGGTGTTGGTCTGGCATAGAAAGCGTTACATCAGCAGCAGTTCGGAGGAGGAGGAGAGCCCTTTGTTCAACACCCCAAAGATCTTGAGGCAGCAGACTGAAGGACTCACACCAACACCAACCTGGCAAGAGGTAAAGGAATGGTGAGGGGTAACTAACTTGGCTGGCATAGCTCCCAAAAGAAAAACAAAAAAGCCTACAGCTCTTTATTCTGAAAAAATAACATCTTTCTTGTCTTTCAGGAACCCCAGGCCAGCACTGCAACGGGCGACCAAGATGAAGCCGGACCATCTTGTTTCTGTTCAGCACATGTACATGTTAAACACAAGGAGACTATGGAAGAGGGATATAATAATTTTGTAAGAGGGCTCGGCCTGGATAAGATTGAGCCAGTGCCCGTTCCTCAGCGTAGAAGAGTCATGCGATCTATTATGCGTATTGCTGTCTTTGCTACCCTTGATTACTGTCTTAAGGAAAAGATGTATGAAGATTGTGAAGGCTGTCTCATAGACGCTCCAGGCCAGCGGAGCCATGACTGCACGACTTGGACTTCAGAGACTATAAACCACAAACTTCGGGGTCTGTGTGCTGAAGTGTGTTATGAAAGTTTGTTGAACACTGTCATTGCCATCAGCTATATTTTGGAATGCCTGTATATAACTAGGGACCTTTTAGACATGGGAGTGAACATGGTGCGTGCTGTGCAATTCAGTCCAGACCCTTCCAACGCGCTATGTGAGATGCCTAAACCCGACATAAGGGATGTCTGGTTACATGACCCTGTGAAGCGTCTGGTCCGCACCAAACATTACAGAAGCCTGCTTAGGAGGCCGCCCATGTGTAAGAAATCCAAAAAGATGTAATAGTGCGGGGACATACAAACCATCTTGTTAGCTGTAAATAAAATGCATCTCTGAAAAGGTTTTTTTTTGGACTGTTTGTATAGGCCTTTTAAATAAAAAAAAATGTTTTTTTTGTGAGAACCAGTTACTGTGTCTTTGTGTATTTTCAGGGGGAAAAAAAAAAAAAAGCTGCAGTAGACTCCTGTGGGGGTAGGGGGAGGGTCTGTTTAAAATAAAGCAGTGATGCTTGAAAACATGTTGGGGCATGTTTCTGGACAGGCCCAGCCACTGAACTGCAAGGGTCTCCATTCACAGGTAGCTGCAGGGAGTTGGCTGAATGCTATTGGAGAGTTTAAAAAATGTCAGGAATTTGTAGGCTTGATGGGTTTCCCTTACAATAATGGGTGGAGGGAAATTTGAAAACAAAAAAATCAGGAATGGGGGCAATTTAAAGTCTTGACAAGTTTAAAAATAATATTTAACAAGATTAAAGGCTCCCTTGAAATGTTTTAAGAAGCCTCTAGCATCCTTTTCTTAAAAAAAAAAAAAAGCTGTAATAGACTCCTGTGGGGTAGGGGGAGGGTCTGTTTAAAATAAAGCAGTGATGCTTGAAAACATGTTGGGGCATGTTAACTGCAAGGGTCTCCATTCACAGGTAGCTATCAGCCATTACAGAGGCTGCGCCCCTGGACTTCTTTATAGCGGGGAACGGCATAGATTACATGGACTTAAACAATACCCTTCTTTACCTTCGTTGCAAGATTGTCAAAGCAGATGGAACCGCGATCGCCAGGGATGCCGCGGTGGGTCTGGTGAACTATCCTGCAGCATCTATTTTCAGTCAGCTGGACGTCACGCTGGGGGATCGCCTCATAAGTCAAAGCAACAACTGTTACCCCTACAGGGCCTTTATAGAATCGGTGCTCAATTACAGCGAGGAGACTCTTGCTACGCAATTTTCCGCAGGCCTGTTTTATAAAGACACCCCTGGAAAACACGAAGCTGCGGAGCTGGATGGTGAGAATCTAGGGTTTGTGAAGCGTGCAAACCTGACCGCCCAAAGCAGGACGATAGAGCTGCTGGGCCATCTACACAGTGATCTGTTTTTTCAAGAAAAGCTTTTGTTGAATGGTGTGGATGTGAAAATCAAACTGACACGCAATAAGGACGCTTTCTGCTTAATGGGCGATGCAGCCCAAGGCTGTAAACTGCGCATTGTATCAGCGTCCCTTTTTGTGAAGAAAGTGCGGGTAGCCCCAGGCGTACGTCTGGGGCATGCAGAGGCCCTGCTCACGGCTAATGCTAAATACCCTGTGGACCGTGTGGGGATGAAAGTGTTTAGCATCCCTGCGGGTAGCAGGGTCAGTAACCAGGAAAACCTGTTCTTGGGACAGCTACCCAAAATGGTTGTCCTGGGGTTTGTGGATAACGACACTTTCAGCGGGAGTTATGCTAAAAACCCCTTTAACTTTAAGCATTATGACATTAATTTTTTGGCTTTGTACGTGGACGGGGAACAGATACCCACCAAGCCTCTCCAACCAGACTTCGAGGCTGGGCTCTGCGTGAGGGAGTATATGAATCTGGTGCAAACGGCCGGTAAATACATGAAAGATCGTGCACTGCTCATTGACCGCGTTGAGTTTGCTCAGGGTTATACCTTGTTTGCCTTTGACCTCTCCCCTGATCAGGAATGCGCTGATCACTATTCCTTGATCAAAACGGGAAACCTGAGAGCAGAAATACGTTTTGCCAATGCTTTGACAACCACCGTCAACATGATCGTGTACGGGGTTTTTGACAACGTGATAGAGATAAATCAGAGGAGAAACGTTCTGTTCGACTATATGTGAACATGGACACCGTGCAGCTCTCACGTGTCTTACTGGCAGACCCTGCCACGCAAAAGACTTTCTTAGATGTGTTTCCCAGTGACTGGCTCCCCGGCGGCAGACTGACACGGAGACCCCTGAGTTTAGTGGTCAACACGCATCCGCACAACCGACCGGGTGAACACTGGCTAGCCTTGTACCTGGCAGAGAACAACCATGGAGAGTTCTTTGACTCATACGGCCACCCCCCGACCAGCGTGTTGTTCCCCAGAAACATCATGAACTTTTTAAACAAAAATGCCACCGACATTGTGTTTCAGACTAGACAATTACAGGACCCCAGTTCTGATGCTTGTGGCTATCACTGTGTGTTTTTCTTACATCACCGTAGCAAGGGTTTGCCTTTTGACCAGATTTTAAAATTGTATTCTGATGACTTGGTAAAAAATGACCGTATGGTGATGAATTTTGTAAGAAAGTTCTTGGGCTTGCCTGGGGTTGCTCAAAACATGTTTCAACAAGCCCAGACATGTGTATCCTGCAATGACTTTTACTTAATAAAACGCCCCAGGCGTGGGGTTTAAAGACATCTTGTGTCTGTGTTTTTTTTTGTTTGTTTTTTTTAAAAAAAATACACGTGACAAAAAGTTTTTAAAAAGTAAACAAAAATTTTATTCAAAGCAAAAAAAAAAATCACCTTTTAAAACTTTTCATTTACAGTGTGGGGAAAAAAAAACCATTCGGCTTAGAGCTTGAAAAAGAAAAACCATTACCATTTAAAATACCTGGTTTAAGCATGAAAATAAGAAAAATCACAGAGTGAGCCAATTGGGTCTTTTAGACAATTTTCGTTTTTTGGAAGGGAAAAAAGGTTCATGATCTGCTGCTGTGTCAGCTGGGGGAGCCTTCAGGCGCTCCAAAAGATTTCTGTTCTCTGCGTTGCCCATGACGGAAGATGGCACGTTTAGCTCTGCCATGGCATTCATAAATGCATCCCAGCCTTTGGGCACGTGTCTGTTAGGAACAGAGCGTGTCTGAGTGGCGGCCCTGACTAAGTCGAGTATGTTAGAGCCGTGAATCACCGATCCTTTGTACACAAAAGCCCCTTTATCGTTCCACGAAGATATGTTTTTATCCTGCCCCAGCTTATTTAGTAGCACCGTTGCATTTCTAACATAACGCTTACCGATGCTATCCAACACTTCCTGAGCAACAGAGTCAAAGGTTTCTGGAGGGCTGGCAGGGGTGTTTTGTTCCTGTTCAGGTAGAAAGGGAGTTGTTTTCCCTTGATCCAAATCACTGTGCTTCACGTATGTTAGGTACCTTTGAAGCACAGCGGCGTATAATTTAGCCTTTTCATGTTCATCTAAGTCAGTCCTTTGAAGAATAGACTTCATTTCGCCATCCAGCAAACGAGTAGCGGTCTTTCTGATATTTTCCTCCGGTGGAGGGGGAGCCCTTAGTTGCTCCAGCTGGTGACCAGGCACCAGATACATTTTTTCCGCATACTCCATTATTGCTTAGTCAAAAGTCCAGTTATCAGAGGGACAGCGAAACTTAGCAGAGGTCCGAGAAATCCTCCGGACTGCTTCACCAGATGCTTTTTTGTTTTTAATGAGATCCTTTTATTACACAGAGTTTTTATCAACGTGCGTCTCTTTTTTAACACACGCACTTGATTCTGTGTCAAAGGTATGTTTCCTTTTAAGGTGTTCAGCGCTATTTCTGAGATGGCGGCTACTAAATCGTCAGAAGCCGCACACAGTATAGCCTTCCTTTGTTGAGGGGACGATTTGCTCAGTAATTTTAGAAGGGGTAGGTTTCTTTTCACGCGGCTAGACATGTTTTCAACCGGCGGTCTCTGCTGTTAAAAAAGGACCAGCCGACGATTCATCTCTTTTTATACCCAGCTGATCTTTTTAAAGTGTAAGCCACAGGCCAGTCTGGGGGAAAGAGACCGGTTCTCAGTCTATAAGCCTCTGGCGTGGAAGCGTTTAAATCCACCACCAGATAGCCGTAAGGTTTTTGGGTGGCATCCTCAAAAGCTTCTAGAAAGAACTGCGCCTTGCCTGGGTACATTTGCCGGGCAAGCGTGGCGATTTGTAATTTATCCCTGGGGTTTTTGAACAGAACCATGTACTTGGCGTTTAGGTTGATCGTGCGACTCTTTTTTCCCTGACAAAACACGTTCTGAACTATATACATAATGCTCAGGTTCCTGTGATGTACGTACTTGGTAAAGGCTTTTTCAATTTCATCGCTTTCACAAGCGGAGTTCATCAGATCATCTATGATAACCATATTTACTTTACTGGTAGGAAACAACCGGTCATCGTCAAAAGCAGCGGGTAGCCCCTCTACAAAAGTGATAAAGGGATATTTACAGAGGAGTTCTTTATACAGAGGCTGCCAGCAACTGTAACACCACACGATGTTTTCAGGCATGACAGATAACATTCGCTCAGCATTATCCAATACATTTTTTATGAAATAACTTTTCCCGCAGTTGCTAGGCCCTGCGAGAATGACAGAAAAGGGGTGTTTCCACCGTGTGTCCATTTCTCAATATCCGTAGGGCAGCGTTTTAAACCCTTCTGTGAGGACCCTTTTGTTGTACACCACTTGTTGCGTTTTCTTAAGGGTCTTGGACTTTATTTCCCACTGGTGTTTGTTCCTCACAATAGAGGGCTGAAGCACCTCTATTTTTTTGGAGCCGCTTTCCCCCAAGCCTGCCCCATAGGTCAGGACCAGTTCTTTCAAACTGTCAAAGTTGATTTTTTCACAGCTTGCTACGTTCAGGGTAATCCCTTTCACTTTCAGGCAGGCTTTTCCCCCCGACAGCTTGTACCCGTACGTTTTCGGACCAGCCGACACGAACTCGGTGATGTGCTGATCTGGTGGGATCTCGCTTGTGAGATCCCCTAAATAATCCCCCAGAGGGGGATTCCATTCGCCCTCCCTTTGCACAAATATCACCGAGTCAGTGTCGTGGTACAGGCATCGATCTTGCAACCTGTCTAGCAGGTTGTACAGTTCCAAGCGGGCATAAGCGGTGGTGAAACAGGCGATGAAAACATTACTGTTGTTGGGAACTGAGTAACGGTCTTTGGCGTGCTTCCAAGACACGCAAGCAGTTTCATCATCGATAAACTCACAGGATGAAACCTCGTAATTGGGGGAAAACAGGTACTGAAAGAGTTCGTCGGGGTCTCTCACGATGCTGGTTTTGGGCAAGTTTGTTCTTTGGCCGAATTTACCCCAGAGAGAATTTAAGAACAGTTTGGCGATTTGACGCTTAGCGGGGTTCAAAACAATTTCGGAGAGGCGTAAACTCACCCCTTCTTTCTGCTGAAAGTCTGCAACATACTTTTTTTGTTTTTCCTTGTCTGTACACCAGCTGGGATACCCCGAAGCCTCTTGTTTCTGACGGAGGTGCATTTTTATGTACTCTGAGAAGAGTTGGTCAGATTTTTTTTCAAAATTCCAGATTTCATAGATTTTTACCACCGTGTACCCCTTCGCTACAGCAGCGTTTAGCTCCACCGTGCACCAGGTCCCCAGGAGGGCCCGCTCCTCGTCAGTGTGGGTGCATGTCTCACGCTGCTCGATCTCCGCGCAGGTTCGACACAGCGGGAACATAAGCTTGCCGCCCACTCTGACAGGCAACAAGGGGAAATAGAGTCCTCGCGGGGGGTACACTTTAACTTTTGCGATGCCGAAATAATTTGAGAGAGGTCCAAAATTTCCCGAAATGATCTTGGGGTGTCCAATGGGGTACTCTTTGGTTTTGTTTACAAAAGGGTACAGGCTGGTAAAATCATAATAGTGGATTTCTTCACCGGGCTTGGGTTTGTAATACAAACGGATGGCATTCGTCCTGCCCCCAAAAAGAGCGTCCCTGGGAACCAAAGGTTGGGGTAATTGTGCTTCCTTTAAAAAATCCGCAAGCTCCCTATCTGTTTCTACCATGGCCTCCCACTCGTGTCCCCAGAGTGTCCTGACTGCAAACCCCTTGCTTCTCAGATAATCAGCCTTGTACTGTGTCTTATAATAAAGAAACCCAAAAGTTGTCCCCATCATTGGGTTTAGGGCTTTTTCATGGTAACAGGTGATACAGCCGTGGAAAAAACAACCGTTAAACTCAAAGGCTGTGGGCACCCCGTCAATGACGGCGTAGCCATCTAGAAAGTAGGACTTTACTGGAAACTCCCCACCCCGTAATGCATGATGTATCTCTATCTTTTCTTTGTGAGCAATGTACATCAACCACTGAATAGAGGGGGTCGAATATCTCTTTTGCTGCCTGTGATAGCTGTCTGGGGGGAGAAGGGCTATCGTGTTATTTTTTAAAAACATAAATCTGTACATGGCCATGCAGACGGATGCCAGAGTTATGTACTGGAAAGGATCTATGCACAATTTCATACCCACAGCTTCTGACTTTGCCGTCATTTTCATGATCTCCTCTCTATACAGCATACAGGCCCGCCTCAAAATTTTCACATCCTGCTGGCAGTAATACGCGAGCTCTTTCTGTAAGTCAAAGGTCTTATTTTGATGTCCCCGGTACCAGTCAAGAAAGCTTGCTTTCTCCTGGGGCATCATGCTGTCGACCCCATAGTGCTCCACCCCGGGCACAGGTCCCACGTAATTTTGGTTTTCCAAAGTGTTAAAAAAATGTGGGAAGTACCCTTTGGCATCCTCAAACCCCATAGCCTGCGGGAGCTTGCTAAGTTTCATGGGGAGGAAGTTTAGAGAGTCTATGAAACGGATGCCCAGAGCCTTAACTTCCACACACATCAGTTTACTGCCCTGAGTTATCAATTCCACATCCATCTTTTCCTTTAGCAACTCCTTCACCACAAAGTAAGCATCGTAACCTTTGGAATTGTGCGCTATGAATGTGTACTTCTGAAACTTTTTGCCAATAAAGGTTTTAACAAAGTCAGAAAGGCACTCGCCACCCTTAAATTCCCAAGATTTTTCTGGCTTTAGAGACATAGCAAAAATGTAATTGGGCACGTGCACCCCCGTCTCCTGCATGCACTCAAAATCGTAAAAAATATACTTTTCTGACCTTTCGGGTTTTTGGATAATGTTTAGAAAACACAAGTGGTCCTCTATCTTGCTGCCACGGGGGATCTTACTGTGACACTGCTTACACTGGCGGCCTTCACACTTATGTCCTTTGTCCGCATAAGAGTCACAGCCCTTGCAGAAAGTTTTAAACCGACATTCGACTTGGTTTTTAGAGGCAGCTTCTAGATGGCCATCTAAACACTCTTTGGACCGGCAAAACAGCCTGCAGCTGGGGCAACTCTTGAGATCTCTCCGACCCATGCTTGTGTTTACCGAGCACGTCTCTCTCAAACAGAGACGGCAGCGGTATCTACAAGAGTGGTCATGACTGTATACCGTGTGGCAAAACTTGCAATAATTTTTGGCCCCAAACAACCTTTTCACATCCAAAACTCCATAGTAATGCTCATCATGCAGCAGGACAAAAAACGTCTTGGGGTACACAGGGCCTCCTGTTTTAAAAAAACCCCAACGACCTTTTGCTGTATAAAGTACCACCTGAATGTTGACACATAAATGCTGTTCAATCACCACTATGTCACTGAGCATCACCTTTTTTTGATCTGACCACCCCAGTTCTTGATGCAGCTTTCTCGCCCCATCTAATAGTTCTGCATCTGTAAGCCTGCGGCCCGAAATGCTGGCCAAAAGCCCTCCAGCAAAACACAGATTCGAGTCAGCGTAAGTCAGGTCTACCAAGCACTGCCTCTTTTTATGGAGAATTTCGCTGTTGAGGATGGAATTCAAAACCCTGCGGCCACCCCCACCCATGTTTCTTACAACTGTCACAACGAGGCGTAACGTCCCATCGACGTGCACCTCTCTATTACTCTGTAACAGTTTAGAAGTGTGGTTTAAGAAATCTTCAGCAGAGAGCTTATCCCTATTCCTTCTCACCGAAAACAGAGGATTAGTTAAATTCTGACCCTCCAAGCGTAACTGAACGTAATCATGTGGGTCTAACCTGTTGTTAATCTCATCAAGAACCGACTGTATACCCCTGTGCACAGCTTCAACCACCCGTCTGGCTGAACTGATTCTCTCAAGATTGACAAAACGAAATTCATCATTGTATACTGTGCCCCTAAATCTAGGTAATTCCCGCTGCCAACTCCTCACCCGCTCCATATAGGTATCAGGGTGGGGATCCGAATCTACCCCAGACTCGGAGGGTGCAGATGGTGAGCTGCCTAAAGAGCTGTCTGGGGAATTTTCTAACCCGCCACCCCGTGGGTCAAATTCCACATCCCCATTCTCAGGCACGTCACTAGCGGGCCTCTCTTTTTGTTTTTTTCTCCTCATCACCGCCTTAGCCTTTTTTAAAATCTTTACAATGACCCTGGCCCTTAACTTTTTGGCAGTCATCCGTTTATCCCTGAAAAGACCTCCCCCTTTTTGAATAGGTCGGGTACCCCTTCCCACAACTAGCTGTGCAGATTCAAAAACACAATCAGGAGGGCAGAAATATTTTTGAGCATATTTATCGAGAACATTTGCCTTTTTGACATAGTTTTCAGTCAGTCTTTCTTCTGGAACCCTGGACAGTACAGCAAACATCAGCTCTTTGAATGAAGCATTATGTTCACCTATCATTTTTCCAAATGAGGCGTTATGTTCACCTATCATTTTTCCCCAGAACTGGAGAACTGCATCAGTCCTGTTGAGGTGTGGATGTTGAATGTAATTATCAGCGCTGGAGCTTTCGCTCCGTGTTTTTTGATTCACAACCCCTAGAGCATGTGCTCCGGGTTTGTGAATGCGTGTGCTTTCACTCACAGCTCTCTCAGGGCTTGGTGTGGTGCTGACCACTGAGGAACTGGAGGTGTGGTGCTTTGTACCGGAGTTTTTGGTTTTGTCCTTGGGCTTGATGTATCTGCACTCGGGGGTTTCCTGCTGTTTCCTCAGGACTCCCTTGCTGTTTTGCATGGGTGATGTTGCCAAGGGCTCAGGATGGGTTTTCTGTTTCTTTGGTGTTTTTCCCGGAGTTGTGACCACAATGACATCAGCGGAGCTGTCACTGGCTGAGTAGAAAAAGAAAAAAAGATGTCAAACATAACCTATTTAGAAAAAATTAACTTTTCAAAACAAGCTCCCTATTTGTTACTATAAAAAAAAAACACACAAAGAAAATATATTTACAGCACTCCATTTCTTTGTCAGTCATTGGTGGTGGTAAATTTTCCTTTTCAGCTGTATCTTCCCTTTTCCTTTTGAGCTGGGCACCAGGAGGACTGTCCGTGCCTAAGAAGAAAAAAAGATGATCAAATAAAACCCCCTTTAACTTTACCACAAAATCTAATTAAAAACACAGAAACAAATTATATTTACAGCACTCCATTTCTTTGTCAGTCATTGGTGGTGGATTTTCCTCTTTCTTTTTTCTTTTGGTCATCGACAAACTCAAAGATTTTTTTTCATTTTTTGATAGATCTGTAAAGCAGACAACATTATTATAAAAGGTTCTTATCAACTTTCAAATGGGTTAACCTTTCTATTTAAAAATCTTCTATTTCAGGGACAGTGAGTACCCACACCTTAGAGTTACCCCTGATTCAAATCTTACGATTTGAAGCCTAGGCATGCCCTCTGTGGAAAGGGGTTAGTTCAGACCCCACCAACAATTCAAGTCTTAAACACATTGTCACGTGATCAGGCTAAAAACAAAAATACAGTAAAGAAAGACCCTGGTTAAATTAAAGAAAACCTAAAAATAAAATTGCAGTTTTAAATAAGCAAAAATAAATAAATAAATAAATAAATAAATAAATAAATAAATAAATATTTTTAAACATTTTAAGCCTTAAAAACACATTGCCATGTAATCAGGCTAATAACAAAAATACAGTAAAAAAGACCCTGGCTAAATTAAAGAAAACCTAAAAATAAAACTGCAGTTTTAAATAAGCAAAACAGACCCTAAACCAGCAAAAAAAAAAAA
>VOCP01053117.1:0-11200 GCA_007922195.1 Podocnemis expansa
CCGCCAGGTTTGGGGGCAGCCGGGGCTTTAAAGCCCCTGGGGTGAGGTGCCCCGCTGCGCCTCTCCTGGCGGGTGCCTGCAGGGGACTGCAGGCACCCTCCAGGTGACGCAGCGCAGCCCCACGCCTGACTCTGCCAGTGCCTGCAGCCCTCTGCAGGCACCCATGGGGTGCAGCAGCCCTCTGCACTGCACCCTGTGAGTGCCTGCAGTCCCCTCCCCAAGTGAAATAGCAGGTCCACGCTGTGGACCTGCTATTTCGCTCCCTTATTTCGAGGACAAGGTTTTTGTCCTTCAAAATAAGGTGTTTCGAAATAACATGTTATTTCCAAACAGCTTGTTTCGAAACAAGCCTGCCCTGTGTGAACATAGCCTTAGAAAATACTCCTAAATTGAAGATTAAAAATGTGAGCAGGCAAATCATACCCAAGTTATAGTATAAAAGCACATTTTTGTGGAATGAGGGTTTTTTTAGTGTGAGTAATACAGCAGAGTGTGCAACTACTCACTGCATAAAAAAGCTGGCGAAAAATGCAGAGGTGTATATGTAAGCAAAATTCTGATTATTGTAACTCTGACAGTATGTTACACTATTTGGGTGAAAAGTCTTGTGTGCAAGCGAAGGTTCTATAAGTCATATAATAAAATTGTGATTGACACAGGAAATATGAGGACTTTTGCAGTGGTTGCTAGTGGTGTTTTGACAAAAATGTCTTCATCATAGAAATTAGGTAAGAGCATACCAGAGGCAAAGATTTCTGTCTATAGGTGGGCTAATCCAGTTACTCTCAGCTTGATTTATGCAGATTGATTTTAAAAGGAAAATAGAATTTGATTGGCAAGGTTCAGAAGGACTTAAATGGTGTCACAAAAAGTTCCTCCCACATATTTTTAGAAGGAAAATAACTCTATTTCACAGTTTTCAAGATGGTATTAAAGATGGCAGTAATTGTTCTTTGGGGGAAAAGGAAAAGTAAGTTGAGTTGAGCTAAAGCTGTATTTTTTTAAAGTTCCATCCAGTTTCCTAAAAGCTAAAACAACAGGCACATGCATACAAAGGGAGAGAGAAGGAGTAGCAAAGACAGAAAATTCATCTTCTGTCTCTGGTTTGGACTTCCATGTGCAGCCACAGTGCCAGAAAAACACAGGTATAACAGGATTTTATTTGCCACTGCAAGGCCTGGCAAACTTGTACCACCATCAGGCTATTTGGCACATTGCTTTTAGCTGCCTCTTTGATCACAGGCTTACAGCAGTATTGCAAAAATATGCAGTCTTGTCCCACTGAACTCTTTTAGACAGAAGGCAAAAGGAAAAGGTTGGGAAAGAAAAGCAATAAGATGTGAGAGTAGGATCCCAAATTTTACATGCCAGGTGATCTTTAGCATTTAGCTGAAATTCACGAAAGTGGCTGCCATGCAAGTTCGGCTCAAGGGGCTTTGGCGCCCTGTGCTGGCTTTTGCTTTTGCACCCCCCCCCCCATGGGGGTGGACTCCACTCTCCTGCCCCTCCTGCTGGGCTAGCTGTTCCACCTAGTTTTGGGAAGGGCCAGCCCAAACATGGGCCAAGAGAGCAGAGTCTGCCCTATGGGCTGGCCCGCTCTATCCGCGGGGGTGGACTGGCTGGCTCGGGGAAGGGAAGGAACACAGGTTCCAGCTTCTGAGTCAGCTCACCCCCACCCCTGGTGCAGAGCTGTGGTGCCCTTAAGCCAGTGGCACCCCAAGCCAGGACCTTACTCTCTTATGAGTAGAGCTGACCCTGCTCATGATGGCAAAATCCACTTCTTCCAGATTGACTGTTTCCCAAAAGTAGTTTTTTCAACCAGTGTGATCCCCACCCCCTGTTTTCTTTAAGGAGCCTTAATGGCAGTGATGGTTGAAACTAAGCATTCAATCTTTATTTCATTCCCCAGTTAAGTCTGATCTTCAAAACTCCAGGTTGGTTCATTGATTTCTAGTCCCACTCTTATCTTACTTACCAGGTATGATTTTAACAGAGTTCTTGAATTATGTAAGTTAGGCTTTTTTCCTTCAAATGGATTCAATCTCTTGTCTTCCTTTTGTCCCTTTTCCCATGAACGTTTATTGTTATAGACAATTGTGACATTTTATGGATTTTTACATCTCACAGTTGAGCTCACAGGGTAAACTTGGAGGGTCAGTTATTAGAACTTTGTTCTATAGTGGAAATATTTTTGGCTGTTGTAGAGTCACACCTTGACTTGTCTCACAAGAATTCACTGTGCACACAAGCCCTGTATTCCCAACCTGGTCTAAGCCATGTGGGTATTAGAACTCTCCCAAGAAAACCTGCTTTCAGACCTCAGAGTTTCAATGAAATGTCAAAATTGAAAATAGGAAATTGTTACAGAAACCTACAATTAATTTGTACTCTTCTCTTCTTCTGTACTTTAAACCAAACTCTTGCATCATGAGAGACAGAAAATAACATCTACCTCTTCTAAGACAAAATCAGAATTTGACAACCTATAGTCAGACTGTGACAGCAGCTTTAACTCAGTTCTTCCTTGTGACTAGGGTGACTTTTTTAACCAAAAAGCTTGTGGAATCTCCATCACTGGAAATTTTTAAGAGGAAGTTAGACAAATACCTCTCAGAGATGGTTTAAGATGGTACTTGCTCCAGCCATGAGTGCAGGGGACTGGATTTGATGACCTCTCATGGTTCCTTCTGGTTCTGTGATTCTATAAAAAGAAAATGCATCCAAAAAATGAACCAACTTTTCAGGGTAATTAGAGAGTTTGGTGGCCATGTACGGTGTGGTTTAAAATGGAATTCATTAAATGAACCTTGCATTTGGGTTCACAGGAATGGAAATCTGACCTCAAAATATGGCTTAGGTTGATCTTTAGTGATATATAACCTTGTGCTGGCTCTCTGCCCTATGGCAGGATCAGCAAAATTCTCTTTAAATAACTAGTCCATGATTATTTAAGTCCTTTATCACTGACACTGCCATGAAATGGTAATAGAGACTTATATGCATTGTTAAACATGTTCTCACTAAGACTCAGGTCAGTGTAAGTCTGAGATTTTGTTCAGGTCCTTTAGCTTAACCTCCTTTTTAATGAAGGTGACCATCCAAAGCCCACTAATGTCAATGGGCTTCAGATCAACCCCAAATAACATATGCTAAGGGAGAAAGAAAAATCCATCAGAAATTGCAAACTAGAACTAAAGTTGAAAATCAACAAGGGAATAGAGCAGAAAGGAAAATTAAAGCAACTTGGTGTGAAAGGCAGTCAGGTAAATAGCTGAGTTAAGCTTCAAACATTAAGAAAGCAATGACTCAGCTGGTCTAGTAGCATAATGTGTATGTCACACTGCAGAATGAAAGAAACCAGTAGAGAAATGGGCTTAAGAATGGGTGTCAGGGCAATGCAGGGGGTAGGAAGGGTTAGTTTTAAAATATAGTTTTGGGGAAGAGGGTTTACAACTCATCTGCAAAAAAAAGGGGGAGGTTAAAACTGAAATATGTAACATTAATAAATATGAGACACAAAGGGTGTGTCCACACAAGAGTTTTATTTCGAAACAACAGCCATTGTTTCAAAATAAAACTTGCCATGTCCACACGACGTTTTCTTATCTCGAAATAAGGAGCTTCCTTATTTCAAAATAAGGAAAGTCATTTTGATATAATTAAACCTAGTATTATATCGAAATGACTGGTTATTTCAAAACTGTTGGGAGGAAGGCCCACCCCCCTCAACACCCTGGCCAAGGTGCTGAGGGGGAAGTGCAGGGGGCGCGCACAAGGCAGGCCCCGTGGGGTGCCGGGAGCCACTGCGGCTCACCCCACTGCCAGCTCCAGGGGGCTGCAGCCCTTGTGGGGTGCCCGGAGTTACCGCAACTCACCCCACCGTGGGTCTGGGCAACCTGTGGGGGCTGCAGCCCCCGGGAGCTGGTGGCGGGTGAGCCGCAGTGGCTCCCAGCACCCCGTGGGGGCTGCAGCCCCCTGGAGCTGGCCGGGAGCAGGGGTCCCTGGACTGCTCCCACCCAGGCAGTGGGGCAGTCAGGGGCGAACATCTCCCAGCCAGCTTTTGCCAGGGGAGTGGCTCCCCAAGCCTCTTGCCCCACCGCGGAGGTGGTGGGGCAGGTGGGGAGACAGGGGGACCTCAGCTCCCCTGCCAGCACTTACAGCGGGAGCTGCAAGCCAGGAGCCTGGGGATGCCCTGACTCCCCAAACCACTTGCCCATGCTGCTCCCACTGCCAAGGTCCCCCCTGTCTCTCACAGGAGTGCGGCAAGTGGCTTGGGGAGCGGGGGCCTTCTCCCCTGTTGCTTTTTCCCCTGCCTGGCTCTCCAGATGAGAGCCAGGCAGGGGATTGGGTGGCAACATGGCCTTCTAGGAGGCCATGTTGCCACACCTCCCAGGGTGTCCCTCTCCCCAGTCGAAATAGTACTGTCTGGACTTGCTATTTCAATTTGTTATTTTTCCTTAGTTCAATTTAATTAAATCGAATTAAGTGTTTTATTTCGATTTTGCTTATTTCAAAATTAACTTTTTCAAAATAAGCAGTCAGGTATGGACATAGCCAAAGAAAAAAGATATTACACTACTTATGTGTTACTTCATCCTTTTCACTTTGCATTCCTTTTTACAGAGGAAAATTTGCAGAAAATAGTTTGGTGAACCTATCTTTAAACTTAGTGTTGCCATTAAATAACTCTTTGCAACACAGCATAATGCTTTTTACCTATATTGTAAATCACAGCAGGGAATACTGTATTGGTCCATCAACAGATGCCTTAAAGTAGTTAAAGAACTGAATTATCAGAGTGCATTTGAACCATATGTTACTTACGGGATGAATATTTCAGTATATCCAGACATACTTTAACATGATGCCCTGAACTAAACACAGAGCTTGTTTAAACTGAAACCGCTGCGATAATCTTCACAGATTGACACAGCAGGATCAATTGAGCGGCCAGGGGAGACCTACTCAATCAATCCTGGAAGTGCTCTTCATTAAACATAGTAACTCTACCCCCGATAAAAAGAGTAACACTGCATGAAATAGAGAGCATTTCTGGTCAGAGCGGCCGGGTGAAGATGCCATGGTAATGGAGGGTAAGTTGAGGGGAGATACACATTCTACAGTATGTAGATTGCACGTCTCCCATCAGCCCAGCAAGACAGTTGAGGCTAGACCAAACAGTTGCACCAGTTAAAATAAGGGTGTGATTCTAACTGCTTTAGTTAAATGGTACAACTTCGTATGGGCATGCTACTGTCAATTTAAAACTAAAGTGATATCAGTTTATCTTATTCTTTTCAAATTTTCAGGAGTAAGCTAACCCACTGTAGCTAGTTTTGAA
Source organism: Podocnemis expansa (assembly GCA_007922195.1). Taxonomy (NCBI): domain Eukaryota; kingdom Metazoa; phylum Chordata; order Testudines; family Podocnemididae; genus Podocnemis; species Podocnemis expansa. The sequence goes on from VOCP01053117.1 coordinate 5,342, forward strand.
CCGGTATGTATATGTCTGCACAGGGATTTGCACTAGTTTAATTGACTTGCAGAATTTTCTGTGTAGAAAAATCTAATGCCCCTATGCATAAAGCTGGTTGCACCCTCTTTCTGCCACTGCCATGAAGGGCTAACAGACTGAGGCACAAATCTCCAGTTGAGAATTCCTCTAATTTAGAGGAAGTCCCTTATAAAGGATCTGTGCTCCCATACCCTTTTTCTCTGTCCCCTATCTACAAGCAGAGCTCAGCCAGTGTCATGTAACTTCCATCAGTAGTCAATCAAAGCCATTAAATTAGTGGCAGAAATTAGAGCACCTCAGAATTAGTTTAAAGCTGTATAAGGGGCCTCTAGCTCCCCCACTTTAACCCTGAGCAGAGTTGTCTTGGAAAAAGCCACATACATGTATATCTGCATTATAGGTGGAGCTAGGAGTATCACTTGTGGGTTTGGGTCCCTGACATGTTCCACATTTCCTGTTTTTATTTTTATTGTATCTTTATTTCTTTATTATATCTTTATCTTTAACTATTCAAGATGCAACTGTACATGCTGACATCTGCCTCTGGCTGAATGTTTTTCGGAAAGTTTCACCAAAAATAGTTCAGCCATTTGTGGCAATTAGAGTAGAAACAATATGTTTGTCTTCTCCATGTTCTATTCCTACAACCATTCTGTTGGAAAGTTGTTCTTTCCCACATGCTCTGGAGCACTGCCTTGTAAAATTGGCAGGGAAGTGGCACTGATGCCAGAGATGTACCTTTTTAGTGTTCTCATATAAAAATTCCCATATTTGACTAAGTTTGTAACTCTTGAAAAATTTCAGTTCATGCAAGTATAATAAAGATTTGTTAATTTGGCAGCTACATTTTTTGAGCATTCTGTCTGCACTGAGCATGCTCAATCCCAGGATTGCAAGGGCTGAGCAGATATTTCCCAGTGGATCTTTCCTTGTTGGGAAATTGTTGCACTGGAGACAGGAAGTGAGCAAAGAAAGCATCCTTTTGTCTCAGTGCCTCCATTTCTGCTGGTGTCCCAGGCAATGTGGAGGAAAAAATAGTGTGACTTAAAGTCGTAGGTGACCGGAGCCAGACTTAGGGACAGTAAACGAGAGGAGTAGATTGGGACAACAGTGATGAGGATAGCTGGAACTGGGATTAGGTGGGGAAAGACAGATTGGATGAGGAACCTCGGATGTGAAGAGGAGGGGAGAGAAAGGAAAGAGACATACAAGGTATTGAGGGGTGGAGGAAAGGGATGACACAAACCTGGGATAAAGACAGGTGGGAGGAAACAAGAACAGAAGGGATCAGGGAGAGAAAAGAAATAGATTTTGTGACTACTTGAGAGAACTCTTTCCCAGAATTCCTGAGGCTGCCAGTTTCTGTCCAGAGTTCTTTCTAATGGGAACTCACAAACTCAGAATAATCTCTCTAATATGTAAAAAACTGTTTCCACATTAAACCATCAGACTGTAAATACCTCTGGGGAGGCACAACACACTGGGAGTGCTTACATATGCTGGGTCAGACTATGTTTTCTGGTGATCAGTGGATAAAAAAAAGGCTTTTGATAGGGGAAAAAAGAAAAAGGCTGAGTTTAAGATGACTCAGGCCTTCTTTCTGATGCAGGAAACAGAAATGATCTTCTGTTCAAAGAGCACCCCAAGCCTTGCAGTAGGTTTGAAAAGACTTTGGTCCACTAGGGCCCATAGGACTGATTGCAGCTATATTTAGTGAGTGTTTAAATCTGTTGGTGGTTGGTCTTTCATTACGTTTTATCTGTAATGATTTCTTCTTAATAATTATGCTTGCTTAAAAAAAATACCTGTGCAGTGTCTTGTAGATGCTGATAATACGCTCTGTGTAAACCTTTAAGAGAAAACGGCATAGGCTTTGGAGACCTTCAGGCAAACTGGCTTGCTGGAGCTGTTACAGTGAGAGGCAGGACGGCTGTGCAAGTTTAAAACCTGCTCCTTAGAAGCAAGTGGGACAAGGATCCCTGACTAGGCAGGTAACAAATGGAGACCTGTGATCTGGCTGGGGTCTCCTGGAATGGGCTAGAGAGAGTGAGAAAGAGAGAGAGAGAGAGAGAGAGAGAGAAAGATGGGAGTAATTACCATGAAAGTGTGGTATCCCATCTTAGAATTTTCCATCAATAGTAAGAATACTCTCCTGAGAGCTGTTCAAGTCCGTTCTGCTCCTTCAGCAGAAGGACATGAACCTGGGTCTCCTACATCTCTGGTGAATTCTCTGTCCATTAGACTCAAGATTATAAAGTGGTGAGCACCAGCAGCACCCCCTCCTTCTCCTCTTCTTAGTTTCCCATTTTGTGTGGAGGGAGGGAGGTATCTATCTCATTCTAACAAAAACTGACTTAAGCTACCTGAGTAGGTGATAGTGGCTCCTAACTGTGCATCACGAGAAAATGTAGATGCCTCCCTGAAGCTTGGATGTAGCCATCTATCTCCATGAGGGGTGGGACTGAAGACACCTTAGTAGCTCTCAGAGGCTAGCTGAGGCAGCTCCCTGTTCCGTTTGCTGTCTTTAATGAATCACATTTTTAGTGCCTGTCTCTCCCCATTCATTTTACAGGGAATCAAGCTGCTTTACTCAGGCTATGTGGATCACAGTGATGTTCCTGTGATTTTTAAGACTTTAAAAGTCAGGCTTAAGTCCCATTGTGAATTTGTCCCCAGGAGATCTATCCAGCCCTCACTGAAATCCATGGCAGAACAGCTACTGACTTTCAGGGGAGTAGGATCAAGCTCCAAATCACTGACTATTGTATACGCTGTGGCTGTCTGTGTACCAATAGCCTTAAAAATAATAATGAAATGCAGCTGGGACCCAATAAATCCAGATGGAACTTCTAAACAGAACCCAACTGGTGTCACTTTGCTATTTGTTTTAAAGAATTTCTGGTTTCTTTGCTGTCATGTAATATAACAAAATTCAGCAAGCCTAGGGAGAGTTTTCATACAAAGCAGCAACTTTTTCTCTCTGTGATTAGGGAGAACCACTGACACCTTAGCATTTGTTGGATTTGGCAGGGAAGGTCGATTTTTTTCTGTCATGTGGTGAATGGATTGCTTGCTGGAATCATGTGGGCATATCTTACCTACTCAAGTCCCTGCTACTGCAGAGGCATTGCGTATTGGTGACATCTTTGTCTCTCTTGTTCTTTTCCTGTGGCGCACAACACTTTGGTCTCCTAATGATTAAAACACCTCAGGTCATTGGGATATTTGGATGCAATCTAATAGCCTGTAACATATAGGCAGTCAAATTTGATGATCTAATGGTCTCATTTGGCCTCAAACTCTATGAAAATCTATGAAAGCTAAGATTTTTCAGAAACAAATGGTACTCACCTATGAAAGCTTCATACTTGTCCTGGATAAGCAATATCTTCAAACAGCAATTTCTTCAAATCTGTGTCTGTGCGAGCGTGATAAACCTTAGAGCCTGCCTTTATTAGAATGTACTGCAGGTTGCGAAAAAGAGTCTAATTGAAAACACAGCTATAAATGCCCTGCAGCTAGAGGAAAAGAGAAGACTAAAGTCAGCAGGGCAGCAAATTCCAATAGAGAGACAACTACCTTAAAACAGGTCAACAGTGCACAATGGGACAAGCAGTAATATGAGGAAGCTTATTGAAGTCCCACCTCTGTGATGGTACTGGGGCTTTGCTAGTTATTGTTTCTTATTTGGTACATCATAGGGGCAAGGAAGAGGAGTAAGATTTTTAAAAAAATATATACATATAAACTGCAGAAAAAGGCTATTTCCTAATTTTTTATTTTTTTCTATTTAAATCCAATGATAATTGATATATGTTTTTACAATTAACTCAATTCTGCAGTATAAATGCTTTGAGATATCAATATAACTAGTCAAGGTAGAAGGCAATGATTCCTCAACATATATATCCATCAATTCTCTTGTCTCATCCATGTATGGTTTGTTCCAGTAGCCCACTTATCATCAGATTGTCCTGGTTCCCCAACATCTGGCATGGACCTTGTTAATCCAGGCAACATCCAAGCCAGCATAACTCTCCTAGTTCGTGTCACTCTCATATTCAAGGTAGGCAAGTGAGGCATTAGGGGGTCTTTTGCCCAAGGACCCCTACTGGGAATGTAAAAAGGCACACACCAGGATTTGAACCCCAGTCTCCTGTATCAAAGGGTGTCATTCTTAATCACTATCGCACGCTTAACCACTATGCTATCCAGCACAGCCAGGATTAGCTACACGAAAGCCTACAACTCAATGCCGCACACATGGATCTGTGAATGTCTGGCGCTATACAAAGTCAACAGGATACTAAGGACCTTCCTCAAAAACTCAATGGGATTGTGGAAGACAAGACTGGAAGTCAACTCAAGACAGCTTGCACAAGTGGCCATCAAGTGCGGCATATACCAAGGTGATGCACTGTCCCCGCTGCTGTTCTGCATTGGCTTGAACCCCCTCAGCCAGATAATCACAAGGACTGGATACGGATACAAGTTCAAGAGTGGAACTACCATTAGGCACCTCCTCTACATGGATGACATCAAGCTGTATGCTAAGAAGGAACGAACCATCGACTCGCTAATCCTCTACAGTGAGGATATTGGGATGTCATTCGGACTGGAGAAGTGTGGCCGGATGGTAGTAAAGAGAGGGAAGGTAGTCAAGACTGATGGGGTGGAACTACCAGCAGGCCACATAGCAGACATACAGACCAGCTACAAGTACCTTGGCATCCCACAGTCACATGGGAACCACGATGAGGAGGCAAGGAAGACAGCAACATCCAAGTACCACCAAAGGATAAGACAGGTCCTGAAGAGCCAGCTCAATGGGAAGAACAAGATCCATGCCATCAACAGGTACGCCCTGCCAGTCATCAGATACCCTGCCGGTATAGTGAGCTGGCCAAAGGAGGACGTGGAGGCTGCCAATGTGAAGACCCGGAAGCTCCTCACAATGTATGGAGGTTTCCACCCGAAATCCAACACCCAGAGACTGTACACCAGCCGGAAAGAAGGCGGGCGTGGTTTGGTGAGTGTCAAAGCCACTGTCCTGGATGAAACCTAGAGCATCCAGGAGTACATCAGTAAGATGGCACCCAAAGATGAGCTGCTGAGAGAATGCCTGAGGCAGCAGCAGCAGACATGGGAGGAAGATCAAGCAGAAGTGCCATGGCAAGACAAGACCCTGCATGGAATGTACCATCGACAGATAGCTGAGGTGGCTGACATTGGGAAATCCTACCAGTGGCTGGAAAAGGCTGGACTAAAAGACAGCACTGAGGCACTGATCATAGCAGCACAAGAACAGGCACTGAGCACCAGATCCATTGAAGCAGGGGTCTACCACCCTAGACAGGACCCAAGGTGCAGACTGTGCAGAGAGGCCTCAGAGACAGTCTAACACATAGTGGCAGGATGCAAGATGCAGGCAGGAACAGCATACACTGAACGGCACAACCAAGTAGCTGGCATTGTGTACAGGAACATCTGCACAGTGTATGGGCTAGACCCTCCCAAGTCCAGATGGGAGATCCCACAGAAGGTCGTGGAGAATAACAGGGCTAAGATTCTGTGGGACTTCCAGATCCAGATGGACAGGCAGGTACTGGCCAATCAACCAGACATCGTGGTAATAGACAAGGACCAGAAGACAGCGGTGGTGATAGATGTAGCAGTGCCAAGTGACAGCAACATCAGGAAGAAGGAGTATGAGAAGCTGGAGAAGTACTAGGGCCTGAAAGAGGAACTAGAGCGGATGTGGAAAGTAAAGGCCAAAGTGGTCCCAGTGGTAGTAGGAGCACTCGGGGCTGTGACTCCGAAGCTGGGAGAGTGGCTCCA
>VOCP01053121.1:0-11798 GCA_007922195.1 Podocnemis expansa
CTGCCCTCTCCTGGCGGGTGCTTGCAGGGGGCTGCATGCACCCGCCAGGTGAGGCGCGGTGCCTGCAGTCCCTTGCAGGTACTGGCGGAGTGAGGCGCAGCCCTGCGCCTGACTCCGCCGGTGCCTGCAGCCCTCTGCAGGCACCCATGGGATGCAGTGCCCCTCTGCACTGCACCCTGTGGGTGCCTGCAGTCCCCTCCCCAGGCGAAATAGCAGGTCCACACTGTGGACCTGCTATTTCACTCCCTTATTTCGCGGACATGGTTTTTGTCCAGCGAAATAAGTTGTTTCGAAATAACATGTTATTTCGAAACAGCTTGTTTCGAAACAAGCACACCCCGTGTAGACATAGCCAGTGTGTTGCAGGGGTATGTGCCTGCTTTAATGTTTTTGTTGTTAGGTCTTTTGACTTCAGCCTCCTCTATGTGCTGTTTCCAAGTGTTTGAATCTTAAGAAGTGCTCTGATTTGCTGTTACCATATGACCTGATCCCACGTTTTACACTCCCCTGCATTTATTTTTCATCCCACTCTGTATGTTCCCACATCTTCAAAGCATCCCACAAAGTGGGATTTTTCTCCCAGGAAAGCTCATGCCATAAATAAATCTGTTAGTCTTTAAAGACCACAGGACTACTTGCTTCTTTTACCCCGGGTATCTTCTGCTTGTGCTCCCTGGTGGGAGAAGGAATCAGCTGAGCATCTCTGCTATTAAAGCTGTGCTTGTTGTGGATGAGGAGAGAAAGTTTGTGTCCCTTCGTATGTCTGCTGAGTGCCTCCATCAGGAAATCCATTCCCTAGTCTCTGCTGCAGGGGGGAGGTTTCTGCCTGAGCTCAGAGCCGTCTCTCCTCATGGTGTCTGTGGCACAGTAGTAAAAGGAGGTGTCCTCGATTTTTAAACTGTTCATTTGGAAATACAGCATTGAGGTAATTATCTGTGGAGACAGTGAATGCCCTTGGAATGCAGTTGACTCATTCCGCTTGAGAACTGAACCCCTAGCCTCTAATTCCAGCCCCTCCAGAGAGCCTGACTGACCCAATTCATATCATAATTACTAAGGAGAGTTTCTAAGCTTTTTAACATTTCCTCAGAATCCCTTAGCTTAGTGGTTCCCTTACAATGTTCCCTGTAAGGTGATGCAGCTGAGCAAGCTCCCCAACCTATGTGGAGCCCCTTCCCCCAGGAATGTTGCTGCCCCCGGGAAAGCCCCTGGGGCAGGAGCCCGGTCCCATGCCCTGGGGCCGGCCACCCCTCCCCCCACCACGATCTGGAGACCCAGCCCCATCCTGCATCCAGCTCTTGCCACCTCCAGCCTGGCCCCCATATACAGAGGGCTTCCCTGCCAGGAGAGGCGGGCATGGACGCAGTCATCTGGCTTCGGTTCCCCCCACCCCAAGTTGACACTGCTGCAGGTGTCCTGGCCTCAAATCCCCAGCAGGGGAAGCTGAGAGAAGCGGGCACTGTGGCAGGTGGACCAGCCCCGGGTCCCTGTCCCAGATATGGCCATCTGGGAAACTTGGGGCACTGGCATGGAGATTGGGGGCATTTGCCCTGTGTGCCAGGTGACAGTGAAGACCCTGCCTTCCCCGCTGCCCGCTGCCTCCCCAAGCACATCTATAACTTGCTCAGCTGCATCATCACCTTAGAGGAAATACTGCTGTCATTACCCCGTCATGTCATGGAAAATGGGTAATGATTAAGGCATGCAGAGTTAAAACAGTGTGAAGCAGGTTTTTTTTTTAATTATTTAATTTTTTAAAAAAAAAATATTTTACTGAAAACTGGATTTTTCTCAGTAAACAAAAGTTTTTCATGACCCTTTCATTAATGCTCATGAGCCTAAAAAAAGTTTAAAAAAAAAAAAAAACTAAGTTTGCAAACATAAACTTGAAAAACATCTAAAAAAACCCCTTGTCTATCCTTTTTTATTATTATTATTTTCCACAGCAGCCCCTTTTACAATTAAAAAAAAAGTTGTTGTTACTTGGTTCTAGCCAGTTCAAATGTGCCCCATTGTTTATATTGCTTAATTACCCGCTGTTAGTAATTTTATTCACAGTATACTTTATTGTCCTTTATTTTATTAGTTTTCACTATATTTTTTTCTTTAATTTAGCCCTTTTGTAGGGAGCAACAAGTCCAGAAGGTGGAAATAACCAACACCAGGCTCAAGTCCATAACCCCAAGATTAGGAGTCTGCTGCCCTACCAACTGAACCATGGAGGCTACTATTACAAGAGCTTCTAGGAATAAAGAAAACTATGTGCTCCACGCCCCCTTGATTATTAATGCAGGCTCTTTTGTTCCCCCCAGTCTACAGCAGACACTTAACTTCACGCTAATGGACTCCAGCCCTATATTGGGTGCTTAAAAAACAAACAAACACGCACACACTGTAGTAATCCTTGGGGAGGAAGGGGTTAACTATCCGGTCAGTGAGTCCCAGGACAGCCAATAGGAATGAAGCACAGCTTTTTGAATGGGAACAGCAGCCTTACCTGTGCCTGTTTGGATGCAGCAGAGCTCCTGGAAGGATCAGGAGGAGGCCAGAGGGGCCTGAGGAAGAATCCAGCAACATCTTTACCAAAGATAAGTTAAATTTGTTACTGACCAGGCATGGGTAGAACAGGGAATGCTTACTTAGACGCAGTCAGGGTATTTTCTTTGTTTTTGGTTTGTATTTGGATTTCTCTGTGCTGAGCACATTACCCCCTCCCACTACCCTGTAATTACCCAAGTTAATTCCCAGAGAAGCAACTCTCTGTTTTTTTTATCTGTTCTTTTTGATTAAAGATTTTACCTGTTAATTAAGTTCTGGTTCTGTGTCCTGGAAGGGCAAGAGGTTTGTGTGCCCGTGCCTCAGACTGCACAGGCAGCTACTAAAGAGGACTTTGTTCCAGTTCCAGCTCATATTGCAGCTGGAGTTCAGTCACTTTCCTGAGAGAGGGATAAAAGTGATTGAGGATACCTCACAGGAAGGAATTTCCAAGTGTGCCTTCCTGGGTTTCAAGAGGTTTTTTTTTGCATTTGGGTGGTGGCAGCGATACCACTCCCAGGCCAGGAACTGGAGACTTTGGAGACTTTTAAGAGCAGGCTTTAAGGCCTGTGGCTTTTCAGGCCTGTTGCGGGCCCCCACCTTCTGCAGTCAGAGTGCCAGAGTGGGGAAACAGCCTTGACACACACAAAAAACCTCCTGTGATGAATTAAGAAAACCTCTTGGGCTACTGTGGTTCTTCTTTTCTGTTCCCGTTCTTTGGTGATGGTATTCTGGTGATGGGACACAGGGGTGTGATAACTATAGGTACCACTAGGGGTGAAGAGGCTTTAGTGCAATCATACCTGGACCCCCTGGGGGTGACAGGTTGTGGCCGGTTTAGACCAGGGGCAGGGCAGCTGGATGGAGAGGAGAACAGAGGGAGGAAAGGGGGAAGGAAGATGGAGGTCGGAGGGGCAGGACCACCAGGGCTCATCCTGGGGGTTTACTGTCAGCCCTCCTGCTTGATCTGAGAGCCAACTGTCCTAGCTGCTGTGGAAGCTGTATTGCTAATAAACCCTCTGACTTCTACACTGGCTGAGTGTCACTGCTGATTGGGATGGCTGGGACCCTCGTGGAGGAAGGAACCCCCCCCCAAGGGAGACCAAACAGAGCAAGGGTTGGACCCTCTGAGCCTGGATTTGGGAGCTGGCTACAGGTAGCATGGAGTCCCGGGTGCTGAACTGTTACCAACTTTGCCCACCAACTCGGGGTATGCTCATTTATTAGGGTTGCTTTCTCTATGGGGAAGATGGTACTTCTATTAGTGTGCTGCTTGTGTGACTTGTGTTTCTACAGAGGTGCGTCTGAGTGGACCGGGTCTATCAGCACTCTCAGCTGACCCCTTATGTGTCCCTGAACTCAGTAGGCTGGGTCACACAGCACTTCTCTGCTGCTACCCTCATGTGCCCCTGTACCGCACCAAACTAGGCTTGATTATGGATCTTGAGCAGGCTGGGTCACACAGCACTTCTCAGCTGCTACCCTTATATGCCCCTGGACTCAATCAGGCTGGGTCAAAACAACACTTGTCAGCTGTCACCCTTATATGCCCCTGGAGTCAATCAGGCTACTATCCCTATCAATGAGCAAACCTTACAAGGTTGTGGGCATTACAGGGATCTTTGGCTAGGTAATAGAAGCGTTGCTGCAAAGTGATATAAAGAAACCAAGACCACAAAGGAGAGGGAATGATGTCTTAAAAGAGTCTGGAAACTGGCTTAATAACAAAAGTCATTTTATTGCTAGGTATCTAAAACTTGTACTACTAATAATAATTACAAAGGAGAGAAGAATACTCCAAAATACCCAGTTACAGCATTGATAAACATACAAGGAAAGAAGAACACCCAGCTACAATATTACCTAGATTCTACTGTATCAGGCCTAGAGAGAGAGAGAGAGAGTCATAATTAACACAAAGGGAGAGAGGTTGGGGGGGGAGAGAGAGAGAAAGAGAGAGAGAGAGAAGTTGGGGCAGGGAGGTCTCACCACTCTGTGTAGCAGAAAGGTTGCCAGGTTGTGCAGATCAGGGTCAGAGGCTGGATGGAAACAAAGCTCCCACAGCAATCAGCAAGGAAGAAAAGCCAAATCCCAGTGGAAATGATACAGCTTTAGATCCAAGCACCAGGAGTCAGGACTCAATCCAGACTCACACAGGATTCAGAAAGGATCCAATCAGGACTTGCACAGGACACACACTACACTACTGTTCTGTTGGATGTGGGTAAAGGTTTTCTATAAGGACTTGTTTACATGGCCAATACACATTCCTGGCTCGGTGTAATGGTTCAGAGAAGCTCACAATACGGTCAGGCAGACTCAGTATTTGGGTATCAATTATCACGTCTGCAACTAGAATGGTCTGATAATTACCGAGTTTGTTCGTGCTGGTGTGAGATCCCCCATCAGGCAATGCTTCTCTGCTTCTTCAATCCCAGAGTTCAGTACGGCTCTTGCTTCTTCAATCCCAGAGTTCAGTGCGGCTCCTGCTTTGGAGTCTTGTTCTCCATAGTCAATGCAAATGAAGCTCCATTGTGCTGATGGCTTTAGGATATGGGTAGATTAGGAAAAGGATGTCTCCCATTTCCTACTGTTTTTGGTTTTCAGTTCAAGCAGAGGTTGGGGGATGTGTAGGGGGGAGGCACAGGCTAGATACTATGCTCTGATTCCTCAAGAACACAGAGCTAACATGTAACAGAACGGGAGAAGGCTCCACTGTAGCAGAGTCCTGGTGGGCTGTGAACAGAGGGGATCCAAGAGGCTTTTCTGGGTTCTCCGTGACACCTCCTACTCACTGAAAGTAAAAAGCCAGACAAAATCACCTATTTTTTAACATGCCTGCTGGATGGAGAGTACATGATGGTAAAAAGGAGGACCTGTCCTCCTTTTGCTGTCTGGTAACCCTAGTCCTGGGGAAGCTGCTTGCTCCCCCTGAGTCACACAGGGAGATAACAGGTTTTTTTGTTTGTTTGTTTGTTTGTTTATTGTTTTGTTTTGTTTTGTTTTGTTTTGTGCTACTGCTCCCAGCCAAGGAGAGTTCACTGAGTGAGATTTAGAGAGAAGCAAACACAGTCTCATTAGCATGTTGTGACCGGAGGTCACCAGGAGCCTCTCTCCAGCTGTCAGGACTTGAGACAGCAGATCTCTCTCCCAACACTGCCCAGGTCTCATGCTTCCATGAAGTCAGCTCTCTAGTCCGGCCTCAGAGGGTCCGAACTCTTGCCATGTCTGGGTCCCCCAGGACCCCTGCAGGCGGGTCCCTGGCAATCTTGATCAGCAGTGACTCTCAGCCAATGTGGAAATCATAGAGTTTAGTAGCAATCCAATTCATAAAGCAATCAGAACAATAGATAGCACCTTCTCCAGGACATATAGCAGTGGAAACCCCCAGAGGATTAGGGCTACACCCCAAGATAGGGTCTTGCCTCTTGGACCCCCAATTCCCTCCTAACTCCCTTTCCCCTGGTCCTTTTTAGTTCTCCTTGCTGTCTCTGCCCAGGTCTCTGCCCCCTGGTCCAATCAGCTGGAACCTGTGTGACCAGTGGGGGTCCAAGGTACAGGTTGCCTGCCCTAAACATATCCCTCCGCCCCCTAGTGGCTTTGCCTTATATCACTACCAGTGTCCCATCACCAGAACAGGAAGAAACAAGGTCATCACCGACGTCAACCCACATTAGCCTAGGAGAGGTTTCCCACTTCACCACACGTGCACCCACAAGAAAGACTAAAAAGAAAATCAGAGTGTTCAGATTAGGCCTAGGGATGCGGTTATTGATGAAGCTATAACTAGAGTTAGGATTAACATAGGAATTATGGTTGAGGGTGGAAGGTCAGGGGTGCAGGATTGGGGAATGTTTCAGGCAAGAGGTTCGTGTCCTTTCCAAGTAACTGTGATCATTACTATTAGAGGAAGGGTTGACGCTGGGGCTCTAACAGAACCCAGAGTTTTCCGAGTCAGCGTTACACAATCTGGAACTTTCCCTTTTGAGGGCAACTTGAGGATTTTGTCTGAGGGCAGGCCGACTTCCCCTCACTGTGTCTCTCACACAGACATGCATGGTGGTGTTCTCAGTTTTGAGGCAGGTCATTTACAAATAGAGGTCGGTGCTGTCCTTGGAGGTTGTGAATCGCCTCTTGGTGGAGGAGACATTTTACTTGTTTGAGGGATCATAATAGTTCACCAGCCATTCCAGCACATTCCCAGGCTGCTATCTGATCCAACCCTTCCAGGTGTTGCTAAGAGTGAACTCGTTGGTGGCATGTTGATGGGACTCTTGGGGCTTCTTTATCACCGGACCTGACTGTGTCAGAACCGCATGTGAGCAGGCCCCCGGGGGGAAAAACAGAAGAAAAATATTATAAATAATTCGCATCAGCTGTCCACATAAAGACCTAGAAGGGGCAAACTTAAAACCAAAGCACCGTACCTGATAAAGAGGCTAGTGCAATGACTATGTACAACTGGAGTAATATGGGGATGGGCAGTCTTTAAGAACTCGGATGGATGAAAACCAAACTCCTGGAGAGAGCTCTGGGATTCATAGCTTAGAGACAGGGCTGGGTAGGTTTTTATGTAGAGAGAGAGATTTTTTGAGTTTTGCGTGGGGCTGGCAGAATGAGCTATGACGGTAGAGATAAGGGCCCCACTCCTCCCTGCCCTAGAGGGAGAGACAAAAAGGGAGCCTGTGCTAGGGTAGGGATGGAAGGGAAGCAAGTCGTGCTGATTTTTCATGGGTGGAGATGGGAGAGTCTTTCTGAGATAGGTTAGTGATCATTTGCAAATAGATCAAATTTAGGTATAGAGGGGAGGCAAGGGGGTCCCTGATGTTTTGGGGTCGATGGGGTGAGTGGGGTGGTGAAACACAGTGCTGTGTTAATTATAAAGAGGGGAGAAGCCAACTCTGGTTTTGATGTCTCTGTTTTTGGAAGGTGGCTGTTAAGAAAAGCTGTGTAATAGATACTGAGAAAACTAGAGTAAGCCACGCTGTACGGGCAACATCTCTATGGGGTGACATTGGCTGATTTGGACAGTTGGGGGGGTGAAATAATGCAGGGAAGCTCACTCTAGTTGGTCGGCCTCGGGTGACAATGACGTCCTACAGTAGTAACATAGTCTCGCCACTTATCTCAGATACCATCTCAGAATACTCATGTGGGGGGTGAGATATAGAGGGCACATATAATGATAATGGGGAGATGATGTCAGTGCTCAGTGACAGTTGATTAGGCAGATTGATTCAGTGATCTCGAAAGGGAAATGTCTGATGTGCTGATGGGCGATTTGATATCTTCATGATATGATTTCCCCCTTATAGTCACAGGCTGCTTGTCAAGTGGTTAATTCATGAGTAGTAAAGATGAACCAGCCCACAGAGGAGGGAGTCAGATACATAAATAACACACTTGCAATCACATCAATATGAATTTCCAACAGTATAACAATCCTCTGATTTTCTTAACCATCTAGGGGACCAAAATACCTTCAAAAGCTGCTATAACAAAAGTAAATGAAGTCACAGTCTCATTTTCCCTGGTGTTGTGTGGAAAAGTGGGAGGGGATGGCTGAGGACTGCATGGGAACAGGGGCTGTGGATTCTTTCCAGGTGCAGCCTGTGCAACTACAGCTTTAAACAGGAAACGCTCATGCTTATTTTCATACCTCCTCCCCACTTGTAAGAGAAAGAAATCCTTATAACAGATAAAAATTCTTCCCCGGGGTGATCGCCCTGCTCTATTCATTCCGTCTGGAGCCCCTGGACTGGCTGCTGTGGGAAGACAAGCTAGTTGGCTGGATAGACCATCGTTCTGACCCCAACCATTCTTACGATCTCATGTCATCTGAAAAGAGACTCAATACAACAAAAAAGGTTAAATTACATGATGTTTCATTAGATGCATTTTGAAGAAAGACTTCCGAGCCTTTCTAGGTGCCCGATGGATCCAGGGTATGTAGGAATCACTGAACGATGCCAGAGGCATTGCAGGAGAATCGGGGGAAGTCTCTGGGCTTCTCCACACGCCAGGTGAACGTGTCGTTTGACGTGTGCAGAGAAAAGGAAGCTTGCAAATCGCAAAAAAAAAAAAAAAAAAAAAGAGTCTTCCTTCCTCTGCAATATTCTTATAAATAGAAACAATCATTTCAAAGCTCCTACAGTGAAAACGAAAGAGTCAAAGTCTTGTTTTCGCTGCTGTTGGAGGGGAAAGTACTCAGAATGGCCTCCTGGTAACTGCAAGGGGACTGATAGCCCCTTACTGAGACTGAATGGGCCTTTTGATTGGCCACTCCCACCTGGAAGCAAGACTCTGAAACAGACAGCCCCAGGGCTAGTGGGAGAGGCCGGTGTCCCAGGATGGCCTGATTGATTGAGAGTGCTCCCCCGCCCTTGAGCTGAAACTGCCAGCTGGACATGCCTGGGCAAGCCAGTGTGTGAGTGTGTGGGGCCGAGCTAAGGAGGCAGCACTAAGCAGCCAGCAGCTGGGAGCCAGAGGACCCAGGAAGGGAGGCCAGGCTGAGTTGATTCCTGCAGAGCAGACCCACAGCAGCTGGACCAGCAGAAAGCCAAGCCGAGCTGGAGTCGTCTGGAGCTGGGTGCAGGAGGCCAGGGAAAGAGCCAAGGGGCTGAGCTGACCTGTGCAGACAGCAGGAGAATCAGAGGAGCCCGAGGAACACCCCAGAGAGCCACACGGGACCTGAGCAGCGGCTGGGAGCCAGAGCTGCAGACCATCTGGAGCCGAGTGTGGTGAGCAGCTGGGGGACAGTGAAGGTGGGGGGCTGATGCTGGGAAGAAGGGCCCTGCCCCTGGAGCTTGGGGACGTGTGGCCACAGCCGGATCCTGCATCTGGCCCCGTGGATCATCCAGTCGCAGCCAGGCCTGGGCAGAGGGCTTGCATCATGGAGAACAGACTGTGAGACTGTTCCTAGGGCCCCAGAGACTCTGTTTGTACTGCCCCCACGCCAGTGGTGGCACTGGGGGTTTATTGTTCACGTTTTTCCACTTTTTCTATTTTCTTATTGGGTTACTCTTTTAATTTCTGTATGCTTAAATAAATTGTATATAGTGTATATAGTAACTGGTGGGCCAGAAGAGTGGTCAGTGTGGTCAGCACCCCGGAGTGGGGACACCCCAACCCTGTCCTGAGAGACCTCAATAAGAGTGGGGGTTGAGCCCCCAGAAATTCTGGGGCCCAGCCTTGTTGGGGTTACAGAGACTCCTCCAAACAGGAGATTGGGAGGTGAGCCTTTGAGGTCAGGCAGGCCTTGGGGTAAAGGAAGTGGGAGCAGGGACTCAGATCCTTTAGCTACCCACCTTCACCAGGGTGGTATACAAATTCTGGGAAGTTCCCCACAAGAGCGGTCCATCCCCCCACTTACAACTGCAAAAAGATGGGAAAGACAGATTTTCTCTCTGGGCAGAAGGATGGGAGAAAGACTAAAACAGTGAACACTGATTCCTGTAGCATATCTACCTCCTTATACGGGGCACAAATTAACAAAGTCTGTTGTGATTTATTATTTCTAGTAGGACTCTGAGGGGGAGAAGAGCTGTCTCTTATTGCGGGTGTTAGCCCGGCCCTGCTGAGTGTAGCTGGATCTTGAGTGGACAGGGAAATAAGAACAGATTAGCTGAAAGTACACAATTCCAGGGAGTTGAATTTTAGGGCTTGTTTCTAGTCTCATTACTGTTGATGTAAATTTTTCGGGTCCCGGCGGCAATGTTCCCTCTAAGGTTTGGTGGCTTGTGTGCAAAATTTTCAACCTGTGTGCAAAACTTTTTCTGAATAAAATTTGTGTGCAAACTTGGGCAACAAAAATTATTGAAAAATCTAGACCAATGAAAAATTAATATAAACTATTTAAAGCCGTTTTTTATTACTAAAATCACCCAATTTATTTAAAATTTACCCAAATTGCTATACAATCAAAAGAAACTAATCCATGGCTTTCTAACAACCCAAGACCAAAGTTATATTCAATCCGTATCCTAGGTGTCACAAGTCTGCCTAATACCCTCATCTCCTGTGTTCTACATGCAGAGTTACAGTTCACACGGAAGCCAGCTAATTATCACTGACAGCATTTAAGATACACAAGGAGTTGTGTGGCACTTAAAGACTAAGGTTTATTTTTCGCATGCGCTTTCGTGGGAGACTCCTTGTTTTGTTTTGTTTTCCTGGAATGGACTAACATGGCTACCGCTTTGGAAATTGGCAGCATTTAAGATGTCTTGATGGTCCCAGAGGGGTAAATTCTATTGAAATTTTAAAAATCAAAAAAAGATTCCAGGCATCTCTTTTCAGGAAAATGCTGCTACAAGAAGGATGCTAAACACAACTGAAATCAAAACAATGGGCTTCTAGCTGCTTTAAGATAAGGCTACAGTATTTCTTAAAAGCCTATTTTCAGTCCCTTGTATCTTTACCTGCCCCATCATTTTGGGGCTACAATTCAACTTAAGAGAAAATCTCTACTAAAATACCACATCACTTTAATGCATTATGGTTTCTTCTGATGGACGGACTAGGGTGCATAGTGAAGAGAATAATCTCATGGCTCCTTTGATTCCCAGTCTTTTGGCTGTTACTATATTTAAAACAAGTACTTATCTGATATCTCCGTTACATCTCTAAGATTTCTGTGAATTATTCTTCAAAGCGTCTGAGGAAATGGGGTTTTCTCCCATGAAAGCTCATGCAATCAATATATTTGTTAGTCTTTAAGTACCACAAGAATCCTTGTTTGTTTTGTAATGAATTGTTGTGAGTTACAGGATTCTGGAGAAAACATCTTCCAGGTTCTTTGAAAGCACAGGGTTAGCATGCTCAAACACTCTCACTGTTCAGTCACTCCACTTAAGTAACATCCACACTAGCTTTCAGGAAATATACAACTGATTTTTAGATTTTTCACCTCCACAGCTTTATCTAGTTACAGAAGGGACATTTTGGCACTATGCACTCCCTGTTTCCCACTTGAGGAGTTTCAAACTTCAGGGTATGAATGGCACTTACTCTTTGCCATGCCTCTTGTTTAAAAAACTGAAGAATTACCCCAATTCCGACTCCCTAAGCTCCTTGCCCCCATTCTAGCCCTCCTAAACCTCACCCCCACCTCCCTATCTTCATGCCACCTCTTTCAGCCCCCCCAAGCCCTCCCCAGCCCACTATCCTGACCCCTCCTCCCCCCTCCCCACACGCCCTCCCTGCCCCCACGCTTTCCGTGCCAGCTGCCTGACCAACCCAACCCCCCCCCCCCCCCCCCCCAC
>VOCP01053137.1:0-10314 GCA_007922195.1 Podocnemis expansa
TCGTGGGAGAAGATCCCACTTCCTCAGATGCTTTGAAGATGGGTGAATTTACAGAAAGGAATGAAACTAAATTCAAGGGGGTGTAAAACATTTAGTTTCATTCCTTTCTGTAAATTCACCCATCTTCAAAGCATCTGAGGAAGTGGGATCTTCTCCCACGAAAGCTCACGCAAAAAATTAATCTGTTAGTCTTAAAGTGCCACACAACTCCTTGTTGTTTTTTCACTGGACTAGACTAACACAGCTATCCCTTTTAAAATTGACAGATAATCTGAGCCTATGCCTAACTGCGGGGAGATTTAGGCAGCAGTCGAAGCGTCTGAGTATTTGTACTTAAAATAACTTGTGTATCTCCCTTTGACTGCCTAATATTTACTTACCACAGTGTCTTCAGAGCAGTGAGTCAATGGGAAATGGCCTCCTGTCAGCACAACATTACTCCACTTCAGGAGCTGGAGTTAGCTGGTTGACTTCCTGGTCAATCTGATGGTGGCAGACTTGCCATAGTCAGTGAAGACAAGCTCTAAGTCAGGTGAAATAAGGCTGCTTCCACTTCTCACATCCAGTGCCTACGTAAAAAAGAATGATTGTTGCAAGGAACAAGGAGGGACTTCACTATTGCCAACTCCAAGTGTTCAAAAATTATGACTGAGTTCCCCCAGAAAAATTATGATTCATAGTTGTGTTTGCCAGATATGCTAATGCTGTCTTAATTGTAAGTAATTTTATTTATACAAGGATTTTCTGAAACAAGGTAATTTAATATAGAACTGTCCCAAAAAACCTTTGGCTCCCTATACTTCAAGTTACTAACTGAAGAGAAACCACAAGAGAAGGGGAAAATATCTTTTAAGCTCACTTGCTGTTACTGAGACAAGAAGGCAAGTTCTTGTTTTTAGTAGAGCTAATTTTTAATCCATACAATTCTACAAAAATATTACACTTTTTCATTATATTGAGATGGGAAGCCTAAGAGTCAAGATAGCTGAGTGCTCATTGTTGCTTTGACCACTAGCACTTTAACCTCTGGTGCCACAATGCTGGCTGGAAGTTGGGTATGGTAAGGCAAGAAGTTATGACAGACAGATTTGTGCATACAAAGGGATTAAGAAAGTGCAGGCTATCCATAATAACAACATTGAGTACCTGTTTCATGGTTGGGTCAGGAAGTATTTGTGGGAGGTCAGTGCTATCTTCAGGCAAGGCTTGTGTCACAAAACTGCAATTTAAATGCATTTTATCAAGGAAAAATATAGGGTACAGTATTTTCTTTCCTTTACAAGGTTAAATATGTACTGTAATGGTAGTGTAGTTTGGAAGGTTTAACTAAATTGTAATGTTTGAGGCATGATGCTGTGTATTCGAAGTATTCAAAGATGCTTGTGTTAACTTTAACTTTATAAATGTTCATTGTATATCTGTGTTCTTGCTAGTAATTATGTTCTGGGCTAAATAGTAAATTAAACACACTGGATCCTGGAACCGACTCACTAGCATGAGACTTTGACTAATAGAGAAAGATCCTGCTGAAGATTTGAAATAATTTAAACATTTCAGAGCCTCAGTGTGGAATCTAGGTGATCACCCAGTAAGCTAGGCATGTTTTTAAGCAACTGGTTTAAAAAATATTTTCTCTGAAATGGTTTTGGTCTGAATAAACAGTGCTTTGGTTTCTGAAAGCTGCCTGGCTCCTGAGTAACTGTCATAACCCCAGAGAGAAAAGATCTGTAGGTGCTGAACTGCAGTTAGATCTGCTGAGGTGATCACAGTGAATTGCAAGAGTCTTCAGCTTAAAACCCTAGACCAGAGGGGACAGATTGCAAGATTCTGCTCAGAGTAAGTTGATGGCTAGAGGCCTGAGACTTTATTGAGGTGTCTTTGAGAAGACCATGAGGATTAGAGGGAATGTAGTTTGGAATTCTGATGTATTATAAGTGTATTGTAATGGTGGTATAGTTTGGAAGTTTTGTGCATATGATGAACTAAACTCAAATATTACTAATGCTGTATTTTTTCAAAGCATTTGTCTTAGCTTATAGTGGACACTCACAAATCTTTCATTACTAGAAGTAAATATAGCGTAATTTCACATAAAAAAATAAACTGTAGGGCCTTATCCTGTAGTCTATTCAGTGTCAGTAATACCTTGCACCCATGCAGAGTCTTAGTGCCTTCAGTGTGACTGCAAGTGGGCATAAGGCTCCTCCTGTGCAGATCAGAATGCAGAACTGGGAACCTATAATTTCATTTTGAGTTAATTTTTATTGTATTATTGATCTAGCATGACCAATGAAGCAACTGGCCAAACTCTGTGTCCTCTCTTTGGTAATTGTATATATCAAGAATAAATTAGGGGTACAGTTCAGTTATTCTTCATGGGTGTGTAGATTTACCAGTTACCACTATAGTGCCATGGTTAGAAATAAAGACAAAACTTAAGTCTGTCTTTAGTTTGTGGTCATTGGTGACTTTTAAATAAATATTTAAGAAAATACTCATGATGCTCTTCTTACTTTTCTACTTCATTTTTCTTAGTCAGGTCTCACAGACTGGAGAAGAGAAATCATTTAGTGACCCGTCATTGCTGGAAAATCTCCAAAGCAATCATGTAAGTGATATAGGAGAAAATTCTGTTTCTTCATAAGGTAAAAATGATTTCAATAAAGCAAAAAAAGCCTGTCCTTTAAAGGAAATTCTGCTTCTATGAACCTAGTTTATATTCTGTGTAAATAATAGTCCAGTTTACCATTCATGAAAAGTTTTGTACTCGTTAGCCATGGAAATCTGTTCATTGTAATTTGGACCTACCTGTTCTTTGGGATTGATTGAAGATATATTTATTCCATTTCTGGAGAGTATATGCCCACTGCATTTGAACTGGAGACTTGGTAAGCAGTACCCAGTCCAGTGACAGTGGTATGCACATTTTGTGACCAAAGGTATAAAGGGCAGGGCCATTCTGTCCCCTTCTTAATTCCTTTTCATTACCCATAGCTAAAGATGAAGGTCATAGTGGTGTCTCATGGTCACTGGTTTTTCTAGTGCTTATGAACAGAGCACGAGTCATTTTGGATCTTACCAATCCATCCCCATGAGCAATAGAGTCCCTGTGAAGCATGGGAGAGAGTATTCTCCTTCAGTACTTTTGCATACCCTAAAAGAGAGGGGACCTGAGGCCTGTCCTAGACCAAAGAATATTGAACACCTTCATTAGATCAGTAAAATTCAAGATGGTGTCCTCTGTTGTCATTATCTTATTCCCCTAGATCCATACAGCTGGTACACTGTCCTTGACTTTCTGGATACCTGTTCTGAAATGACTGTATATCCAATCCAGTGAAAGTACCTAAGGTGTCTGGAGAGGAGCCTCCACTACCAATACACAGTGTCTTCATGCCTCTGTTCAGCTCCAGGTGTTTTTATGAAATATATGACAATGATCACAGCTCACCTCAGACAACAGTATTCAAGCATACAGCTTGCAGGAGGCCTAGACATAGCTGACAGGGTGTATTTGTAGCTTGTATGGGACATTAGGACCATGCTTTGTCAGTATTAGTATTGTTGCTTTTCTTTGAATTATGATGTCAGCTGCAGTAGCACACTGTGTAGTGTCTTGATCCAGCAGAACTTGATATGATTCATAAGAAAGACCACAAGCTCAATTCCATTTTGGAGGCACTCAACTAAGTTTATCATCAACAAAGCATGGTCCTAGTGCCCTATATTAGCTATAAGTACACTAACACATGTATGCTCATGGCACTAATAAAGACTAACAAATTAATTTATCTCATAAGCTTTGGTGGGAAAGATCCAACTGATAGAACTCCAATTGAAAGCATATGGGCATGAGCTCCTATAGGGATAGTATTTCTCAAAAACTCCAGTTACTCAATAAGTAAATATGCTCTTTTTCTTTAAAATGTATTGTTATGTATATATATTCTGTGACCAACCCCCACCCCCAAACCATCTCTGCTGTTTTTGAGTCTAAATCACCAAGATTCTAGTGGCAAAGGAACTGAAAAGGAGTCAGAGTAGTTCCACATTTTTATATCCTAGTTTGGAAACAGGAGGGCCTGTAGGGTGCATGTGCTCTTCCAGTAGGTACTGCTGAACAGAGTCTCTGGCTGAAGTATATGGTCTGCGCACACGCACGCACGCAGCCCCCCCCCAACAGTAAAATATATATGCCAAGTTCCAAAGGGATAGTCCTGTTAGTCTAGTTCAGCGAAACAAGTCAGCGTTCCTATGGAACTTGAAGACTAACATTCGTTTATTGCATGAGCTTTCATGGGAGAAAATCCATCTGATGAAGTGGGATTTTTGTCCCATGAAAGCTCATGCAATAAATGAATTTATTAGTCTTTAAGGGTATGTCTACAATTGCAAGTTAGTTCAAATTAAAAAGGTTTAATTCAAACTAATTTTTACCTGTCTACACTAGGGTCTCATTAGTTCGAACTAAGGAATTCCTTAATTCAGAGTAATGAAAGCTTCATTCAAACTAGCACCTGCTGGTTAGTTCGAACTAAGTTCTTAGTTCAGTTGTTAGTTTGAACTAAGGATGATGTGGACAAGGATTAATCCTCAATTCAAACTTAATAGGTATGTCCACACGTCTCTTTTGTTTTGAAATAACACTGGTTATTTCGAAAAAAGATTAGGTCCACATAACATATTCTTATTTCGAAATGACGGGCTCTGTCATTTTGAAATATGAGCCATCATTTCAAAATAGCTTAAACCTTCTTTAAATCGAAACGGCTGTTATTTCTAAACAGTTGTTTCAAAATAATGCTATTCGGATGTGTTATTTTGAAATAACCATTATTTTGAAGTAACACTTTTGCCCTTCTTCTTCCCAGGGTGCTTTCCTTTTAGCCTATATTGGGTGGGGCATGGCCCAGGAAGGGGGCCATGTTGCCACAGCTCCCATGTGCCCCTCTCCTAAAGCAAAACAGCAAGTCCTGTGTTTGGACATGCTATTTCGCTTTGAGCTTTCCCCTTACTTCGAGTTAACATTTTCTTAATTCGGATTAATTTATTTCAAAATAAGGCCTTTATTTCAAAATGAGTTGCTTCGAAGTAAAGCCTTTATTTTGAAATAACTTATTTCGAAATAACAGTGTACGTGTGGACATAGCCAGTAACTGCTAACTACAGGCAGTTAGTTCGAATTAACAAAGTGGACTAATTCAAACTAACATTAGTTCGAATTAGTCCACTTTGTTAATTTGAATTAATAAGTTCAAGTTTAGTTTGAACTAAGCTTGAACTTATTAGTTCCACTTAACAAATCTGAACTAACTTTTCTTAGTGTGGACATAGCCTAATTGAAATATATGTGTGTACACATATCTCAAAGGACCGTAATTACTGTTCAGGTGAGTAATCAAATGTTATGTGCTAGAGAACTAATTTATTCAAATTAAATGACTCAAGACTTTTGGGTCTTGAAGATAGCAGTTTTATATTCTGAACACTTAACTGTTTCTTGCACCTTCTTATCCAAGTTTGTTATATGAACTATGTGGTTTAGGTGATAGCAGACAACCTGGAGTCCTTGAGTGGGTACCATTTATATATTTGTATAAATCTAAACAAAATTATTAAATAAAAATGAGACAAAATGTTCCTTCCTATTTTCTTCAGTGGGACAAGTCACTTAAAGCTAATCACATGCTGAAGTACTTTGGATCAGATCTTACAACAGGAAAGTAGTAAATGTGCTTCTTTCCTTGAGGAATTAATAGCTCTGAGTCTAAGAACAGGAGCCCCTCTGTTTTGAAAGTGAAACAGCAGTGTAGAGGTTTCTGAAATGAATGACTTCTGTATAACTTTACCATTCCTTCTTCAGTACTGATTCTTGAATTAAGTAATTTTGTTCAGTGACTTGTCATTTTGTACAGTATCAGGGGATTATTGTTTATACAGGTGAAGTTCTACACTTTTAGTAGAGTTTTTTGTTTCTGAGTTGCAGTGGTACAAGAATATTCCCTAAGTGACTTTCTGTTGCCAGCTCAATATTGTAGGACTTGTTTGGGGATTTCCTGTTGCCAGTTTGAAGTGCTTTGAGATCTAGAGATGCAGAACTGAGTGTTGCGTAAAAATAAAGAAATGCAATTTTTTATTTTGTTTAGACTGTCTTTTCACTAAAAGCAATCTGACTGACTTTGCTGCATTTTATCCCATTATTTGAAACTGAGTACAAGTTTTAATAGAAAATGAAGCAGCTGTTTCTTTAAAGTGTTAAGGAAAGAAGCTTACGTGATTAGACTAGAAATTGAAATTGTATGCCCACAGAAAAGGTACAGCATGGAAGTGATAGTTCCAAGGTAAAATAAAAAATATTTTATGGAGACATACTTAAGGACGATTCATTTCCTAATAAATGTTAACTGTACACACACCACTGAATAAACCATTTGTCTGTCATTCAACTTTTGTCAATGTCTAATGTGCCTAGTTACATGACTTATTTACATTTCCATTTGAGCTGTTAATTTATATTGATATTTTAATACCTGACATTAAGTGGCTAAATTTCAAGTCCTGTCTAGTTTTTAACATGGGTAAAATAACATTTTTTTCCCTAATCTTGTTCTGAGAAATGGCTGAACCCTTATTCTTGAAAATTTCCAGATCAGTTTGAGTTAGCCATGGTATGGAAAATTTCAGTCCAAATAGTTAAAGTTTGCAGAAATAATAAACAAACATAATATTATGTTAATGGAAAGGGTTGGTGTTGCAGGGTTTGCACATTGTTGAGACATCTCTTCTTGGCTTCTCTGAGAATTAACTCTTTTCAGATCTGATACCCCATTCACTATTCTTCGTCGAGCAGTGTCCCCGCTGCTCCACTATAGGTGTTGGGCTGCGCTCGCACCCAGCCGCGGAGATTCTCCTCGCAGAGCCTGAGGGGGGAGCGCACGCGACCAAAGGGCGCACGGCCAGCTTCCAGCTGTTTGGAACGTGCGTGCCCCCCCCTCCACCCGTCAGTTCCTTCTTAACCACCGCTTACCCAGCACGGAGTTTTCACCCGTTCCTCAGCCTGTTTTCCCTTCAGATTGAATAGTGTTTTAGTGACAGTTTGGTTCTGAGTTTGTTAGTTAGTTAGTTAGTTAGATAGTCTTTAAGAGTTCTTATCATAAAAAAAAAACTCCTCAGCCGCCGCAATGCCGACAACTTCAGGGTTTAAGCGCTGCGCTGGCTGCAACGACCCAATGCCTGCCTCTGACGGGCATGAAAAATGTATTAAGTGTCTGGGCGAGGAACATCTAGCCCACTCCTGCCCTCACTGTAATAGCCTTAAATCCCGGGCGAGAAAGGAGAGGAGTAGGAGGCTGAAACTCCTCTTGATGGAGGGAGCCCTCCGACCGGCATCGGAGCCCAGCAAATTGCCGCTCAGGGACGCAGCCCTGAAGTGCACTTCAGCATCCTCCTCACCAGTACCTGTGAAGAAAAATAAGGCTGGCCATGACCGCACGGGGTCTAGGAAGGCTACAGGTTCCTCCAGAAAACCCCACAAGATGAAGCCTCATTCCTCTGGCTCTGTAGTTGAGCGAGGCTCTCAGGTGGCGCAGAGCGGCTCCGCGCCGACCTTGGAGCTGCCGTCGCCAGCACCACCTCCATCAATCGCTTCCCCGGCGCCGCCATTGACACCAGCGGCAATTACGGTGCCTGTCAGTGGTACCGCTGCTCTCTCCGGGGCACCGTTGACCTTGATGACAGCCACAGTGCCATCGTTCTCGGGGCAGAACGGTTTTCTGCCAGTGCCTGCAGCAAATTTGTCTCTCTCGGCACCAGTTGTTTAAGCACCAGGGTACCCCCACCTAATGGTACCGGTGCAGCAGCTGCCGGTACTGCAGCCTCCGCATCCTCCCGCTTCGGTACCGCTACCTGACATATCATCGCAGGGCTTAGACCAGCGGGATTCAGTCTCTAGGCAGTCTCCTCCCCGTAAACATAGGAGGAAGTCAAAGCACTATCTGAGAGAGGACTTTTCATCTGGTTCCTCACATGATTTCTCTCCTCTTTATGGCATACAGCCCTCAGGAGATGATAACCGCTCGGATTCTTCCTCTCTCTCAAGTCAACAATCGAGCTATGATTCTGATGGGGACGTTCCAGATAATGCTAACCCGCAACGAGCTGGCACCGACCCTCAACAGCCACAGTCATGGCCATGGGCTAACATCCTGTGGTACCTTTTTCCTCAACAGGGGGTACCCTGGGCATCCTGGCCAGGTTGGACACCATATGCGCAGGTTCCTACCCCAGTGCAGGGCATGCAAAGGCCTGAGGTGCCAATAACATTTTTACAGGAAGGACAGAGAAAACCACACAGCTATGTTCCCTCTAAGCTGTGCGTGTGTGCGTACGCACACAGGTTGTGAAACCAATGCACACAACAAAATAAAGCGTGCACAAAAAAAATTCAACAGTGCCGATATTTTTATGCTACTTCAAGAAAGCTGTTTCAAGTAGCACGTTTCAAATAAGGTTTTGTACATTAAAAAATCATTTCCATCACCAAATCAAAATAAAGCTAATATATTGTTTACATCATACACACTTGCTTTGTTGCACTTGCAAGTTTGACCACACCCACTGGAATGCGCACAAATTTGGATACCATTTCCAAAAATTTGCACAAAAGAAATTTTTTGCGCACACAGCCTACAAAAAATTAGAGGGAACATTGCCACACGGTGGTCAGGTTTCCCAACACCTGCCTCCTGAGGAGGATTCTCAGCCTCGGACCGATGATGCGAGGCAATTCCAGGAGCTATTTAAGAGGGTGGCTGCAACTCTGGATATGCCAGACCAATCAGTGCCTACTTCTAAGCATAGGCTATATAGAATTTTACAGTCAGCCACCTCATCCAAAGTGTCACTCCCTATAGATGAGGGCATTATGGAGCCGGCAATGTCTGTATGGCAGACTCCTGCCTCAGCACCGCCCACTAACAGGAAGGCAGATAAAAAATATTTCATCACGCCAACTAGTAATGAGTTCTTTTTTTCACACCCACAAGCAAACTCACTAGTGGTCGATGCAGCAAATCAAAGATTTAAACAAGCTCATAACAGGTCTACCCCAGCTGATAGGGAGGACAAAAAGATGGACCTCTTGGGTAAAAAGATTTATATATCTGCTATGTTGCAGTTAAGGATAGCCAACTACGCTGCTCTTTTAACTAATTACAGTCACGACAACTATGTGAAATTTACAGATTTTATTAGCTTGATTCCAGAAGACAGGAGAGATGGTTACAATGCGCTTGTTCAAGAGGGTTTCCTGATTTCTAGGACAGCTCTACAAGCAGCCCTGGATATGGCGGACGTAGCAGCCAGGACCATAGGATCTGCGGTGGTGCTCCGACGATCTTCCTGGTTACATGCGGCCACGGTCCCCAGGCAACTCCAGTCGATCATAGAAGATCTTCCTTTTGATAAGAATAAGCTGTTTGGAGAGAAAACCGATGACATCATGCACTCCTTGAAGAATTCAAGGGCAACCCTGCGGACGCTGGGCATTCAAGCACCGACACTGAGGTTCAGGTATAACAACAGGTATCACACTAATTCAAACAACAGATATCCCTATCAGCAACGTAGGAGGTTTGATAATCCACGTCCACGTGCTAGAAATCCCAACACACGACGGAGACAGAATCTACAATCTTCATCTAATGTGCAGTCCTCAGGGGCTAAGCATCAATTTTGAGAATTTGGTCGAGGGTTCGTCTAGCCATTCGACAGCGAATGACAGCAACACTGACACACCTGCTATAATATTTAAGAATAGGCTAGCCCCTTTTCTGCACTGATGGTCTTCTATCACATCAGACAGATGGGTGCTGGAAATCATTGACACAGGATATTTAATTCCATTTTCATCCAGACCTATTCCAAATTCCCCTTCCCCGTCCCTCTTCAGGGACCCCACTCACGTACAGCTGTTGCGGGAGGAGATTCGCACCTTATTGAATATAGGGGCAATTGAGGAAGTTCCCGTTCAGTTCAGGGGAAAGGGTTTCTACTCCCGCTATTTTTTGACACAGAAGAGGACGGGGGGTTGGAGGCCGATCTTAGATCTGAGACTCCTCAACACATTTATCACAGTAAAGAAATTTAAAATGGTTACACTGTCAAATATTCTCCCTTCTTTAGAGCAAGACGATTGGCTGGCGTCCCTCGACCTAAAAGATGCCTACTTCCATATCTCCATACATCCTGCACACAGGAGATTCCTACGTTTTACTTTCCAGGATTACCATTATCAATTCAATGTACTCCCTTTTG
>VOCP01053141.1:0-18733 GCA_007922195.1 Podocnemis expansa
GGGGAGGGAAATTTAAATCTCTCCCTCTCCTCTGCACCAGGCTGCTTGTGCAGAGATGGTGGCATCTTTGGGGCCTGTGTGGGCCCCAGCAAGTAAGCAGCCTGGAGCCTGGGCAAGAGGGGGCACCCTGAGAGATGGCAGGGCTAAATCGTGGGGCTCCCAGAGGCAGCCATGTAGTGGCCACAGGGACGCAGGGCTCTCTGTGGGGGCAGGGGATGGGAGCTGGGCTGCAGGCAAAGGAGCCAGGATGGAGCTGGAGGAGGGCTTGGGACTTGAAAGACCAAAGCAAAATTGTATTGAGCATTTAGCATCTCTATCAAGGGTGAATGCTTTGCTTGTCACATGCTAAAAGGCTCCTGAAAGAAAAGCGATCCTTTAAAATAAGCAAAAACAAGTTGGGTTAATTTCAGATTTATTTTCTTTTCTGTGAGAGATTCTAATGTAATCAGTTTGTCAAGGTGAGGCTTTACAATGTAACTTTGTATAGACTCCTGTGATGGAAGGAAACAAATCCTAATGATAGGAAAATGAAATGAAAAACTGAAAGGATAAAAAGTCATTTAAGGCAGAAGGAAAAAAAAATATTCCAGTGGTGCAATAATTTTTTTAAAAGAGACTTTGTATTTCTATTTCCCCAAAAATGTGTTAGAAAAATAATCATTTTCTTTCACAAATCCATTTATGCTCTTGCTTCTTGCAGCTTTGATAAGGTTTGCTTTAACTGTCAAAAATTAAAAATTATTAAACAACTTTTATTATATTCCACTACCAGACACACAAATCTCAATTGTACCTCATTTTGCTTATTTTAGTTCTGAGAGTATTTACAATCCAGGCATACTAATTATAGCCTCCCTTTTATTGTTGAAAATGATTTGGATTAAAAAAAAACCCCATAAATGCCAAAACGGAGATGTTAGAGACACTTTATATTAAAGGAAGATACTCACAGTGTTTAAAGTTTCCTGTATGCCTAATCAATTTTTTGCCATTCACTTAGGGGATTGTTGTCCCATATTTAGCTTTTGAGAGGTATGATTGGGCATGATAATGTAACAGACTCTAACCTAGCTCTATTTGATGCAAATTCTTTAGGCACAAAAGATGGCCCTGGTTACAGAGATGTGATGCTGTGAGAAACTGTCTTGAAACATGGTTTCTGCCCTTGCCACCTTTAAAAGTTTTGAATTTCTCAGATAACTTTACTTAAGGTGTTGCCCTGAGGGAATCTGGGAAGCGGTTGCTACCTTGTGATTGTGATTTGCAATGCATGGTAATTTAATATGTTTACTGAGGGCAGAATAGGTGTATTTTCAAGGTTGATAGCTAGATATTAAATACAATCCCCATAACATGTCAGTCTCATGATCAAATGTGAAGCTACCTACTTAATTTCAATCTACGTTTTGGACATTTAGGGCCTGATCCAGTTTGAATCCCTCTTACCCCAGTTGGGCAGCATAAGAGGGACTTAAATTTCAAAGGGGCAGCCGTGTTAGTCTAGTAAAGCAAAAAAAGCAAGGAGTCTTGCGGCACTTAAAGACTAAGAGATTTATTTTTTGCATGAGCTTTTGTGGGAGAAAATCCCACTTTGTCTATATATGTATTCTGGAAATCTGACAAAGACAGGCAAGAAAAACTGAGCAGTGTAGATGATGGTAGAGGCTAGACAGGCAGCAAGTTTCATTGTCTCACATTTGTTTAGTAAATTAATAAAACTACAGTACATCAATTTAACATTTTTATTGAAGTTTGAATGAAAAGACATGTACAAATTACTTTTGAACTAAGATAGTTAGGCATACTGATACTTTGAGCAGCAAAAAACTGTTGCCCAGGCCTCATAAATTGTTGCTCAGTAAATACCACAACTTGCTCAGCTGCATCATCAGCTTAGAGGGAACATTGCTCCCACCATAAAGAAAGCTGAGGATGCTTTAGTTGTAGCCTATGGAGTGTTTCTGAAGGATAACAAGAAGTTGTCCAAATGCTTCTGAAGGGGTGAATGTCCCTTCACAGATTTAAAAACTTAATTCATAGTCTGTACAAATCTTTCAGTGAGTCTGTTGGTGGAAGGATGATATGGTGCTGGCCTGATGTGATGTATTCCATTGGTCTTCATAAAAGTTTCACATTCCTGAGAAACACACTATGGTCCATTGTCACTCACCAGCTGTTCTGGAAGACCATAATGACTAAAGAAGCCACATAGGTTCTGGATAGTGTTTTCCAAAGTAGTGGACTTCATTATAGAGACTGCCAGCTATTTAGAATGGGCATCAAAAACAATTAGAAACACACATTCTTCAAATGAGCCAGCAAAATCAACATGAATACATTGCCATGGCCTTTTGGGCCAATGTCATGGGTGAAGGGGTGCCAACAGAGGTGCATTCTGGACACTCTGGCATGAAGTACAAGCTCTAACCGTCTCTTCGATGGTCCTGTCCAAGCCTGGCCACCAGAAATAGCTCCATGCAATTTCTTTCATGCGCACTATGCCACAGTGACTTGAAAGTAGCTATTCCAAAAAATGTGGTCTTAATGAAGGCCAGATAATGACACTCATACCCCACAGCAAACACCCAGACTGGATTAATAACTCCATCCTTCTAGACATGTGGGGGCGGAGGTCAGGTGAAAACTGGGAGTCAGGTAAGAATGTCCATGCAACACAAAATTCATAACTTGAGACAGTACTGGGTCACTGCGTCTAGTTCAGCAAAACAAACAAGCAACTTGTGCTACTTTTAAAGACTAACAAATTTATTGATCACATGATCTTTCGTGGGAGAAAATCCCACTTTGTCAAACCCTTGACAATGGGGGATGAAGTGGGATTTTCTCCCATGAAAGCTTAAGTGATAAATAAATTTGACAGTCTTTAAGGCTATGTCTACACTTAGGCTGTGTTCACACAGCCCCCTTATTTCGAAACAATGGAGGTTGTTCCAAAATAAGGATTCAGCTGTTCACACGACGCACGGTTGTTTTGGAACAATGGGAACCATTGTTTCGAAACAACCACGTTGTTTCAAAACAAGTTAAACCCCATGCGGGGACGAAACAACGGTGTTTCGAAACAACTTGTTTCGAAACAACGCCGTGCGAACATGTTGTTTTGAAACAACGGTTGTTTCGAAACAACCGTCTGACCTTCCTCCCAGGGTGTCCAGCACCCTAGGGAACAGGAAGTTCCGGTCTGGGCGTGCCTGTCAGCCAGTGTGCTCACTGCCTGACAGGCACATGGCCACCCAGGCAGGCTCCTCCACTGGGGGGTGCCGCAGGGCCCCAGTATGGACCCAGGAGGACACCCTGTGCCTCCTGGGGGTCTGGCAGTGGCCAGACATCTTGTCCCAGTTCCGGTCATCACACCGGAACCGGGACATATATGCGGACATCGCTGCAGAGATGTCCGCAGCGGGCCACCCCTGGACCCTGGAGCAGGTCCGGAGCAAAATTAAAATGCTCCGACAGGAGCATGCACGGACCCAGGAGGCCCGGGAGCTCCAGGGGGCAGGGAGCACCATCACTTGCCCCTACTACGACGAGCTCCACGCCTTCCTGGGTCCAGAACCCAGCGGCCACTCCGCTGAGGCTCTGGACTCAGGAGGGCATCCGAGCCCCTCGTCGGGCCCAGAGGTCCAGGGCTCCGACGTGTCAGTCGGGGGGCCTCTGGCCGCGCCACCACCGTCCGTGGCGGAGCCACCTCCAGCAGCCCCGAGCTGTTCGCCAGGCCTGAGCTGGAGACCAGCAGGGAGGACCAGGGGCTGACCACCGCCCCAGGGTCCGAGACGGAGCCAGGGACATCATGCCGGACAGCCGGATCCCCTGTTGGTAAGTACCCCCCCCCCCACCGAGGCACACAGGGCTGGGCCTGTCCAGCAGGCCCCAGGCAGCGAGGGGGCCAGAGCTGGGTACCAGGGCAGGTAGGGCACAGGGTTGGTGGGTGCAAAGGCACCCCCGTGGCCACAGGTCCCACGGGGATTGGTGGCACCGGGCGCACAGGGGACTATGCACCCGGGGGCAGTGGACAGGGGCTGGCTGGCGGAGATGCGACCACATCCCGGGTGGGGTGGACAGCATGCGGGCCACACCGCTGGCAGGTAGCCATGGGAGGCCCCCCTAGGGCGAGGTGTGACCGAGTCCAGCCCACCCCTGTGGGCACGACCAGCATGTGTGCCCCCAGGGAATGATTCCCAGATGGCAGGCAGGAGGAGGACACGGTCCCCTTCGTGTCGTCCTGTGCCTCTGTCCAGACTCAGAGTCCCGGTCCAGCAGGCTGTGTAAGATACAGGGGTTTGCCAGGCAATGGACCGGAGGGGTGGAAGGGGCCTGCACTGCCATAGAATACTGATCTGTACAGGCAGGTGGTCCAGGGCCCCCAGGCCCTGATGACTACCCCAGTCGGATGATGTCACCGCCCAGGGTCCCCCAATGTTCCCCGCCGGGTACCGCCCTGGCTTCATTCCCGAGGCCTTGGGGACTGGGAACCCCACCTCTGGGCACTCCCCCACGGGATCCCGGGGCCCTCTGGCAGTCAGGGCAGGGGTGTGTACAGCGGACAGGCACAAACAGACAGGTCCAACAGGCGGCAGGGGCTGACTGTGTCTTCTGCTTCCCTCTGGCAGGTTGTAGGGCTGCCCCTCGCCAGCTGCCACCACCACCGACAGCCGAACGCCCGAGCCCCCGGGCACACCGGCAGCGGAGAAGGGTCCCACGCACCCGCTCGGAGCTCCTCGAGGCCCTGGAGGACCTGGGTGAACGCATGGAGGCCTCCACCCAGGCCTGGCGACAGGAGCAGCGCCAGCGGCTGGAACACGTGATTGAGGTGGAGACCAAGCTGGCCACCGCCCTGGGTCACCTCGCCGTCCAGCTGCCGGCTGCCATTAGGGAGCTCGTCCAACGGCTGCCACCACCACAGCCTGCAGGGGGCCCACTGCCCGGACCTCCCCAGAGGTGACGCCGGCTGGAAGGCAACCGTGGGTGTGGCCAGGGTGCACAACCCCCTTGAGCCCCCCCCGGGCCTTGCCTGGCCTCCCCTCTTCCCCCTGGACTTTCACGTCCCCTTCCCCTCCCAAGTTGCTACCCCCTCAGAACCCCCTTCCCCCCTGCCCCGAACCCCCATTCTTAATAAACCCCTGTTGCACCGTCTTTTTGTGTGTCAGTCTTTTTATTGGGGTTGGTGGACAGTGCGGGTGGGCGGGTGGGGGCTGGCCATGGGTGAACAGGGGAGAGGGTGGTGTAGGGCAGGGCGGGCCTGGCCCTCACAGGTCCCCCTCCGTGAATGCGACCCAGAGGGCATCGCGCACGGCGAGAGCCCGTTGGGAGGGCTGTTCCCTTGTGGGCACGGGCCCAGGCTCCGTGATGTCCGCAGCGAGGTGTTGGGCCTCGGCCTCCCACGCTGGCTAGATGGGCTCTCCCCGCAGGTCACAGTAATTGTTGAGGACCACGCACGCCCCGATGATGTGGGGCAGGGTCCTCTCCGCAAGGTGGAGCCGGGTGAGCAGGCACCTCCAGTGGGCCTTGAGGAGGCCGAACGCCCGCTCCACGACCTGGCGGCAGCCGGTCAGGTGTTGGTTGAAAAGCTGCCAGCTCGGGTCCAGGGGCCCTGCATATGGCCGCATGAGCCAGGGCCGCAAGGGGTAGGCCGCATCGGCCACGACGAGGACGGGCACCACTACGCCCCTGAGATGGATGTCGTGCTGGGGGAAGAAGGTGCCAGCCTCCACATCCCGGTGGAGGGAAGAGTTCTGGAGGACCCGGGCATCGTGGGCCCTCCGTGGCCATCTGACGTAGATGTTCTGAAAGCGGCACCGGTGCTTGACGAGGGCCTGCAGGAGCATGGAGTGGTACCCTCGCCGGTTGCGGTACTCCGCTGCCCTGTGCTCCGGGGCCCTCACAGGGATGTGGGTGGCATCAAGGATCCCCGCACAGTTGGGGAAGTCGAGGGCAGCCATCCAGGGGATGATGTCCTGGAGCTGCCCTGCGCTCACCAGGCGCCGCATCAGGGACCGGTTGATGGCCCTGGCGACTTCGCGGAGGATGGCACAGATGGTGGATCGCCCGACTCCGAAGAGGTGTGTCACTGCCCGGTGGGACTCTGGAGTGGCCATCTTCCATAGGGCAATGGCCACTCTTTTGTCCACCGGGATGACACGCCTCATCGGGGTGTCCCTGCAATGCAGGTACGGGGCGAGCTCCATGACCAGGGCAGTGAAGATGGCCCTGGTCATGCGGAGGTTGCGCCGCCAGTCCTCGTCGCCCCAGGTGCGCAGGACGACCTGCTCCCACCAGTCTGGGCTGGTTTCCCGAACCCAGAGCTGGCGGGGCACAGGGGAGGGCAGGGGCATGAGGTCTGCCCTGAGTATGAGGTGGATGAGGGCCTGGTGTGGGGGCTGGGCACCCTCTGCGTCCACAAACAGGGTGTCCCACATGTGCAGGACACTCGGCGGGTGGGCAGGGGGTCCTTGGGTGGCATGGCGCCATCTGGGCTGCCGGGCACTGTCCATGGCTTGCAGCACGCTGCTAGCCTGGGTGGACGGGGAAGTGAGGTCAGAGCCAGTTTTTATGGGAATGGCTAGCAACATGGCCACCGACATGGCCCAGTGAGGCGGCCATGTTGCCACACCTCCCATGGTGCCCTGCCCCTGGGGCGAAATAGCATGCCCACTGTGTGAACATGCTATTTCGATTCCCGATTTTTTCTTATTTCGAAATAACATTTTGTTAATTCGAAATAAGTTGTTCCGAAATAAGCGTTATTTCGATATACAGTTGTTTTGAAACAACCGTATCGAAATAACCAGCTGTGTGGGAACACAGCCTTAGAATGTTAGTTCGAATTGACTAAATTTGAACTAATCAAGTCAAACTAATAATGATTAATTCAAATTCAGTCAGCTCAAACTAACATGGCCACACTAGGGGTATGTCCACATGAGTCTTTTATTTCGAAACAACACTGGTTGTTTCAAAATAAAAAACTGAATGTCCACACAACCTTTTCTTATTTTGAAATGACAGGCTCTGTCATTTTGAAATAAGAACCGTCATTTCAAAACAGCTTAAACCCCATTCATTTTGAAACAGCTGTTATTTTGAAATGGTTATTTTGAAATAACGCCGTTTGGACATGTTGTTTCGAAACAACACCATTGTTTCGAAACAACAGTTTCGAAACAACATGTCCAAACAGCCTTATTTTGAAATAACCATTTTGAAATAACAGCTGTTTCGAAAGCAGGCTTTCCCTTAATTCGAATTAACATTTTCTTAATTTGAATTAACTTATTTCGAAATAAGGACTTTATTTTGAAATAATTCATTTCGAAATAACTTATTTTGAAATAATGATGTATGTGTGGACATAGCCTCAGAGTCATTTAGCTGTGCAGCTGCCATGTGGTTTGGTGAAGCAATCTTGAGTTTAGGTGCCATAGTGTGCCCAAGTTATGTGTCAATAAGTCTTCCCTGAGTGGGAGGCAAAGTGGAATATCTATTGACAAGTCTTGCAGACTCGTGAACTAGTGTTGTCTGGGCCAGTCTGGAGCTATCAGAATCATGTCAGCTCCGTTCCTCTTTATCTTCAGAAGTACCCTGTAAATCAGAGGAATCAGGGGAAAGGTGTACATCAGCAAGCCCCCCCCCCATGGGATTAGAAAGGCATCTGCAATTGAGCCCTTCTCTCACCCCGAGTGAACAGAAGAGTTGATACTTCTGATTCTGACAAGTTGCTAAGCAGTCTATTAGTGGTGGGCCCCACCAGCTAACTATGTGGTACATCACCTCCTACTGCAGTGATCATTTGTGGTGCAGTAGAAAAGTTCTGCTCAGTGAGTCTGCTGCAGTGTTTTCTACCCTTGGCAAGTGGGCTGCTACTGGGGTGAAGTCGTGTTTCATAGCGAGTTCCCACAGGTTGGTGGCTTCCTCACAGAGAGCTGGGGAGTGCACCCCCTCCTTGTCGATTTGTGTAAAACATGGCTGCTGTGTTGTCCATTAGAACTTGGACTGGTTTTCCCTTTACCAGGTCCAGAGAAACTTGGCAAGCTAGATGAATGGCTGAGTTCTTTCACATTTATGTGAAGAAACCTGTCCCTGGGGGCCCATGTCTCCTGGATTGAGAAATTCCCAGAGATATGTGCTCGCCATCCCGCATCCGAGCCATCTGTTATCAGGATAACTGTGGGGTTCGAGGAAGGGGACCCCGCCCCAGGCAAAGAGAGGGTCCTGCCATATTTCAAGGGTTTCTAGGACCTTGTGGGGAACTGACAGTACCTTGTTCAAGGTGTGTTTCTGGCAATGGAAGACCAAGGCTACCCAGAGCTGGAACGGACTCATTCTCAATTGGGCTGTTTTGATCACCGAGGTTGAGGCCGCTATGTGGCCCAATAATTGCAGGCACTGTCTGGTTGTGGTGACCAGAGCCCTCTGAAGTTCCAAAATGATGGAACACATGGACTGAAACTTGGATAGTGGTAGAGATGCTCTGCCCTTCCTGGAGTCCAGTAGGGCCCCAATAAATTCTATCATGCAGTTTGGGACTGGTTTTGACTTTTCTTGACTTATGCAAAGCTTCAGGTGACCTCCCAGACTTTTTACCAAGGTGATGTTGTGGCGACCCTGGTACTTGGATTCTCCCTTATTAGTCAGTCATCAAGGTATGGATAGATCTTTACACCCTGCCTCCATAAATATGATGCCACAGCCACCGTACATATTGTGAACACTCTGGGAGCTATGGCAAGTCTGAACAGGAGGGATGTGAACTGGAAGTGCTCTCTTCCCACTACGAATCTTCTGTGTTTCGAACTTTTTGCTATATGAAAGTACGCATAATTTAAGTTGAGGGCCGCACACCAATCCCCTAGATTTAGGGTTGGAATGATTTGCGAGAGGGAAACCATGTGGAATTTTATTTTCCTCAGATTTTTGTTCAGAGTCCTGAGGTCCAAGGTGGGTCTCAGGTTGCCATTTGGTTTGGGAACTAGGAAGTACCTAGAGCAGGACCCCTTTCCCCGCTGACCGTTTGGGGCCTTTTCTATAGCCCATATGGAGAGAAATTTTTCTCTTTCTCTTGGTAGCAGAAGATCTATCTCTGGGACCCTGAGACATGGAGGAGGGGGCGGGTTCCTGTCTCAAGGTATGGTTTAGAATTGAATTGGGTAACCTCTGGATATCGTATCCAATATCTAACAGTTGGCTGTGATTCTGGCCCACTGAGGTAGCAAGCGGGCCAGCTGGACACTGAATAACAGGGGTTGAGTGGAGAAACAGGGGTCCTTTAGCTGTTTGTCAAAAACACTGTTTTGACCAGCCAACTGGGAGCTACCCTTCCCTTGGCAGGATGTTTGGGTCAAGGATTGGGATTTTGAGCCCTTACCCGTCCGATTCCTTTCCCTCTCCAAGATCCCATAAGGGCATTGCGACTGTTGGTAGGGCCTCTGACAGGACCCCAGAGTACAGCTCTGTTGCTCTAGGTGTTGGAATTGTTGTTGAGGTAACTGGGATCTGAAGGGACGCCTAGTTTCCAGTGGCACATACATGCCCAGGGACTTTAGGGTGGCCCTAGAGTCCTTCATACCATGCAACTTAGAATCCGTAGACTCAGCAAAAAAGGTTGAGCCCTCAAAAGGGAGGTCCTAAGTTGTCTGTTGCACCTATTGAAACAGATCAGAGCCCTGAAGCCAGGCTGCTTGGTGCATAGACACTGCGGAAGCCATGTTATGGGAAGCAGTGTCAGATGTGTCCCATGATGCCATTAGCATATCTCAAGCAGCAAGCACCCCTTCCTCAACCAATGTCTCAAAATCCCTGACCTGTTCCCTGGGAATCACATCCCAAATCATTTTAGAGCCGCCAAGATGTTGAAAGTATACCTTCCCATAAGGGCATGGTGATTTGCTATGCAGAGCTGGAGGGCTGAGGTGTAGTAAACCTTTCTACTGAAGAGGTCGAGTTTCTTCACCTCTTTGTTCTAGGGAGTAAAGCTGGGATGGCCTTGTCTCTCCCTGTGATTGACCACATCTACCACCAAGGACCCCGGAGTAGGGTGGTTGAAAAGGAAGGAGAATTTATCAGCAGGGACATGGTACTGTGTAATGCAAGAGTCAGGCTCATCATCCGAGTTGTCCAAAGAGCCAGGGGGCCAAGAAGATGGTGGTGCTGAGGGTTGTGATGATGCAGGCTAGTCCTTGGAGTGGTAGTTGAGCCAGCCACTAGACCATTCATAGAAGGATAATGGGGTGGAGTCATGGCATCCTCTGGTTTGACCACTTACTTTCCGAGAGCATCCCTCCCCAACGGGGTCACTCTGGGGTCTACTCTGCATCCCCCCTCAGTGCCGACTGGCTCAGAGAAGGGGGTGATCTCATCGTCGGTCGCTTTTGGTACAGAGTGGCGAGATGCTTCAGCAATGAGGAGTTGGGGAGTGCTTTCAGCTCTGTTTTCCCGTAGGTTCTTCTCTTGTAGGAATCAGTGCCAGGGACAATGGAGATCTGTAGTGCCGTGGCTTGTCGTCAGATGGCACCGAGGAAGCTGAAGATGATCTCACTCTTTGCAATCTCTGCAAGCGTGGCACCCAACAGTTTGTGTGCCAAAACGGGAGATGAGAATTGGCCATTTGCCAAAACCTGCTCTTGCCCTGGAGCGGAGCCAGTTTCCTACAGTACAAGGCATGACGCTGTCTGGGTCTAAGGGACTGTTTATGATTATTTTTCATATTAATATTTTAACATTTACAATGATCCATATGTGATATGCCATGTTTGGTATCAATAGAAAGGGCATAAATAGCTAGGAATGATTATATGATTTACATGTAGGTATCATATTTGTAT
This sequence comes from Podocnemis expansa, assembly GCA_007922195.1. Taxonomy (NCBI): domain Eukaryota; kingdom Metazoa; phylum Chordata; order Testudines; family Podocnemididae; genus Podocnemis; species Podocnemis expansa. Next base: position 10,839 of record VOCP01053141.1, read on the forward strand.
TAGAAATTAGAAATCTTATTCATTTTATGTGTCTTCCAAGTTGTTTGAGCTGAGACAATCCCAGACTGGGTGTGTGCAAGCTATTGTCATATTGATGGCCCAGCAGGAGGAGGCTCTCAGCCACAGTAGGCCAAGAGGAAACTCGTTTGACCAGTTGCCCAGACTGATCATGTGGCCAAACTCCATTTTGATCTGGCAAGGACTCTGAGATAAAAGGCAGGGACCTATCTCCATTTTGTCTTTAGTCTTCAGTCTGTCTGCAACCAACACCCCCCTCTGGAACTATTCTCCTGGGACTGACCAAAGGACTGAGACCCACCCAGCTGCTGCTGCTGGGTGCACACCAGAGAGGTGGGACTAATCTGCAAACTACAGGATCCTCAAAGATTTGTTTTCTATGAACTCTAAACCATTTGTATGCATGCGATTCACTTTGACCCTTTAACATCTCTCATATTTTGCTTCTTTTCTTCTTACATTAAACTTTCAGTTGTAGTTACTAAAGGATTGGCTGGCAGTGTGGTATTTTGGGTAAGATCCAAGCTTATATAATTCTGGGTGATATGGCTGGCCCTTTGGGGTCAGGAGAATCTATTTGTTTAGGAGACCCAGTGGCTAAAGGGGACCATACGAACTGATGTGCCGTAAGGGGGCTGTTTCTGGTTTTTTGTGCTTGGTGATGACCAGAGTGGGGAATCAGAAGCATGTTTTGTTACTGACTGGGGGACTGGTTTAAGTACCACCCATCAGTGGTTTAGGGGTTTGGTCCCCAGTTTTGCAGCTTGCCCTGATTTTGGCACATTCAGAAGGGTATCCCAGGAGGCCTGGATCACAGAAGGTGAAGCTGCTGTTGGTGCTGGGACCAGTGCCACCCCTACCACGGAGGACCATGCCTTGGCTTAGAGGTCTGGTTTACCTTTGAGTGCACCAATCTGTGCAGTGCCAGGGATGTCAGCTCTGATGGGATTTTCACTACCATGAATGTCTCCAGTGTTGAGGGAATGGGTACTGACCCCCTTCTCTGAGAAGGGGATGCTCACCTCCTCACAAATGTCTGCACAACTTCTTTTTAGCCTTCAGAAACACACCACAGGCTACAACTAAAGCATCTCCAGTTTTCCTTATGATGGGATGGCAGTTGCTCTCTTGCTTTGATTTGTTGAAACCACAAGAAACACAACAAGTGGTTCAAGGACAACAGCAGGACCAGGTCATCAGACATGCACCGAGAATGCAGAACTGCATCTTCAGTATTGGACAGCCTGTCCTCACGCAAAACTATGTTTCGGGAGCTAAAAGGGTTTCAGCAATGGTCATCATCTGGACAAGTCTGTTTTCTACTCTGTCCAGATAGCAGATGGCCTGGTTTGGTGATGGCATGTGGATCAGTTGCTACTCAGTCATGTCCATCTGGAGGATGCATCTCCACTGACATAGCTGACTTCACCCTTAGAGATGACATAGCACCAGGGCATGAAACAGCTGCTCCTGTCCCTCCTGCTCCAGCCACCTCTTCAATGCCTTCAACTGCCTCCCTGGACCAACCAGACACAACATTCTCTCTAGTTCTGGCTACTTCCCTGGTGCCTGTAGTCACACCACATCCAATACTACTTTCCTGTGTGAGCACACCAAAAGTTCACTGTAATCCACCTAGAGACAGAAGGCTTCTTAATCATCTGAATTTTTAGCCAGTGATGACCCCCTCTTCACAGGGCAGAATAATTCCCCGGTGGTTCACTGGAGATGGGGCAGTCTACCCTCATAACCTGGTTTAGTGTATTCTTTCTGGGGGGAGAAGGGGTGGCTTTTTCATTAGAGGAGGAGGAATATGTGGTGTTTTGGACTACCTAGGGTCATCGGGGTTGTCCTAGTGATAAATGGGAGAGCTATTTTAGTGCTAGGAAAACCTGGCTATCTGGTTCATTCTGTTCTTTGTTCTCTTTCAATAAAGATTCCCTGCACTGCTCTGAATATGCTGCCTCTCATTATTGGATTATAATTCACCTAATAGATAACAGGAGGGTTGGCACAGTCACACATGAGTGGGCAGCAGGGTAGATGGGACTGCGTCTTCTCATTGCTGCTGTGAAACAGGCGCTGCATTAATACCTGACCCAGATCTTTGTGCTGTCATCCAGGCACTCGATGGGGAGTGGTACTTACCTGTCCAAAAGTGTGGCAACTGGAAACCTGGGGGTGGGAGCACAAACATGAGGAGTTAAAAGCATTGTGTCTGCACAGCAGGAGCCAGTCACTGACTGATATAGATAGGTGAGGGTTAACTAACCAACAGGTTTGCCAGTAGCCTGGCAATGAGTTACTCCAGACTTGTACAGAAGAAGCAGCTGTGCTGTCTTTACAAGAGACTGGTGAACTTCGTTGATCTGTTGAAGGGGTTAGCATGAGTCACCAGACTCCATTTTGGGTTCTGAGACACCATTTCAGGGACCCAGGGTAGTCACATCTCACCTGTCCCCACCATCTCCAGGTCAGTCACATTGGCCCAGAAGCATTAGATGAGGTGATGCCCCATATAAGGAAACAACCCTTCCCTGACCAGGTGAGGTGACTAGACATATAAGGTATACAGCCCCCGACCCTGAATTATGATTGGCTCTGTGCCCGCCTTACCCCTTTTTCTGTAGACTGTACTATAAAACCCTCTGTACTGTATCCCTCGGGGAGCTAGCTCCACGAGATCTCTGTAAGGTAATAAAGCATATATGCATTTATGACTTCCTTTGTCTTTGTGTGTCTTGGGACCAGCTGGACAGACTTGGGGACTACCAGAGCATTCTGCTCTAAGAATTGGGGGCTTGTCTGGCATTCGAAGGCGAGACCTGTGAGAAGCCAAACACCCACTGCCGGCAAACAGTCCTGTTTTGGGACCACCGGGTCTTTTGCTTCTCCTGGCCAGTAGCTAAGGGTCCCAGCTGGAAAAACTGATTTCCTGAGCAGAGGATGTCACTGGGGAACAGGTAAGACAGGGTGAGCCTGACTGGCAAATAGCCCTTGAACTTGAGAAGGGGGATTTTTTGTTATTGGGGTTCCGAGCAAGAGGGGGTGAGCTGATGAGTGAGAGCCCCTGAGCTGAACCTGGGGGATTTTTATTGAGGTTCCTTGCAAGAGAGTATGAGCTGACAAGAGAGAGCCCTTGAGCCCGAACTTGGGAGGATTTTTGACATATCAGCAAGAGAGGGTAAGTCGACGGTGTTGGGGAAAAACTGGTCCGGGTTCTCAACCTGAGAAGGGAACCCCAAATCCTTCCCACAGGTAAAGGCCCGTTCCCAGCTGAGACTCCAATAGGCAGAGAACAAGGTGTGGTTCAAAGTTTCTTATTCAGCTGAATAACAAAAGGAAATGCAGCAGAGGGAAGCAAAGAGAAGCTAGCCTCTCAGACCAAGAACCCTCAGTCTAGGGGCTACAGGTCATACTTACTTTTTAACATGCAAAATACAATATACATAATGCAACAAGCTCATGCATAATACAACAAGTTATATCATGCCTAAAATCCATATATGGTATTACTACTTTTAATATGCAGGTTACATAATTAGATTATACTTAATAGGCAGCATATAGTTAGCCCGCCTCTGTTGTTGTTTACAGCTTATTTGGGTAACAGTTACTGTCCTTGACCAATGAGAGTGGCCAGACTCCTGTGACCCCTCAGCTACCTAGCCCCCGCCAACCTGTTTACCAGACTAGGGTGATAGCTTCCCATCAGGGTCCAGACAGGAGGGATTGTCTTATAATCAACCTTTGTGGATTACCTCTTGTATCTATAGAAACAGTCTACCTTCTTATCAATCTAAACCCCTAGCTCTCCTGACTTATGCCTTAATAAACTTGTCTAAGCAAACACAGAGCCTCGGATACAGAACTTCCAGACCAAACTTACTCCATCTTTAAACTTCCTTTACAACAGACAAGAGCCCTTGAGCCTGAGCCTGAACCTGGGGGTGGGGGTGGGGAAGATCGTTTTCGAACTTCAAGTAAGAGGGGGTGAGCTGACGGGCAAGAGCCCCTGAACTTGGAAGTCTGTATCACGATCTCTTTATGGGTCAGGGGAAAACTAAGGTAATTCCAGACAGTCCATTGGACTGGACTTTGAAACATTGGAAGGAATTGTGAGGGAAGGGACTGGACTAGAAAAAGGCTGCTAAGCTGTGTATTCTTGAGTGGCCAAGCTGTACTCGTAGAAATTCTGCTTTGCAATGGCCCCCTATGGGCACTTTTGATATGAACAAGGTGATTTGTCTTGGGGAAATATTGTTAAATTCATTCCTGGGACATTTGAATTATTTTTATGTCTGGTATCAGGCTATGTCTAAGCATTTGCCACCTGCTATCAGGGAGGACAACAGCAGTTTCTCTGTGGAGAGACAGTCCACCTCCAGTACATTGTTTCAGGAGCAAACAAAAGGTATCTCTCACGATCTGGCTGTGGTGGGGGCTGTTGGTCCAGACCCTAACCCAGCTCCGGGAGGGGGGTTCCTGATCTCCGATACAGGAGCATCAGAGACAGCAGGGACTGGGTGTGTTACTCTTAGCAAAACCCAGAAGGCAACCCCACCTGCTCACGAGAACTCTGGGGAGGGAGAATCTGCCTCAAATACATTGTCTCAGTCTCTCCTGGCTGAGGGAAAAAAGCTTTCCAGCAGGAGCTCAGGCTTCTGATGCCTATTGTGATCAAATTCCTGTAGTAGAAAGATGCGGAAGTAGCCTGAGGTAATCATCTCATCAGGGATCCCTGTCTGTAGCCCCTCTACCAGTCTGTGTGTTGAGGAAGGTGAAAAAATTCTGATTGCCAAAATGTTTTACATGAAAATGAATTTACTGGCTTGGTTTTTCAAACATCTAGTGCTGCAAATACCTTGGAAAGTTTCCTGCATTTAATCTGTGTTTTGAAAAGACAGTAGTAATAAAATCCGATTGCTTTCATGAAGCTAAACCTGTAAGTGAACAGATAGTGCCTCAGGCTACAGATAGTGTCTCAAACATGCCAAGGGGAACAGAGCAGCTTTTAGTCCTAAATGCTTTGAAAGTTTCATGCAGTCTCCTTGTCACCTCAGGTACAACTGGGAATATGGGGAATGCAACTTTGGGAACAGCATATCAGAATCCTATTTGTAAGATGCTAACTGAAGTCTTTGGTGTAACTCTCAGACAAAGTCCAGACTTGAAATTGTCCATGAGTAAAAATCTGAAAATTCCTATGCAAGCTAGTGTCTGGTTTCTTGCAATTTACCTGACTGATTGGGGTGGGAAAATTTACGCACCGGACTTACAGCTGCTGGCAAGGGAGATGTTACTAGAGAGTCCAGGCTTTCTTGTCAAGGCAAAGGGTTAAATCAACATTGAAAAGAGATTGCCACAACAAAGGGTGTGATATAAACACATAAGCACCTATCTATCAAGACAATTTAATACTGACATTCTCTTAAGTGGTAACAATTAAATGTAACAACTATACAATTTTTGTAGTTAAAAGTAATGGCTGTAAACCAGGGGCGTTGCTGGATAAGAAAAAGATCTGGGGCACAGGCCCAAGCCCCACCCTCAAATCCCACATGTTTGAAACATGCTGTGCTAGATGCATTTATATACCTGAAACAATTTAATAGTAATGGAGTTAATTTAAATAGCATAAACAATCTGCTGCACATGACTACCTGCTGGGCACTTCCTGGTGGTGGTACTGTGGAATTAGTCTCAACTGGTCCCTGCCACGTGCTCAGTGCTCCAACTGTCCCATGCTGAACTCTGGTCCTGAGTCCACTTTTAGGACATTAGCCCTATGGCTAAGTCCTCTAAGTCCACCCTTTCCAGAGTGAGGTTCCATCCGAGGGTTGCAGACACGAATTAAAGTCAACTAAAATTAAAGATGAGTTAATTAGGCAATAATTAAAGTCAACTTGAAGGTTGCAGGCACTAATTGAAGTCAATGACTAGTGAGCTTCCCCACATTTGGCTGTCTAGGGGAGGGGCAAAGGCCCATCCTCTTCTCTGGGCCCCAGTTTCCCTCAATTGTGGCACGGTCTACCACCTCCCACCAGTCTGTGTCTCACTCTGCTTCCCCCACAGCTTTCAGTCACACACAGACCCTTAATACTGTGGAATCCAGCTGCTGTTCCTGACTCAAAAAGCCACTGGGCACACTGTCAATAAACTACACCTTTCTGTACAGGAATGAATTCTTTCGTTTTCTGACACCGGTCAGAAACACACCTGAAACCGGCACTTTTTTTCTACTGGCACTTTTAAAGACTCATGACCCCCTCCCCTCATTTTCTAATTTCCTTGGAAGTGGGAATTCAACCACAAGAAGCTCTGAAATAAATACATTTGTTAATCTTTAAAGGTGCCACAAGACTCCTTACTTGTTTTGTTGAGCTACACTACCCTAATGGCTAGCCCTCAAGAGCTTGTTAACAAGAGAAAGGCTAACTTTGTGTTTTACTGTCTGGTGTTCTTAAGCTGTGTATAAGATAGCAAAAGAGAAGAGCAGAAGAATTAAGTAGTACTTCCAGTCTGAAGAGTGGCAGTAAATAAATGATACTCAGTAATCAAACCAGTCTGATCTTACTGTTTGTACCCCTACTTGCCCCACAAAGCCAAATCCAGTTGCACAGGATGTTGGATTCTTTTCTTTTGAGCACCATTGATAGAAATATGTAAAGGAACTGTTTAATTGTTTAAAGCCCTCCCATTTCCCTCCCCACACTTAAGCCAACTCCTAATACCCCCTCTCCCCCACCTTTGTCTATGGGATTTGTTGTGGCATGTTGCCACAGGGGACTTGTGAGATCATTGGTCACCAGCCACTTGCAGACTTGATTGTATTTTGTTGTTTTCTGTCTAGGGTGGCTTCTTCTGTTTGCTTTCATTGGAGATGTCTGCATTGTTCGGCTATTTAGATGGTAATTCACAAACACACCTTGTTCACACATTTAAAAGAAAATATACAGCATAAGCCTAAACCAGATTTCATCAAGTATACAAAATGCAGTACAATGTTTAAGCAGGAGTTCCAAACTACCACTATGGAGTCTTGTTGGACATTGGTTATGTCTGTTATATGTTATTACAAAATTATTTAACTTATGACACTGAAAGACATACACACAACATTAGCTAACATATACTTTAAAGGTAAATGTAATTCTATGTCTGTCCCCCTACTTATGTCTGTGCCCCACACAATTACTGAGAAATCAATCCAGGAAGAAGAGAGCCTTCACCCTCACCCAGTGGTTAAAAAATAATTTGGTGGGCCCTGGAACCCTCTGTAAAGGAAATTGCAAGATGGAGTCATTTTGATTTGGAAGCTCTGTGTGAGAGGCTGTGTTTGCTAAGACAGCATTAATTACAGAATGTATATCAAGTCATAGATAGTCAGAGAAGCTAGTGGCTTAGATTGATAAGAAGATAGACTGTTTCTATAGATAATAAGGGTGATCCACAAATTTAGATTATAAGACAGTCCCTCGTGTCTGGAACCTGCTGGGAAGCTATCAACCTAGTCTGGTAAACAGGTTGACGGGGGCCAGGTAGCCGAGGGGTCACAGGAGTCTGGCCACTCTCATTGGTCAAGGACAGTAACTGTTACCCAAATAAGCTGTAAACAACAACAGAGGCGGGCTAAGTATGTGCTGCCTATTAAGTATAATCTAATTGTGTAACCTGCATAATAAGAGTAGTAACACCATGTAGGGATTTTAGGCATGATGTAACTTGTATTATGCATGAGCTTGTTGCATTATCTAGACCGTATTTTGCATGTTAGAAAGTATGTATGACCTGTAACCCCTATACTGGGGGTCTTGGTCTGAGAGGCTAGCTTCTCTTTGCTTCCCTGTGGTGCAGTTCCTTTCATTATTCAGCTG
>VOCP01053153.1:0-28146 GCA_007922195.1 Podocnemis expansa
ACCTGCCATTTTTGAATTATCAATGTGAGAAAAAAACAAAACAATGACTTGGAGGAAAAAATCTTTTTTCCAGTAACTGTTAATTAAAAATGCCATCCTGGATTCTGTGCAGATCTCCTCCCCACAACCCACATGACCCCACCCCTGCCAAGAAGGAGGTTATTTTGGGTAGTAGCCAAGACTAGAACATTGCAACTTAATGTGAAAATGTTGCACAGAAGCATGGCTATAGGAGAACAGGAAGTTATAAGGGACGTGGTTTGCAAACTTGATTATATTAGTGGTCAGCATTAGCTATAGTTTTGCTACCAGCTGTCTGCTAAAACTGATACTGGTAAATACTATTTCCTTCTTAAGAATTTCAGGATAAACCACTGTAGACATACAAAGACACAGCGAAAAATACACATGCACTCATCTCAGTGAATAGTTTGCCCTCAGTGGCTAATAAATAACATATAAGGCAGCTGCACGGGGGGGGGTGCCTTTTGGCAGCTGCTGCTTCCCAGCATGGTGGGGCATTTATGACATTCACAGTTTCCCCTTTGTTTGCTAAATCCACATTTAGCCTTAGGTCCAGTAACGCCTCACTATGATTCCAGCTGGGTCAGTAGCAGTAGCTCTCTTCTCAGGCCAGCAAAGAACGTGCTGGCTCAGGGGGGTCAGCAAACTGCAGCTTCTTGAGCTTCAGACCCCTTTGCTCCACAGGCTTGCCCAACCCCTCAGCTAGGACTGGTGGGGAAACCGAGTCCATGCGCCCAGCCTCCAATCCAGTGGGTCTTCGTGATTCACTTGGAACCAGTTTCTCCCAGTCCCTCAAGGCTTTCTACCACATCTCTCCAGTTGATGGCTTCCCAGACTTAATGCCCAGCGATCCTCTTCTCCTACATGATCTAATTACCGCGGGGATGGGGGAGGCAGGGCCTTCCCACCAGACTGAAGTTCCCTGCTCTCACTGGTTCCTAGTCTTTTTGGCTGCTGCTATCCCAACCTTTTTATCTCCCCAGCTGGCTCATGGCCACCAAAGAACACCTGCTGAGGAGACAGCCATGGTCCAGTTAACCCTTACGCAGCTTGTACAAGATGGGATGTGTCCACCCCATCACGCAGCCCTCAACACAGAAAATCCTAAAACAATTTTTATAGAAGGATTCTGGTTTTTTGGCAAATGAGAGCTGACAAAGTATCGTGCAAAGAAAAAAAAATCCCACTTTGTTGATCTATTTAGCTGGTCCACAATTTAATTATTTTCTCAGTGGATGGGTGCAGCCAGCATTGGAAATGAAGTACCTAAAATCTGCAGAACAGGATAGGAGCAATTCAGCTCTCACTTAGGGACTGTTCAATAACTGAACTGCCATGTCTGAGCCCCAGATTAGCACTCAAAGCTATGTTAATGCACAGACCTCTAATTCGAAAGACATTCTTTGCCCATCTGCTACACACTGACCTTTCTACATCCAAGAGTTCTTAGCTGTGCTCTCCAACAATACAGAACTGTCTGACCATGTAGGGAAAAACTTATAAACGGGCAAAGGATAGCTGGTATTTATAGGGACGCTGAAATAACATGCACCAGACTGCAATTTTCCAGAAGAAGTAAGAGGCAACAAAATGTTCATGCTACTCATTTTTAGACTGAAAAGTGCTATGTTCACTACATTCATTTTTAAACAGCTCCATGCCTTGCCCAAGAGCCTGCAGCTGGCACACTTGAAGACTGAGCTAGAGATGTATATTTTAAACCACAAGAGTAGAGACAAGTCAAGATTTTCAAAGGGTTTAGTGATTTGGGTGTGCCCTTTTCAAGCACTTTAAATGGACTGGATTCTCAGAAAACTAATAAAATTGGGCCCATTTAACATGTTCCAGGTTAAGTTCTCAAAAACTGTGGCACTCTGAATTGCAAGTTGCTTTAGAAAATCTTCACCTTCTTTCTGCAGTCTCAGAACACACAAGTTCAGTCCTCCAGTAAACATGGCTGCACTTAACATGCACCACTTAAAATGAAACACAGAATACAGGCGTTTCTAAATATTCACATATAAATCTAAAGCTAAATGAATAATGTTCTGCAGACAGAGGTTCTGGTGAAATGCCTTCCCTCTCTGCTCAGTGTCACATTGAAGAAAGCACTTAGCTGAAACATTTGCTCACAGAATGCCTATGCAGCTCAACAGCTGTGTCAACCCCCATAGAGTGCTTTCAAAGACTCATTTTTCTGGGCAGACCTGCACTTCACAGTGTGCAAAGTCACCTCCCTGTAAATTATCACATGAACTCACAGCATTTGTCAGGGAATGCAGAAATCAAGGAACCATCCATGAATAGGCAATAAACTATATGCACAGATCATTTTACCAGGACCCCCATGAGCCACATCAGTTACAATGGAGAGCGCTTGAATTTTTCAAAGAGGAATTTCTACCAAAAATGCTGCTTATAGGCAAAGTCCTTGCTCAGGACTAGATCTTGTCACCCATGCTCACACAGTATATTCCATTGAACTGTCATGGAGAAAACTGCCATGCCACTCTGCATAAAAATGAGAAGCAGAATCAAGAGATCTTCATCTGAGTGAGGACTACTCTAACACCTGATCCACACTGGTGGTAAAATTCAGTGGCAGTCTGTGGGAGACAGGCAAGCTATGAAGACCACCACCCAGTTTGCATATAGCCTGTCAATTTCCCAACTTCTGTGTACCATGGTGTCCACACTACAAAACACCAACAGGAAATGTCATCCAGTCGATGAAGCATCAATCCTTTTGTGTAGATTAAATACTAGTGTTGACTTTTGGATCAACTGAGCCATCTCTATGGCTGCTCAACTGACCCTGAAGAATTGATCTGGCCACACTGTCAAAACCACTGTGAGTGTAGCCATACCTAAAGAGAGCACAAACTGCACCTACCTTACCAAAGTGCCTTGCTAGGTTCTCTTTCATGCCAGTTTCCAAAGGGATAGCCATGTTAGTCTAGTTCAGGGGGAAAAAAACACACCACACAAGGAGTCGTGTGGCACTTTAAGACTAACAGATTCATTTTTTGCATGAGCTTTTGCATTTATTTTCATTCCATTCTGTAAGTTCACCCATCTTCGAAGCATCTGACGAAGTGGGATTTTCTCCCACGGAAACTCATGGGAAAAATAAATCTGTTAGTCTTAAAGTGCCACACAACTCCTTGTTTTTCTTCTCTTTCATGCACTGAACTTTCAAACTGTTTAAGCACAAAAGCAACTCCAGTCCAAATTCTCAAAATGTATGTATGCTCCTAATCTGCATTAAGACCAGCAGAGAATGGAAACTCAGTTCCCTGAGTGAACAGGTACTTTGGAGAAGGCCTACCACCAGATACCAGTTGCTGGAGTTTTAACTCATGGGATATATCAAATCCTTTAAATTGCCTTCTCTTACGTGATGCAGCCAGATAATGGGGATGGCCTGGAGTTTGAGAATGATCTCGTCTGGGCTAGAGGTTGATGTCATGTATGTTTGAGTGCCCAGATGAAACTCTATGAGGATCACAATAATGGCATTGTAGACAATTCCTCGGAAATGACTAAATGGGTCCTTTCAATCCATTAAAATAACTTTGTAACAATTAGAGTGGCTCTTCAATTAGCTTCTGAGCATGCAACATGCCACCCAAAGATATAATTATTGCCCAGAGTTATTGTTCAGCACCGCACCTAGCAATCCGAGTGCCATTATCCTGCCTTTTCAACAATCCACTGCACATCTGTGACAGCGCCACAAGGCAACCCTCTCCCAAAGCGTCTCTCTGCACTTCAGGAACACTTCATGGATAATTAGGGACATGGGTCCTGTGTCTCAAAGATAACCCAGCTATTAAAATTACCAGGCTATGAGATCCTTGCCAGGGAAATTGCATTTCAGAGGTACAGAGGCTGCTGGTGAGTGTGCAGCTGAAATGCAAAGGTGAAAATGCAGCCTTGCTGAAGCCATTCAGAACATTACCACTGATTTCAGTGAAGCCAGGGTTTCAGCCTGAGCCTGCCAGGAAATGTTGCCAGTCACAAGAGAGTCTTGGGGTCACAATTTTTTGCAAGTGATTTGCACCACCTCACTTAGAACCAAAAGAAGGGACCTTTCAAAGGAACCCAAGGGAGTTAGGAGACCAACTCAAACTGATTTTTAATGAGTTGGGTGCCTAACCCTTTCAGCCACTTGGAATAGTCCACCCCAAATTCCTATGATCACCTGAGCAGGTCCACCAGCTTTGATGGTTCTACTGATGTGGGTACAGGCCACAGAACTGGGCCCTGAGTGGCGCACTGCACTACACAAGTAAAGATGATGCAATAGTGCTGTGCAGACCTAGACTGATTTGGAGTTTCTTTATAAAATCCTAAACTCACTTGACACCCATTGAACTAACCTGGAAAACATACAACACTGCCTGGTTTCAAACTGTAGAGCCCTGCACGGATACAAATAAGTGGATCCATATCTGGCCTGCATCCACAAGAAATGGTCCACAGATATCCGTGTTGTATCCACGGATGCGGATAAGGCGGATATCCGCATACTTGCAGGGCTCTAGCTCTGTGCAGATAAAAATATGTGGATCCGTATCTGATCTGCATCCACAAGAAATGGTTCGCAGATATCTGTGCTGTATCTGCTGATGCCGATATAAGGCGGATATCTGCGGATTTGCAGGGCTCTATCAATCTGGTTTCAACTGTGTCTTCTTTTCAAAGTAGAGGTCTTGTGGATAATAATGAATGGGATCATGTAAAGAGCCTCTGTCATAATACACAGGTGGGCAAAGGTGTAAATTTTCACAGGCAACTTTGCCTTTCACATGCCTGGAATCTGGATTGCTGTGCCTTGTAGCTTTAATATACTTTGAACATATATTCATGTAGGAACTAATCCTGGAGTTTTCTGTAGTCACAGGAGCAGGAAATCTGATTGAGCTTATGATGCAAGTAGGTAAACCAAGTTTCAAAACACAGTTTTACTTTCAGATTAATCTTTTTTACCCTGAATCTATGTGACTTTCTCTTCACAGACCTGAATACACCAATATGTCTCCATGCCACTGAAAAAGTTGTCATAACGTACATTGTAAACCTTAATGTTTTCAGAGCCTCCAACACTTTTTCCTTTTAAAGAGAAAGACTAGCAAAAGTGTATATACTGTCACAGAATATAAGGTGATTTAAATATGCTATAAAAGATTCTGAACATCCCAGTTAAATTTTACACCTTTTTCTCCTTGGCTTCTATATGGAAACTTTAGAAATGTCAGTAATTTACAGAGTGTGCACCAGTATTTTATATTGTACTGCCTTCTTTTGCTGCAATTTATTGCACTTACATATTAGTGCAACACAGTTACACGTTTGAGGGGAATATGGGCTACTAACTTCACAAAGCCAAGCACTGGAAAATTAATTATGTTGTGATTTCAAATACATCTAATCAGTCACATATGAAAATGTTATTTGAACAATTCTGAAAAATGTATAGCTAAAATAGGGAAAAAAGTCTCTTCCTATAATTGTGTTGAAGTCACATATTACACGATAAATTAAGTCTGATTTGCCTTATATCCACATATCTCTGTAATCAGGAAACGTACTGTCACTCTTCTCTTTATTTCTTAGTACTAGTAGAGGTAGAGGAGGAGTTTTTGTAATGGAGTAGTATATTTCTACCAATTAATATATTCTAATACCAACAGTGAGCATGATTATTATCTGCCATGACCTCCTGAAAAATACAGACCCAGACTTCACCTAGAAGTTCTTGGCCAATGACTTGCATTTTAACTAGATCAAATCTCTTAGAATGCCATCTAACCTTGATTTAAAGATGCCAGGTGATGGGAAATTTGTCCCATGGAACAATATACCAGTTTAACAGCTATGCATTCCCTAAGGCAGATTTCATTTTTACGTATACCAGAGGAACTGAAATCCAATCTTCCAGGGGTTGATTTTTAATTAGAAAGCCTTCCTATCATCCAGCATGGTAGTGACTAAAATACTTTACCATATGGTGTCTTAATGCCCTTTGTAAAACACATCAGTTTTTATACGGTTGTCCAGAACATAAAGATCACCACCACCTCAGCCGGCACTCAGAAGACACACCGAGGTGAAGATTAAACATTCTACATCTTCACAACTTGCATGAGGCATGGTGATGACACAGGGTGCAGAAGCTGAAACTGCCACCTATTTCCAGGTGTCAAGCCCAAGAGTTTTCATGAGCTTAAATTCACTTTAAAAGTATTATAAACTCCCCCACGTTGGCCTGGTTCTCCTTTCACATGCTCCACTTCTGCACTGCTATACTTATACTGATTCTGAATGTGCCCAGGTGCTTGCTAGAAGTGAACCAGACTTAGAGTCTGCCACATTTTTAAATCATTTAATTACCTGGGCCATTCAAAATCATCTCCAAATTCTTGGCATTTATTAATAGGGAAAAGGCCTCTTTTGAAACAATGAATTTAAGTTTCATGACATTGCATAGACACAATACAGTTCTTGCTCAGAATTTGAAAACTCCCTTTAAGATCTACCCAGCATAGGGAGTTGTTGGTCTTGTAATACTCCATCTGTTCTGGGCCGGGATAAAAGGCTGTAAAAAGCAAAAGCAGCTGTCTTTCAGAATTTCAAAAATGCAACAAAATTCTGAAGACGACTGACAAATAAGAATATTCTCCGAGTTCTTTTTTCTGGTTCTAACTGCCACTTGTTCATGGGAGGGATCAACTTTCAAAAAGAGTGAGCCAACGTGGGTGAACTAATATCTTCTATTGGACCAATCTTCATTGATGGCAGAGACAAGTTTTTGAGCTACACAGAGCTAAAATACGTCTCTCTTCCACCAATAAAAGACCTTACCTTTCTCCTATCCTGGGACCAACACTGCTACAAGAATATTACATGCAACTTTCAGCTGGCCAGCTTTATGGCAAAGACGTGTCAAATCACTGGCTTTTACCCTAATGACCAAGGCAGAAATCTAGTTGAGGACATCAAGAAATGTGTGTGATACTGATTCTTATTTACACTAAGAACCCTTTCTACAGCTCTGGCGGTCTAAAGAGGCATTAAACAGTAAGCTCTGTGAGAGAGGAACTGTCTTTTTCTGTGTTTATGAAGTGCATAGCATAATAGGGTCCCAGTGCAGGGTTATCAGAGCTTCTAGGCACGACTGCAATATAAATAAAATAATAGTAATAAACAGACAAATAATAAAATAAAGTGGCCATACATTCCATTTACATCCATCTTTCAACTACTTTACCCTGTTACAGCACGTAAAATGCCATGTCTCAAATCAATTTGTTAATAGATATCTACCTGAGTAATGAGAACAGCAGAAACAGATCTTCCCACAGGAAGAATAGAATAATGGAGATGCTGCAGGCCCTTGGGGTACTGGCAGCGTTGGATGGAGGAAGCCTACTTCATGTCTTCCCTAAAGATTAGCTCAGAAGGGTGGCTACCTAATGGAGGGCAGCACTCTTGTGAAAACCTGCCTGTTATTCAAACCCTTCACTGTGAGTAGAGCTGAAGCACTTTGGAAAATGTCTCTGTAGCCCTGGGCACTGATGGAGTCCCAAGAAATCAAGCCCCATATTTCTCATTCCTGCTGAAAGTGCTTGGTCATGGCTGGATGCTGGTCCCACCGAGTCAATGGGAGCTCTGTTGTTTGTTTTGATGACAGGAGTGGTAGGCCAAAGCTGAGTGATTTATATGTTCCCATCTGTAACATTTTAATACAAGGAAGGCCTTTTGCCGTCTGTTTGTCTTCACTTCTGCCCTCTCCCCTTCTTCCTATTGTATCACTCCTGATGATTCACGTCCCCTTCCTTGAAGGCTTTACCTTCTCCCACCAATTCTCTTCCAGTTCACTCACTATGATCCATGAGCTAAATATTATCTCTGGGGGACAACTGGGCCACCTTCACTGCAGCTGGCGAGCACTTACTTTTTAATAGCCTTTAATAGCATGGGTTAGCTATTTGAATAAATCTAATTACTAATGGCAATAGATACACAAATTCAACACCCCTCCCCCATAATGCTAACCTAGACATTAATTCTGAAATGAAGGAAAAACTAAGTTTTCATCCATGCAAAAGTCTTTCCCAGGAGTACAGAAGACATCAACGTAGTCCA
The DNA here is from genome assembly GCA_007922195.1 of Podocnemis expansa. Taxonomy (NCBI): domain Eukaryota; kingdom Metazoa; phylum Chordata; order Testudines; family Podocnemididae; genus Podocnemis; species Podocnemis expansa. The sequence goes on from VOCP01053153.1 coordinate 8,176, forward strand.
AAGACATCCCATATATTACTCAGCAGGGAAGGAAGGAAGATGTGTTTGCAAGAAGGAGAAGATAGGTTGGCTTGTAGCAAAACTCTGGAACAGTCTCACTTAAAATGTAAAAAGAGCAAGTCGAAGAGGAACATAAAAATAATTCAAGCATGTACACAACATGAACAGCATGTTTTCCCATACCCCCACATTAGGGAGTGGGTCGTTGGAACTTTCCATAGTCCAGCCTGAATATTTGCCTTTTGATAAATCCTGATTAAATCTGCAATTGCAGTTACTGCAAACAGAAAAAAGAAAGGATACTTGCCATGAGCTACTTCTGTCCCATGTTCAGCAGGTGTTTGAAAGTCTCAAATTGAGACATATTCCCTGATATTTATTTCCACTCCCTGGATGCTTCATGTTTCTGCTACTGCTTTTGCAGGAACCTGGGAGAATTTTTCTTCCCCTCCCTTGGCTCTTAAAATAGCCACCAATGCAATTTCCAACTGATAATGGTGGCTGTGGATTCCCCCAGTGTGAGTCTGAGCTTGTTGATTTCCATAGTGTGGGAACACCAGTCAGTCCCCAGCAGCATGAACCACAGCCCTGTCAATCCGCACTCCTTTCAGTCCCACCCAGGCTGTGAGAAGAAAGTCAGTTATTCCCCCCGGAACAGAAAAGAAACTGATGTTCACGGATAAGTCGCAGAATGTGAATTTTGTTGATGTCGTGCAGCTACCTGCTGTGTTTCCATTGGCTTGGGCATTAATGAGACAAGTATCATTGCAGAACTTGACAGGCCTGCACAGGCAGTATAGAAATACGTGCGCTGCAAAATGACTGACTGTGCATATGCAGACACATGTTGTGGTCTCCCTACACATGCACACTAGGGTCAGGCACAGTGATTTTGCTTATAGCCTGCTGTTTGATCTGAACTGTTGTAGGTATTTCATCATCTGTATTCTCATTAGACAACTCATCTTCCATACTTATATGGTCGTCTAACTGACTGCCCCAGAACTAGTTGCTATGGCTGCTGCCTTCTGGGTCTCCTTACGGAACATGCCCTCGCACAGAAGGTGCAACCTAATTTCCTTTAAATCAGGGGGTCTCAAGCTCAAATCACCATGAGGGCTGCACGAAAACTAGCATGTTAGCCCAAGGGCCCCACCACGCATGAGGACTAGTATGGTAGCCTAATGGTTATACCACTGAAACCTTTTCATACAATGATATTGCAAATATTGATAGCAGTAGTGTCACACAGGCCCAAGAAATAACTTTAGGGGCTGCATGTGGCCCTTGGACCATGAGTTCAAGATCCCTGCTTTAAATGGACCGACAGACTCTGTTTCACTTCCATAGGATGCTCAAACCAGACCCGTTGGTTTGCATTCACACATAGATTTGCTGGGATAAGACGTGGTTTACGCTTCCTGGATCAGAGTCATTCTGAAACATCTCTGGTCATTACCAAGATCCAAAGAGTCTAGTTCAGTAAAACAAACAGACAAGGAGTCCTGTGGCATTTAAAAACTAACATTTATTTTTTGCATGAGCTTTTGTGGGAGAAAATCCCACTTTGTCAGATGCTTTGAAGATGGGTGAATTTACAGAATGGGAGGAAAATAAATGCTGGGGAGTGTAAGTCATGGGATCAGGTCACAATGAAACAGCAAAGCAAAGCAATTGTTAAGATACAAACACTGGGAAACAGCACATGGAGGAGGGTGAAGTCAAATCACCTGTTTTAATGGGAAAAGAAGCCATAGTCATGTTTTAATCCTGCTTTCACACAATCTGACCTGCATCTCAATTCTAATTCAGCTGTTTCTCTTTGAAGTCTTGATGTCCCTCAGCTTTAAACAGATACTTAAACAGCCACCCAACCTTAAACAGATACTTACCAGCAACTACAGATCTACAAACAGAAATATTAAAGCAAGCACATATCTCTGCAAGGCTGCAACAAACCATGCTGCCAACTTTGCCCACATATCTGCACAATAGACACCCTCATAAGACCCAATCAAGCCAGCTACTCCATCAAGGGCTCATTCACCTGCTCATCCACTAATATGATTTATGCTACCATGTGCCAGAAATGCCCCCACACATTATACATTGCACAAACAGGACAATCCCTGTGCAAAAGAATAAATGGGCACAAAATGGACATCAGAAATCATAACGTGCAACAACCAGTTGCCGAGCACTTCCATCTTTCTAATCTCTCTATGGATGATTTGTTAATGACTGCTCCAGAAGGTCCATGGGACATCAAGACTGCAAAGAGAAACAGCAAAGAGAGCAGCATCCACCCTGCTCTGTACCAATGGGAAATGCCCTTCCATTGATGCAGTACCAGCCATACACTAATTTCCTTCAGAACCAAAGCTCCACAAATTGTCGGACTCTTTGACTGTGAATCTGCAGGCTTTTCCACACCAGGCCAGGCACAGTTAAAGGGAAGCACTTCTTGTTAACCTGACTGTAACCAGGGACCAGCTGGAAATCTGTAACCCATGATTCTGCTAATCTGCCTCTTAATTTAGCAATTAATAATTAATTGCAGCTTTGTTTCATAGTGGAATCCTATAGCAGTAATTACCCATGTCTGAATGCAAAACAATTATCCCCTCACTTCCATCTTCTGCTCTCCCTCTCAATTAACTGACCAGAAGACAGCATCTTTTACTGATGGCTGATAATAACCCCTCACTCCTTTTTGTCAACGCAGCTGGAAATCATCAGGACAATTGATGCAGGTACCAGTCCATCAGCAGTGGCCCAGAGAACTCATCAAGCTGCAGCAGGACAGAAGCGTCACGATTCAGCAGGTTGCTGGAAGCCATGTGGCAGTCCACAGGAGAACTAACTCAGCCACAGGTGCCTTCCATGAGTCCCTTAACACGTGTTAATTACAAACGGTCATCTGCCCCATCATCCTGGCGCTGTCAATCACCAAGCGCACGGGACATATTTAATACTGCGCCTGCATCCCTTAGGCTGACAGGTCACCCAGACGCAGGACCAATTGAGACTCCAGGTGTGGGTGTGATACTTCATACCATTAACATTTTTTAAACAAAAGGGTTTATTTTTCAGATTTTTTCCATCAAACAGAAATCTATCACCAGCTGTTACTATGATTAACTAACCCCTGAAGCCCCGGGCTGAGCTTGTGTGTGGCTTTGAGTCTGGCTCTGAGTCTTGTGAGTTTGTGCCTGGCTCTGAATGGATGGCTGGTCTGATATCTGATACTGAGAGCAAGGACAGGAGACTGTAATAGCTCCCAGCCACCAGTGCTGAGGACAAGTTCAAAGTGGGTGAAAGGGGACACCTAGCGTAGGGGCAAAAGGGTAAAAGAAAGGGAGAAATTGGGGGAGGGACTGCATCTCCTAAAGCAGTCTATCTGGGTATTTAAATACTTCTCAGTGGAAATAAAAACTAGCTTGGGTGTGCCGTGAATATACTGCACTGGAGAGGGTGGGTTTTTACCCATACCCTTGCAGTTTCTTTCACCTTCATCCCAGAAGGCACTGACACATTTCTGGATCTATTCCCTTTGAGAAGACAGTTAAGGCCAACTCTCAAGCAATTATTCACATAGAGCTAGTGTTTCATGAGTGCTTAGTGGTCAGACATTAAAAATAATTATTTTGAATACTGGCTTATCCTGAAGGAAGGAGCAGGGAAAAAAATAAATTGAAAAACTGAGATTCCACAGGGAGATTTCGCGAAGGCAAGGGCAAGAAGTATGAGATAAAAAAAAATGTTTCCTAAGCAAACACATTAGTTGGAAAGGTTCAATGCACCCAGACAAGAGTAAGTTTAAGGCAATCAGGGGACCAGGCATGTGAAGACATATGGTATCCCCTTCGGGCAAGCCCCCCCCCAGAGAATCCTCTACCCAAAGTTCTGGTTCTTCATGAGAAAAGGGAAGAAAAACTAGGCTGGAATAAACTCTTTCCCCAGAAATACTCATTTTTGTCAATAAGCCATTTTGTCATTTAAAAATATTGGCCAGCCCTGCTTCAGAAATTGATGATCTAAAGTCTTGTCATGACAGGGGCCACCAGGTGAGCTCAGCAGCCAACCTTCCCTCCCAGAGAGGCTGGGGGAAGAAGGATGCATTCACATTTTCAATGCAGTTTGTACATACACTATACTCATGTAAAATAAACAAGGAGTCCTGTGGTACTTAAAAAATAAATTTATTTATTGCATGAGCTTTTATAGGTGAAAATCCATGCTGAGCATTCTCATAATGTCAAAGGTGGGTCCCCACTCCCAGGGAATATCTGGCTGGGACCTTCTTATTGAAAAGAGGAGGAATTGAACTGGAAAGAGTAATGGGCTCCAACTTCCACCATGACACCTGCTTTCCATTCACTCCCTCCAGCTGCACTTGAGCTGCTCTGCCTATAGTCATTCTGAATGACAAAACAAGGCTATTAGAAGTTACTGCCAGTATACTACAATGTGAGTCCAAGGTGGCGTTGTGGACAGCCTGGGGGCTGAGGACTCAGGAAACGTGTGTTCCATGCCTGCTTCTGCACCTTGTGCAAGTCACTTCACTGCCCCATGCCTCAGTGTTCCCAGTTGTGAAATGGGGCTAATGATACCTTCCTTAGGGAAATACTTTGCCATCAAGGGAAGAATCAATGTAAAAGTTAGGTATTAATAATGATTTCTAATTGTTAACATTTGTTGCTATTTCTCTGATAGGACTATCAGGATGTACACTGCTTAGTTATCTTTGGCTGTTCTCAGCCTGACAGCTCCCCACAAATCCAAGATGTGCAGCTATGGCTGACGAATGCTCACCTTCCTAGTTGATTAAAAAGCCAGGCATTGTGAGTGTCGTTTGCTCTCCTGAAAACTATTGAACATTATACTAAAACTCATTTGGAAATACCACATTAGCATTAGATGAACAGGCGATGTGCAGCACAACTTTAACATTGCAATTGCAGTCTAAGTCACAACAAAGCAGGTGACATGATGCACAAACATATAGCTGGTTTTAAAGGTCAGAGCAGTTTTAACTGGGTAATGTTGAGCTGAGTTATATATTTTTAAAATACCCATGTGATGCATTTACAACTTTTACAATTGTCAAATAGCCCCACTCAGCTTCTGGCAGGTATAATTTTTAAGCACAAGAAAGAAGTAGTGTAATTAAATTTCACCAACCTACTGTTTTCCATTGTCTCATCTTTGTCTCACCTTATACATCACCCCTTGGCACACAAAGGATGCCCTCTCTATGGCTAAGCGAGTGAGGTGAAAGGCAAGGAATGCAGACCACACTTGCAGCAAAAATGCTTTGCAATGATGAAAACTGTCACACTGTTTCCTGGCTGAGAAACAGTGTAGTCTAGTGGATAGTACACTGTCCTGAGAGTCAGGAGCATTTGGGTGTGTCTATACAGCAAAAAACCAAATGAAAAGCATTTCAGCAAAGTGTCTCTAAGCCCGGCTCTAAAAACAGAAGTGTGGACATTCCCAGCCAGGCTGGAGCTTGGGTTCTGAAACCTGGAAAGGAAGGGGGGGGGGGTGTCCTCAGCACCCAGCCTCCAGCCTGAGCAGGAAGGTCTACATTGCTATTTTTAGTCCGCTGGCACGAGCCCTGCGAGCACGCCTGTTGAAGTCTCCAAGACTCACTGCTGCAGGGTTTTTTGGCAGTGTAGATGTTTCTTTAGGTTCTCACCCTGCCACTGACCTATAATGTAACTTTGTCTAAGTCACTTCAATTCTTTGGTGTGTCTACACAACACCCCAAGCCCAGGCTCTGACTCGGGTTTGTGCCCAAACTCCACTTCTATCCAGACACACATCAACAAGCATTCAGGACCCGGGTAGGACCCCCAATGAGGCAGGTTAGAGCCCTAGTCCTGTTGGCATATGAACCCAAGCCCTGTCATTTAGCAGTGTAGATGAAGCTCAAGACGAGTTAGCATGGTTGAGAGACCTGACTCCAATAATGGGAAACCCAGGTTTACAATGCAGTGTGGATGCTCAAGGGTGGGCTTGGAAAGGCTGAGTCCACAAGCCCAGGTTTCACATATCAAGTTTACAGTGCAGTGTAGACACTCCCTCGTGGGCTGTGTTTCGTCTCATACCCTTCATCTTGTCTATTCAGACTGTAAGAACTTTGGGGTCAGAGCTGACTCTTACTATAGGTCTGTACAGTGCAAGCCAGACAGCAAGCCTCCAAGAGCTGTCATTGATGGAAATCTAGCAGGAGCAGCGCAAGCCGGAAAGCAGTCCTCTTCACTGGGAACGCTGCTACCTGCCAAGTGACTGAACCCTCTCGATCAATAGCAAAATTACTCCCCTTCCTCCTAAGTCTCCAGACTGATCTATTCACTCCCTCCCTTCCCAAATGTAAATGGGGGGGGGAGCATCCAAGAATTTACATATTTCAATGACAATGGGCTAATCTGGAAAATGTTATATGTTATCTCTGGAAAGCTGCAGTTTAATTTAATGCTTGAATTTTACCAGCTATTCTGTGCCAGCTTTAACACCAACAATGCAAGCCATTATTGGATATGTGTAAAAATTCTGCAGCAAGTTGCTGTTTAAGAAACAAACACATAATACAAAACAGAAAAGGATCTTCCATTCATACTTGACTTTAAAGTTCAGATCCTCTGCTGCTGTAGACTGGTGTAAACCTGTTAGGGTAGACTGAGTTTTGCCCATTTACATTAGCAGAGAATCTGGAGCTTTGATTTTTAAATGCCTTTTATTGGCATAAACTTCTCAAGTACCAAAAACTCAAGAGCGCCTGCTGGGTCTCCCACATTCTTCCTCTTTAACCCTCTTAATTTTAATTTCAAAATTTAGCATGCCAATTACAAAACCCCAATGAGACATGAATTATACTAGAATACATCCCCAAACACAGGGGGCAAGAGCCACACCTAGTGTAAATTAACACAGCTCTGTTGGCATCAATGGAACTTTAATGCAGGATCAGGCTCTGATTTAGCAGTTCATCTCTACTTAGAAGAGCACTTCAGCATGTGCTCAACTTTAAGCAAATGTTTCAATCCACTGAGCCTGACTCTCATTTATACTGAGGCCACTGTATCCCGTCCTAGCTAAAGGAACCTTAGAAGTGAAACTAAATGATTTTTTTTACCCGCACTTTAAGTCCCTTTACATTACTAAAGTGCTAGAGTTTGGCCTTCGTGGAAAAGAGAATCAGACTGTTGATTTCAACAGGACTTAAGCATGTGCTTGAAATTAAGCACCTGCCTAATTGTTCTGCTGAGCAAAGACTGACTTAAGCAATCATTTCAATGCTTTGCTGATTGGGGTTTGAATTAGTTAGATATCTATGTGTAGTTTGCCTTATTGTCTTTAGGATGGAAATCTAAATTATACAAAGATCCTCCATAGTGGACCATAAATAAGTAAATAAAAGATGTATATATTATTCAGACCCTGAGCCAGATTTTCAGCTTCTGTAAACTGATGTAGTTCCATTCTAGTAAATGAAGGAAATTTGAGGAAGGACCCAAAACTCATTACTGTTAGTGACTCTGTATTTTTAGTGCCTATTATGTCTTGCTTGATGGACTTAATCACAATAAAAAAAAAATAAGTTTTGGCTTTTTTTTTCTTCAAATTATTTTTTGAGCCCTAAAATGTGTTTCATGTTGTGTTTAGTAGCATAATCTTCTCTTCTAGCAATGTAGAAATGGTGTTAGGCGCTCCACATGCTCACTTCCCAGGAATACAAAGCCCCAACATCAATGTGAAGCCTGCTCTTCTACTTGTTTCTAGCTTTTAAACTGTCTGCTTTGTAATTATTGTTGACACTTTGAAAACAAGACCCCAACTGCCATGACTTCCTACACCCTGACAGCAGTCATGTTTTAAACAAAAGGCCACTTAGTTCTGACAAGCTCTTTAATCAGATGCTGGGACATTTCATGAAAGTCTTTTAAAGTATTAAGATGACATAAATTGCAACAAGTCCACAGAAACCGCTACTAGAGTATCTTACACATTGGATCAAATTCACTGGGACAAAATACCCTGGGATCAGCACCGGCAAGAAAATTAAACTCCAAAAAGAATTCATCATGCAAATTCTGGAGTATATTCTCTGGTTCCTACATATTCTTTCAATTATTTACATTACCATAGCGCCTAGAGGCCTAAGTCATGGTCCAGAGCTCTACTGTGTTCGGTGCTGTTCAAACACAGGACAAAAACACTGTCCCTTCCCCAAAGAGCTTCCAGTCTAAATATAAGACTCAAGACAACAGACGGCTACAGACAGACTAGCAGAGGAGTGCAAGGATGTCAAAAGTCTGGCATGCAAAGCATATTCATAAAGGCTCAGCTGTTTGGTCTGGCCATCTTGCTCATCTGGCTGACTTGAGAATACCTCCTAGGCCATATGTTATAGTCACAAGGACATCCAAACTCACAGTGGGGACCACAAACAACACAGAGACGCACTGAAGTCCAAGTTGAAAGTATGTCACATTGACCCCTGCAACTGGAAGTGGTTTACGAGGACAAAGCAACGTGGCACCAGATTTGCCTAGTCACCATGAAGCACCTGGACACAAGACACATTAATACCTTTATATGAGACCCAGGAAAGCACAGGGAAGGATACCAGTGCCTTCAACAGTTATGGACTACCCTGTTTGTCCTGCATGTACCAATATTTGAGGGTCTCGCATTGATGTGAGCTCACATATACATGTTCATCCATAGTGCCTGCTGAAGCCTCTTGCACCAATACTGATTTGAGACTTCATTACATGGACACAAGGAGACAATATTGGTCCACATGCATCTGACATTTCTCATGAATCCTAATCTGATTGATTCCACATATTGACACCGTGGAGAATATTTTGTCAGAATAATCTATTTAGTTTGGGCAAGATAAAGCCTGAACATTATTTTACTAATGTTTATATGGAGGCAAGCTGTTACTTTCAGTGACAATATGGATAGAGAGGTCACAATGCTTAGCTGCTGTCAACTTGTTATGGCTCAACTAAAGACAAGGGAGCTATATCTATGTAGAACAGTGGAGAAATACAGCCTTATGCAAAAGGTCAAAGTTCAAGGGTGCTATATTGTTGATAATATTGAGTCTCAAAGAAGATGAACTTTAACACTTTTATTCAGCAACTCATTTCCCACACTGGGTTTGTCCACATTGCAAAAACAAAGAAAATCCCAAAATGTGGCAGTGAGTTTCAGAACCCGGATCAACAGAGCTCATGCTACAGTGCTAAAATAGCCATGCAAATGTTCCAGCATGGGCTGGAGTCAAGCTCTGAAGTCCAGGTGGATGGAGAATCTCAGAGCCTGAGCTCCAGGCCACACTGCTAATTAAAGGGATGTCTAGATGGCTGCTTTTAATGCCACAGTGAAAGCCTGAGGTTGTTGATCCAGGGTTTGACAGCCAAGGCCAGCATTCTTTTGGTTTTGGGGGTTTTTTTGTTTGCAATGTAGAGTTATATTCATGGAGAATAGGTCCATCATGAATAGACTTATATTAATGGAGGACAGGCCCATCAATTGTCATTAGCCAACATGGTCAGGAACACAACCCTATGCTATGGGCATCCCTAAACCTCTGAGTGCCAGAAATTGGGCTTGGATGAGAGGGGATGGGATGGTTCACTTAGTAAGTTACCCTGTTCTGTTCACTCCCTCTGAAACATACCTGTCGGAAGACAGGATACTGGGCTAGATGGACCTTTGGTCTGACCCCATATGGCCATTCTTATATATCTCCTGTCTTTCCTTGCAGTTGAGTTTCTGAAAATGTATTAAGCCACCGCCATCTGATAAAATAAATAACTCTAAGCAGCAAAACTGAAAGTCTTTTTAAGGATTTCAGATTTTAAGTATTGCATATCTTCTGCAAAGTACAAATGTGCACACACATAATAAATGCACTGACATAGTGGATGGAGTTAGCAGAACCTTCTACAGCTAAGACTGAATTCCAATTTCTGTTCTTAACCCACTTTTCAATTACTTGGCTATTCTTTGAGACTAACGCTTTCCCTGATTGGTCTCACTCTCCTCTTTTCCTTTGAATGTTTGAGCAAAACTACCTAAGCTAGGAAAGATACTCTTTTTTTGCCATATGCTTCGACCAGAAGTTTTTTTACAGATTAAAAAAAAAAGAGAACTAAAATAAGAAACTTCAAACTCAGCTTCTTTTATTGATCTTCTCAAGCTTTAACTATCAATTTATTTTTTCAGCTAATTAGTGCAGAACTGGAAAAGTTATGAGCATCTTAAGTTATACATTTCTAATGCAAGTATTCTACCCCAGTATAAGCTATTTAAAAAATGCCAAATTTGGCATCTATAACTCAAGACAATTGAAATATCCACGTCTAATATTTTGAGAGAGAAAACCATACAAGTCTGCGAAGGAAAGGTGGTTTTGGATGTGCTCAGTTAAGACGAGTGGGTTGAGGATGTATTAAGCCAAACAGCTTCACATTCAAATTACGTAAACTTAGTGGTTTTGGGAAAAACAACACTCAAGATCGAGAAGCCAAATAGCTTTGATTTGTTTCTTTCTCCACCCGCCATTTGTGTAAACTAAGAATTTTTTAATTTAACACAAAATACCAGAACTGGCCTTAATGAAATATTATGTTTCTGAAATCAAATATTCAGCATTCAGCATGCATCTGACAAAGCAGGCTGGAGCGCATGAAAGCTTATGCCCGAAGAAATCTGTTGGTCTATAAGATGCCACAGGACTCATTTCTTTTGCTCTACACAGACTAACATGGCTACCCCTCTGGATATTTCAGCATTCAGTAAACATCTATGGCTAAGACTGAAAACCTGCCCATAATTCTGCCTTCAGGCACCCAAAATATAGTGTCTCTTTGAATCACGGTACATTACTTGTCAAAGAATAGAATATACCCTACGATATGGAGTGGCATTCTTCATCCAGCCTCACATACACTAAACATACTGGTCAGTGCTGACGCTTAACCTAATCAATGTGCTCGTAAGGATAGAAAAGTAGCAGCAGACCAGGTGCAGAGCATGCTCAGGCATCCAACGTCTCTGACACTTGAAGAGCAGAGATCAGCAGTGGCTCAGTGTTTTGAAGTGGAATTGGGGCTGAGGCAATGGAAGAGAGGGTTGACAACATCACTGCTTGATTGTTCAACTCCCCCACACAGGGGAAGCACAGAGGTGTCCTCTGGTGTCACATAGGCTACAAAAGCACCTGGAAGGAAAGATATGCTCCCCCCAGAACACCTGTTCTCCCAGGCTTTGCAAGACTGTGTGACTGCAGGCCAGATCCTCACCCAATGTAAATCAGAATAATTCCACTGAGTTCAACAGAGCCTGCCTGGTCTCCACCAGGGAGGATTTTCTAAGCTGTCAATAGAATCACTGTGTTGTCAGTGAGAAGACTTGAAATGTAGAATTTCAATTATTCATAATCCCCCCCCCAAGTTGCTACACAACACAATGGCTTGCAGACATAGCAGTATTCTGAGAACTTACATCTGTTCAGAGCTGTAAAATAGTCCAAAAACCCAGCTGTTGTCCTCTCCAAGCACTGTCCGATAATGCCACAGGAAGTATGTTTATAAAACACCAGGTGTATAAAATCAGATGGTGTTGCAGACTCTGTCATTTTAGAAAACGGAGCAATATTTGTGGACATTTTAAAAATATTTAGATGAGTAGTTTGTATTTTACTCTGACTTGAGAATAATATTTGTATATAAAAAATAAAGTTCACTTGAAGTTGGTAAATCAAAATTTTGCTTGTGAGAACATTTGTATGTGGTATACATTTACTTTTACTACTACTTCATTTGGTGTTTGCATTTCATTAGGGCCTACGGACAGCAATATTCTAAATATTTTAGATACACATAACAAGAGAAAGCCCCTGCTCTAAATAGACAAGATAAAAGAAGGCTGATTAATATTATCCCATTGTACAGATAGGGAACAAATAAGATCAATCTCTAGGTCAGCGGTTCCCAAACTGTGGTACATGTACCACCAGTGGTACAGCTCCACCAACTAATTACTGTCTGCCTACCCTTACTGTGAAATTCAGCAGCACTCAATGGGAGAAATGCAAACTCTACGTAACTAGCATATCTTGTGTTGACTTCCTAAATTCTAATGAGCATGTTGTCTCCACTATGCTGCAGTGATGGGACGTCCTCCCATTGATGCAGTGTTACTCTTTCTTCCAGGGGTGGATGTATTAAATCGATCTCCAGATTGACTGAGTGGGTCTCCACTTCTGCTCAATCAACCCCAAAGAAACAATCTGACAGAGTCGAAGTTGCTGCAGTCTGTGAAGCCATGCCCAAAGGCTGCAGAATTATTTTTAAAAAATGTTTTGTTACACTCACTCCATTTATTAATATTTTGCAAGACTACAACTTGTTATATACATAGCTGTGCTATTGATACAATGTGTTTCAACAACACTTAGGTTTTAAGACTGTTTTCATGCATAAAAAATTGGGGTGGTGTTCCATGTTGGTGGTGTGCAATGTGATAGAATCTGGGAACCACTGACTTAGCTCTTACCAGTACTTTATAAAAGAGTCAGCATTGTTTTCCCTATTTTACAGTTGGGTAAACTGAGGCAATGGAAGGGGATGTTATTTTCTGAAGGTTGCCAAGAAGGTCTGTGGTAGAACCAGGAACAAAACCGAAATCTCGAGTGTCCCACACCATTACACAATGCATTCAACCACTGCGCTTTCCTACTAAGGCTCCCAGAAAGTGACTTACCCAGTGTCTCCCAGGGATCCTGTACGAGACCTGGAAACTGTAACAAGATTGCCTGAGTGCCAATCAAGCCCTTCTTTCTTTTTGTAGCCTAGCTGATAACTGTGGCTTTACCAGCAAGCTTTCAGATTCTTCATCTTAAGGAAAGCCAGTTATAATGACTGATATCTCTCATGTGGCTGTTGTGACTTCAGATTGTGTTGCTTTGACTCATTAGCTCATTCAGACTAGCACTGTATAAAAATAAAAATAAATACTCTCAAATACCTACTGCCTGTTGATTATGGAAAGCACCCACATTGCTCTGTTGAGATGACTGCCTTGCAGAAGATAATTGCCCTGAAAAAGAGATGACTAAGACTTTGTCTACACTACAAACCTTACCTGATATAAGCAGTCTTGCGCTGATCCACTCGCGCATGCACCTACACTTAAATCTGTCTACCCCCAATGTATGTGACCATTACCCTGACAAAACAACATGACCTCCATGAGCAGCACTGAGCCAAGGCCAATGTATGGAGGCCAACACAGCAAGGGTGTACATGCCACATCGCCTATGTCAAAGCTAACAGTCCTCCAGAAGCTGTCCCACAGTGCCCAACAATGACCACTTTGGTCACCATTGTGGACACCACTGATTGGGTTCATCTAGATCAGGTGTGGCCAAACTGCGGCTCACAAGCTGCATGCGGCTCTTTCAAGAAAAACTGCAGCTCCTCGAAGAACACAGCAGGGAAGGGCGGCATAGTGGGAGACAGGCAAGAAGTGTGCAATGGTTGGGGACCGCAGAGAGGCAGTGGCGTGGTAAGAGCTGGCAGGAAAGCGGCGGCAGGGAAAGGCAGCATGGTCAGAGCTCACAGGGAAGGGGCAGTGTGGTGAGAGCGGGCAGGGAAAAGCAGCATGATCAGGGACTGCAGGGAAGGGCAGCATGGTCAGAAGTGCAGCATGGTCAGGGAGAGCAGAGAAGCAGCAGCATGCTAAGAGACTGCAGGGAAGCTGCAACAGGGGTAGAGGAGGGAAGCACGGCATGGTTGGAGAAGCTGCAGTATGTTTAGATTTTCTCATAGGCCCTAATGCAGCTTACTCATTGTTAAAAATAAAATCATGTTTTATAAGTCCTAAACATGATGTGGAATACTGAGAAATGAAAATACGAAGGATAACAGTTTAAAACTGAATGTAAATTACTTTCAGTTTTTGGCACAACTTACTGCTGTTAAGCATTGTATTCCAAAATGAAATTCAAAACATTGTGCAATACTTAGAGATCAGCATCTGAGAGAGCTTTTACCTACTGCATTGACAAGTTACTGCCCAGATTTTAAAAAACTTGCCACAAGCCTGCAGTGTTCTAGTTTTCATAGTAACCTTAAGTAATTATTAGAATCTGACATTAGTAGGATCAATATTTGCCCTGTTTTTACGATAAAGTTAAAGTATGCAATGAATTTTAAGCTTCGTAATTCTGGAGTAGGTAAAAATATGTTTATATGCCTCAGTGCCACTCTCAAAGGTTTAATAATCGACTTGTGCGGCTCTTGAGTTCCATAAGTTTGGCCACCCCGATCTAGATCATAAGACCACACTTCCTCCTTAAAGCACCTAGGATTTTTAAAATACCTTCTCTTGATTGCCCAGCTTGGCAAGCACATCTAACAGCTCTCCACTGTTGAGTGTTACTGCCCCATTATCATGCTGGCTACACACTAACCTGGAACTGATGTGAGATATGGGATCTTCTGGCCCTTGGGGGAAATCAGGATGTGCAGGCACAGCTCTGAACCAACTGCAGCAATAAGTACATCTATGAGCAGGTTGGTTGGGGGAAGCAGGAGAAGGGGGACAAGAAGGAGCAGCAGCAGTGCTAGAAGAAAGCCAAGGAGCTGCAGCAGACACACCAAAAGGTTAGGAAGGCCAACAATCAACCTGTGGCCAAGCTGCCAACCTGCCACTTAAAAGCTACATACCACATTCGGGAGACACACATCACCATCCAGCCTACGAAGATCTTTAGTCATAGACCTCTGTGATGACCAGTAAGGAGGAAGAGGTGAATGAGGAAGAGGAGGATGATGGGGGACAGGCAACCAGTGACTCCAGCTGCTCAACAAGGCAGGTCCTGCTTTTGACTCACCTGCATCCCAGTCAGTCCCCCCAGCTGAGCACTGATGAACCTGATGCAGCGGGAGGAACCTCAGCTAGGTGTGTACATAAATTTTCCACTCAGGGGATGGTGCCCTTGAAGCAACAGGACACAGCTTTTGAGCCTTCATTTAATTTACTTGTGCTAGAAAAGGGGGTGATACATCCAAGAGAGGCAGAGCAGCTAGCATCTTTTGAGTCTTCTCTAGCATTAGGTGGGTGTGAGGTATGCAGAGCAGTTTGTTTCTGCACACAGGTATGTCCTTCCACAGAGGTACTGTGCAATCCTCTGCCAAAAGCTTCTAGGGAGGGCTGCCTTATTTCTTCTCTGTGGTAGGGCACTTTTCCATGCCAGCCAGCAGTAACTTTGGCAGGCACCATTTCAGGATGCAGGCTAGCAGTTTACTGGCCTGGACAGCTTTTGGGACCCCAGCAGCTGCTGTGCTCTCTCTGCCTTTGTTACCCTCAATGACTGAAAGCCGATGAGATCACTACTGCCTCTGGGAAACGGGGCTAGTATTCAGCGCCAACACCCTAAGCTAGCTCCCAAGCAGCTCCCTCATTTCCCTGACCCCCAATGTGCCAAACTCACCATGGCTGGCTCTGTGACTGCCACCACACACAAGCAATCCCAAAAAGAAGTGAGAATGAGCTTGTAGTGCTTACAAATTCAGGGGAGCCAGGGGAAGTAATTCCGAACCTTAAGTTTTGCTTTCTGCAGTGAATATAGTGACACTGATATTACAGTGTGTTTTATCCACAGTGGCTGCTGTTGTGGCCTTGAGCACCTCCCCCTCGACACCCATGGAACACCTGAGCCAGATAAAGAGGAAGAAGAGGACTAGGGATCCTGCATGCAAGGGCTGCATCAGGCCATGCGTGCAGGACAAGAAGGATGAATACTAGTGATGTCCTGGAGAATGGAGAACAGAATGGCACAGGAAAAGGAGAGAGAGATGCTTCAGGACCTGCAGGTTCAACAATCCCATGTTCACCACCCTCTGCAGCCCACTCAGAACTCACCATCGGGACTTCCTGACACCCTTTCCTCAACGATCCACATGGCATCAGGGTCCGCTGCACAACCCCACCACTACACCCCAGGGGACACTGAAGATTCTGACAGCTTCAGACATTTTGTTCACCACAGTTGATGAAGGTGTAGTCAAAATAGACATGAACATTCTTTCCCCTTTATAAGTGCTGTTTTGTTAAGTTTTAGTGGGTTTTCTATATATTTGTTTTAAAATTTCATGGATTTTTGCACAAAATTCTGTTACAATATAAATGTCTATTATTTAAAACATAACTCATGTTTATTAGCTTGCAACATCTGCTACCGAATGCCTAGCAGATCTGAAAGGAACCAATTACGTGTTACTGACAGTGCAACACAACTCATAGGATAAGCCACAAACAAAATTTATAGATGTACTGACAACATTATATTCCCCCATGCGCAGTGATCACCACACGATTCCTAACAGGCCACAAAAAGCAAGGCCAAGTAGAGCACAGTACAACAAAGCATTACAGTGGCACATCATCTTTCATAGCTTCCCAAGCTCCACACTGAGCTCTCCTGTGGCTCTTGCGTCTGGCCCGTCAAACTCAATGGACAGCTGCTCCACCTTCGCTCCCCATCCTGGCACAAAGGCTTCCGCCTTTGCTTTACCTATATTATGCAGGACACAGCGTGCAGCTATAGCCACCAGGACAGTTTTCTCACTGAGGTCCACTTGTGAGTAACCACCACCAGCGATGCCTCACATGACCATAAGCACATTCAATTATCATTCTGCACATGCTGAGCCAGAAGTTGAAGCATTCCATGATGCTGTCAAGATAGCTAGTATACAGTTTTGCATGCTAGGGGCACAACCTGTAGGTTGGGTCACCCAGGATCGCTACTGCTAGTCAACATTCCCAATGGTAGCCTACTGGTTAGTAAAAAAAATCCCTGCTCATAGCTTTCTGAACTATCCTGTGTTCTTGAAGACATAAGCTTCGTGCACATTCCCCAAAAGTGATGTTAGCGAAACATCCCTGCTGATCCACCAACGCTTGAACAACCAAGGAAAAGTAGCACTTTCTGTTACTGTTCTCTGTGGCAAAGTGGTGTGGTGCCAATGTATGTGCCACAAACTGCACCACCACAGTGCACCAACCCTATTGCTGCGAATCCAACCAGTATCTTCTGCACAGTCCTGAGAGTCATGGTCATGAGGCAATTAATGGCCCTGCATTGCTGCATGAAAATGATCCCCGTAGTGCATTTTCTGACTCCAAATTGATTTCTGACAGACTGGTAGCAATTCTGTGTCACAAGGTTCCACCCTCTTCTCTTCTCTCAGTGCAGGTCACATTTTGGACTCCCTGTGCTGAAAGGCTGAGGTGAGGTTGGCCACGGATCCAGGACTGCAGCCTTGCACATCCAAAATTTCTGCAGTCACTGCTCATCATCCCAAACTTGCATTACAGTGCAATCCAACCAGTCTGGGCTCATTTTTTGGATCCAGAAAACAGCACGCCACCACCTGCAGCTGCTCCATGAACGCCACCAACAACCTTAACTTGGTTCTCGCTAAGTCCCACAGCAGTCAGTCCTCCAGGAATCTGTCAGGTTCCCCACAGATCTGGGTCATCTTGCAGCTCTGCAAATACTACAGGGTGGTGTATCCTATGCTTGCAAAAGTCATGACAGTAGTACAGAGCTGTGCAGGCTTCCTGCATCTGATGGCGATGACAGACAGCGAGGAGCTGCAGGGAATTTGTGGGATTTTAAGAAAAGGAGCAAAAACTGTGGGATGCGTAAGACTTTATGGGATGGGGACTGGAAAGTGGTCCCCATGCTCCCAGTCACTGCTCAGCAAGTCATTTTGGTCCCATCGTTCATTGCCAAAACTTCCAAAAAGACTCGCTGCTGATGGGTTCCTACTCATGGTGCACCATACAAGGCATCAACCCAAGCACTCCTGAATATTCACAGCACTGACAGCAGGAGCCAAGTGCCCATGGCTCACAAGCAATGTACTAACTGGGGAACCTTTATGTCAACATAACCTGCATCACCAGGGGTCTGTACTGTAGCCATGGCCTAAGTCCGCAGCTGAAGGTGACTGTGCTGCTGTGAATGTCTCATAACATTTCTGAACACAAAAAATGGAAAAGCTTCTTGAGTTTATACAGGTACAAAGTATTTGGGCCTTGAGTATCAAAGGAGTCAGCATTACTCTTTCTCAGACCTAATCCGCCAGAAAGGTACAAGTCTTCTTCACTTTAAGCCTGTGACTAACCTCCATGAAGGCAGAAGGGCTGCTTCACAGGCTAACATTAAGCATGTGCATCAACCATTGCACAATCAATGTCCCTGATTCAAAAAGGTGCTTAAGAATGTGCAGATCTTTGTGCTTAAAGTTAAGAGCCTACTTAGTACAGGGCTCAGCAAACCATAGATGCCAAGGTGCCATGGCACCTAAGGTTTGTAGCATGGTGCCTTGCTCCACTGCAGCACTGGAGCTCCCCCTAGTGCCTAAAATTAGCACCACTGATACCTGGGGTGGCACTCAGATTCGGCAGCATTTCAGCAGCAAAGAGCCCTGTGCTGCAGCCAAAATGGTGGTGGTGGTTTTTCAGAGCTGTGGGTGTCCCAGCTAGGCACTTTACTTTGAAGCAATTTTGTCAAGCCCTGGCTTAGCACCTTCCTGAATCATGGACACCATGCCCAATGCTGAAGGCTGTTCAGCACCATTGTGTGCTGCTGAAAGCCCTCAATTCCCAATACAGTTGTTGGGACATGGCGGTGCTGAGCATCTGAAAGGAGGCACCATGATTTGGGGACTTCAATGACTCCATCATAGGTTAGGTGTCTATTGCAGGAGTGGGCAGGAGGTGTTATGGCCTCCATTGTGCAGGAGGTCAGAGTAGTTAGTCCCTTCTGACCATTTTGCAGGATCAGGCTTTACCAATGAATAGGCATCTAAGTTACTTAGCTGTTACATCCTGGTACCTGACCAGACAATGCACATCCCGATGATGGTACATATAATTCCATTTGTATTACTTAATGGTGGCTTGAAAAGAAGAGGAGAGGTGAATAGATTTATGCCCCTTCCCAGCGTTCCTTAGATTGTGCCTAACAAAAATCTGAAGGATCTGGGGTTTGCTTCTTAACATTTTTCCACTTAGAACTCTTAGACATGTCAGATCTTTTCTTCCCTGTTTCTGTCAGAAGAAATTCTTGAAGAACATGGGAAATGTGTACTGGGGGCTCTCTCCCCCCCTTTTTTCTTTATAGGTCACCTTACACAAAAATGAACACAATCTACATTTTAAGAAAGTTATGCAAGAGGAAAGAGTTATGGATAAGTTTAGCTGAACTTCTGGGATCTTTGGTTTCAGAATGATATCTTAGCATTAAAGCTGGCTCGTTACAGATACACTTCATTTATAGCATATTACTACACAATACACACACACACAACCTAAGAAAGAAGAGTCCCAAGAGAAATTAAGTTAATATTTTTCTTTACCTTAAACATACAAATCAAAACATAAAACCCCAAAATCATACAATAGGGAATGTACACTGATTGTTGGGACTTTTAACTATTGCCCAGTGAACTCCCAAAAGGACACAGTGAGAAGGGCATAATCTCAGACTCTGGAAAGATTCAAATTAATTGGAAACAGAATCCAGTTTGTTAAGAGCTCAGTTTCCAAGAATTCAGTTCCATTATTCAGCAGGTTTACCCTAAGCACAGCAACTGCCTTTCCTCTAATGAGACCCAAGCACTGACAGCTGTAGAGAGCAGTCCTCTTGCCTTTCAGAAAAGATCAACTAAATGTGAGAGGACCCCAGTAAGCAGAGAAGTAAATTCTGGCCCAGACGGCATTACTTCCTCCATCATCCTGATGGAGGTTGGCTTCACTGTGCACAATGCATCTCAGGAATTGTGTAGCAACATTCGAGATACCACTCACAAAACAAATCCAAGCTTTCTTGGATAGTCCAAGTCAGTGTAGAACAACTACACC